>JAUMHP010000057.1:10052320-10082432 GCA_032361065.1 Enteromius trimaculatus
AAGAGAAAGTTCTGGATAGAGATTTTGTGCCTCTATGTGATGGTACAATGAGGCGTCGCTCACTGGCGGATCTCAGATCATGGAAACACATGAAAACACAAGCATAAAAAAAAAAAAGGCGAGGGAGATGCAGATCCAAGTGCAGCCTTTTATTAATGCTCAGAGATAACAATAATAAAAAGTGAACACGGAGAAAACGCTCAAGAAGGGATGCAAATAGCAATCACAATACTTTGCACTGGGTTGTAAAAAGTGACTGGTATTTATGCTGAAGCTAATGAGTGAAGGGGGCGTGACTGATCGGCAAGAGCTGTGGGGAAGAGGAGAGTTCTGGGAGATGGAGTCCGGTGAGAGTCTGATATACGACGGAGTGGAGGAAGTGCCCTCTAGCGGAGCTCACTGGCACTTCTGGCTGGGATTGTGACACCCGGACATGACCTATTGCCTATTAATGTTGGAGCAATGCTTTATTTATTCATTATTTACTAAACTATACCTAATGATTTATTATAATTACCAAATTTGTTGTACTGTATATTCAAATGCTGATTTGGTGCTCAAGGAATATTTTTTTTTTATGTTGAAAACACCTGTGCTGATATTTTTTATTCTTTTTTTTTTTTTTTTGTGGCCTGATCTAGTATAATTCCTGGATTGCAGTTTCTTCAAAACTAGCGAAAAACTATGTATATATAAAAACAAGTTAGTTTATGTTAATTTTTTTTGTCAAGTTTTATACTGTTTTGTACAGTATATCTCTTCACAGTATGTGTTTGAGAGGTAGGCCAGCATAACCGTATCTTGAAGTGTCCTCATTTGACTGACCTTCACAGAACAGGTCATCCATCAAGCAAAGCTCCTTGTCTCCAGACAGCTGTTTCTCTGATCCTCACTCTGATCTTGAAGAAAGATCAAAGTCCCTGTAGCACAGTTTGAAACAAACTTTATTTCCTTTGACCATCTTCTTTGTAGTGTACGAGACATTAACTTTTACTGTAATGTGTTCACTGTCAGTGCTCTGAAGATTTAAACTCAATTTCACAGAAGCTTTATCTCATATATATTCTCTGTTTCTGTACACAACAAAGCCTACCACAAGACTAATTTGACTTCTTTCAGTGTTTTAATACAGTAACTTTCCAGAGCATCCTGTTCGTCATCACTAATATTTCTTAATATCTGAGAGTGTAAACAGTCCATGGAGAAATCTCCACAGTGCAGCATGTATAAACATCTAGACTGAAAACACCACAGGAGAGTTACAGGAAACCACACCCCGAACATGTGATTGGAAGTCTATTTGAGGTAGATGACTCAATCATATGCTGCATGACCTCATTTAAAACCTCACAGCTAAAAGCATGGACACGTGGATCAGAATGAGCATACAGTAAATGGCACTGAATACATTGGCAATGGTGTTAACAGTGAAAACAATTAGAGTATGCACTGCAAATCTCTGTCTGGTAAATAGGTACATACATCAGAACAGAAACCACTGATTATAGATAACATGGTTGCCATTTATTTTACAGAATGTGTATTTATAGTGTACTTACCTAAGAAAAGTACTAATATATACAGTAAGATAAATAAATTAGTTAAAGTGTGGTTTAAGTGTAGGTTCAGGGTAAGTTCCTCATATAGTTATTACCTAGTAGTTACAGTAATAAGTGCATAGTATTTCCTGCGGGATCAATAACGTTTTCTGATATATATATATATATAAATATATAAATATACTTTTTAAGTTCAAAAGAAGAGCATTAAATAGCATCTGTTTTCGAACAGTAAGTATCTTTACTGTCAGTATCAATCAATTTAGCATTCATGCTAAATAAAATAATTACATTATTTCTAACTGAAGAAAAAACTTTTGAACAATTTATATAGTAGAGTATGTTTTGTATTGTTACTTATTGTAAATAAATTATATAGATGGATGATGTTAGGTAATAATGTTTGAGTCAACATGTTTGTGCTATCTGGATTTGGACTTCTGTTCATTCAGTAGTGACGAAATGTTAAATTATTCTCTGCATGTCATAAATTTCTCTTAAATCGCTCCAGCAGTAAGTATATGATGAGGAAGCCATTTTGTTCAGTAATTGCACCCAAAAATAAAAAATTCTTAGCAACATCAACTTGGCAAGTGTGCAGTCATCCAACCTCAAGACTCATTGTGTATTTGAGTGAAACCATGTACAAATCACTGTAATATCTACACACATTTTATGCAGAAACCTTTTAAGGCATGAATAAAACATGGCTCTACTGTAAGTACTGAAAGTACAGCTTTGCTGTAGATGTTTCTCTCAGCTCTGTGAGAAACGCACAGTAATGTATAATCGCTGTCTGGAAGATTCCTACATGCAAACCTGCACTTCAGCAAGTGGCTCTGATGATGCATAAGTACAGTATACACAGAAGTGTCAGAGGAGCTGGTGTCAATGCTTCATTTAGCTTAGCGACAAATTTTACATAATGAAAGCAAAGCAACAGTATTATATTATTTAGCTACTCTAACTTGTTTTTCCTGTTGGGAAAATAAAAAAATTAAAATTCTTAGATCATATCCACTTGGTGTCTTTATTAATAAAGGTGATCTCTCAAGCCAGACGTGCTTGACATAACATCACTATAAATAATCACTTTTAGCTGCTCCATCAGCCCCAACACAATATCTGTCACATGTGAGCCCAAGAAAGGCCTCTAATGGCCCTCTAATGCTTTTATTAGATTGCTGTTGCATCTTCTTTTACCCCAAAAGCGGTTTAAACATTCAGAACAAAATAGTGCTGTGCAGTGGTTTGACTTTTATTCGAATGCTTGTTTTTTTTTTTTTTTTGTCACTGATGCTTTGAAGTGCTAATTGGATTTACTTAAGCAGACCAAAAGTGTTTTGTAGATGAAACACAGATAGTAGATTTTAAATTTACAAGCAGGACACTTTTAAAATCCTTTGTATTATATATCTTTTTTCAGCACAGACACCAAAGCTAAATGCTTCTATGCTTCCTTTCCCAAAACCTGCAATTTACCACAATTATGCTGTTAGAGCCTCTTCAAATGTAAATCTGGCTCATAAATCCACAGGATGTATATGTTTCTCATAAAGAAAGTAAATGGTCTTATATCTTTACGAGTATTGTGGCCAAGTAGTTCTGATAAGGTGCTTCTCATTGATTGAGTGCTACTGGGAGTTGGTGATGGAAACCTTTGCCAGTCAGTCATTCCCACATGACGCTTCAAGAGGCACATCTTAAACCACTCTTGTTGCGGAAGCAATTACCGCACCGATGATGCAGATGGTACAACCAATAAAGTGCTTTTTCCATTAGCTGAGCACTTTGGTTTGTGTTAGAACCTCTGAAGACCCGAGGGAGTAGCTAAGAAGGTGCGCGATATTTGAAGATGTGTGTATTAAGGTGTGTGATATTTGTGTATCTGTGTGTATTTATGTGCCCCTGTGTGTTTGTGGTATGTGATAGTTGATGTTTTTGTATGTGGTCTGTGGTATTCTCGTTGTTTATTGTGTATACTGAGGTGTGTAAATGGTATGTCATATGACTGGGTGTTGTTGAGATCTGTGCAACACACTCATGTGGCACATTTTTGGCAAATCTATGGTTAAATTGTATGACCCCATTCACCAGGGAAAAACAAACTTTTGTTTGTTTAAAGAATTTATGAAACAGAACATTTACTGGCAATGAAACTATATTTTGCAAAATTTATATTAGAAATAGGCAGCAACGTATCATTTCCTTTTGAACAATATAATAATTTGAGTTCTTGGGGAAAATAAATGAATAAAAAGGTTCCAAAGGCACATTTTGCAGTAATACCATAGATCATTCATTTTAGATTTCACACATTTTCTTTATGTGAAGACATTTTAATAATCCAAGGAGAAAACATATTATATTAACAACAGCAACAATAAGTTTTGTGCAATAGAAATGTTACATGGAGGGTAAAAGATATTTTTTTCAATGGTTTTTAATTTAAGATTGTAGATAACCTGTACATGTATGCAAGCACACATATTTCCATAACTTCTGGGCACTCACTTTCGTACTTGTATACTAGCACTTGTATATTTATTAATTTTGTTGGGCATATACCATGTGACAAAAGTTTATACTGCTCAGACATAATAATGCACATAATACCAGAAATAAGTTGCTTGTATGTAAAACATTTAAGCGGCTCACCTCTGCTAATCTGCTTAGTGCAACTGTAAGGTCTGCAGGTATTGAGCTATTAAAAATCATAACATCATAATTTTCTATAAAGCTGGCACAATGACACAATTAAGAAACAAGTTTACTGTAAAATGTGCATACATGGTGATATGCCATATATCTACTATAATCACAATAGTAGGAAATGTTTTATACTCAATTTCTCTCTCTGTGTGTGTGTGTGTGTGTGTGTGTGTGTCGGAGTGTGAGTGTGTAAACATGTATTAGCATTTTTAATGCCTCTTGGTAAACAACACTCCCAACCTACAATATGGGATCTGTTGTCTGATATTAGAAATGTCTGACTCGATAACACAAGCCTTTCATTTTAGCATCATGAATATCAACAACCAAACCATCAAAATATCCTCAATTACAAACTGATATTACCTTACGATCAAAGTATAATACATCACCCCCATTTGGCAGATTCCTCCTAGAGGCTTTAATGGTGGCTTGACCATGATTCTGTTGAGCGGTTTACACTTACAAAAGACTCTTTCCCTCACTAATCAGCAGGGGTGTCATTGGGTCTTGCCTGTTAGTAACTTATAAAAGCAATTTAGAGAAGCAGGTTATACCAGTAAGGTCGAGAGGGAAAGCTGAGCTTTGTTTCGTACTAGAGGCCATTATTGAGACCGTAACTCTGTCATTACGGCTGTTAAGGGTGAATTATAGCAGCAGAGGAACGTTAAAAGCTTACAGTCGTGTTGTTGTTTTAGGGTCAGCGGACAAATACTCAGAAAATAAAGAGAGTTGGCCTTATTGTTTATTAGCTTGTTTCTGCCTGTGGCCATAGCGCAAATGTTAATATTTGTGCCTATAGCAGCAACGGAGCAGCCTGGAGAGTGCTAATGCAACCTTGATCAGAACGAATGAATCATAAAGTAAAATCTAAAATAAAATAAAATAAGCACCTATAACAAGAAAAACTCATTTACAGAAATACTTCTCATAGCAATGCATTCGTAATCAATCCTTGGCTCTTGAATTCATCCACGTTTTTATAAATGAAGCCTGCGGATTAGTGATTTTAAGTGTTTTGATTGGTTGCTTAACATATCTGAAGAGTTAATCAGCTTGTGCTAGAATATAAAAACAAAAAACTACATGTGTTTAGATGTAATAAAGATAGCTATATCATTTCAGTTATTATATTGTTGTGGTATATAAGTAGGCGTTATGCATATTGTTGTTTTTAGCTTTTTATTAGGTAACACTATTATCTACTGTATGCATTTTCCCTCAATAATGTCTTAATTTGCTGGTTATTAAGGTAGTTGCTAAGTTTAGGTATTGAGTAGGATTAGGGATGTGGAATAAGGCATTAATATGTGCTTAATTACATTAAGCACATATTAATTTATTACTACTAAATGGCTAATATTAGTAAAATGCATGCTAATAAGCAACTAGGTTTAACTGTACAATAAAGTGTTACCCAAGCATCCAAACAAAGTATTAAAAATAATCTGTAATTATGGAAAAACTTTTTTTTTTTTTTTGCTTTAAAACAATATGCATGGGTTATAATATTGATTCATTCACTTGGTCAGACACAGTATATCTTGGCTTTCGGCTTCCAGTGCAAGGTGGGCTCAAAAGCCATATTCAAGGTTGACGGACTTATTTCTGCCAGTCTCCAGTGTATATAGTGAGCTCCCAGGACCTGTAACCTTTGCTTTGATATTATACAACCTTTGCTTTGCACAGATATTTAATCACTACACACAATTTTTGACTCTTCTCAAACTCTGACCATAGATACAAAGTTAAAAATATTCAAACGCTTTGTAAGGCTAAAATTGGGCCAGCACACAAGGTCCTCAGCCATCCATTAATTATCTTCTCTGAAGTGCAACAGACTTTCAGTGTATATTAAACCTCCGCAGTCCACTGTTTTTCTTCAAACAGGGCTGGGGGCATAAAATAAATAGCAGATCTGACTCTTGTGATTAATATATCAGTTTGGTCCTATCAATCTCTGGATATGAGTTTTCCTTTGGAATGTGGGGGTGATTAATATCAGTTCCCAGTGCTCAGATCTCCCTTTGTATTTCATTTAATCAAAATGGAAGGAGGGGATTAGAGAGAAAGAGAGAGAGATGGGAAAGGGAGCAGCGAGAATAATGCCATTTCTGGAGAGGCCTTATTTAATTTACTGCAGGTCGAAGTCCAATTGCCTCTTCTGGATTAATAAGTAACCCACACGAGCTGTCCATCAGTGCCCATCTCCCATTAGACCTCTGAAATAGGCCCCAAATTGCCTGCTTGGGACGAACCTGATGGAAAGTGCACTCGCTTGCCTCCTGCTTTCCATTGCTCGCTCTTTCTCCCTTTCGATGAGACGTACACATTCTCTATTACAGTCAAAAAGATTGAATGGAGATAGAAGGAATAAAACCATGCCATCTCATCAGTCTGCAGAATGAACTACATGGAACAGATTTGATATTGAAGATGTGGCCCGCTATGTGATTTAAGCAAAATGAAGCAGATTATTCAAAGCCTTCAACTCGCATTTGGCTTGTTAGCACAGACAAACTCAGTAACAACCTCTGATTGAAGCGTTTCATGATAAGCATCAACAAATCAGGCGGCTTTTTTCTCGTCGAGTCCTTTTATGTCAGTAAACAGATTAGCATTCATTCTGTTGCAGGTCAAGGATGTAATATATACACTGTACTTCAGAAGTAAGCCGGTGCTTTGTATTCCAACTCACGAGCCTGAGAAAATTCCACAAGCAATGTATTTATGTTTTGTAAACCCATCACCAACCTGTGAATATTATCTTAGATTTAATGCCCATGAAATCCCTCAGGTACATGAGGGCCCTGTTTATTTCCCTCCCTAACAGTGATATCATGGCACCTGCTGGGGCATCAACATCCTACAGTGTTCAAGAGTCATTAACTAATAAGGCAACAATGGCAGGTCTGGAGGACACATGTTATTACTAATGCAGCCTGGGCTTAATTACCATCATTCACTCTCTTTGTCTCTCTCTCTTGTTCTCTCTCACACACACTCACCTACTCACTCACTACATTGCACACTTTTTCTCTGTCTCTTATACAAAAACTAAAATTAGACCCAAGCAGCAATTTTACAGCTGAATCTGATTACATAAAACACAAATGAAAGGGGCTTTCTGAGCTAGTCTATCTGTTTAGGATCAGAATCAATGCACATTACCTAGCCATTGTGTATAAAGCATTCAGAAGTTTGAGGCTAGTAAGATTTATTCAGCAAGGATGCGTTAAATTGTCACCTAATCAAAAGGGACAATAAAAACATTTATACTTTCATAGTATTTCTTTTAAACATTTATACTTTCATAGTATTTCTTTTAAACTTTCTATTCAGCAAAAATTATTATTATAGCAAAAAATATTAAGCATTAAACACTGATAATAAAATGCATCTTAATCAGTATATTTGAATGATTTCTAAAGGATTGTGCGATCGTGTCAAAATCCAGCGTTGCATCACAGGAATTAATTACATTTTAATATATATTTAAAATGAAAGCCATTATTTTACATTGCAATAATATTTCTCAATATTACTGTGTTTTTGATTAAGTAAATACAGCTTTGGAGAGCATAAGAGATACTGTGTGCTTATTTGGATAAGGGCATGAACACTTAAGCTTAATCATTTGTAAAATCTGCATTAAGTTTATCCTGAAATAATATGGTTTGACCCTGATGTAACCATTTGGATCATATTTTAAAAACAACGCCAAAGCCAATTTATCATAAAGTGTCGTTTACGCTGTGGCACACTTAATAGGGGGGGTTTATTAATGTGCTGTTCTGTGACTGGATCAGTCTGCAGTGATAAACTGATTTATTAGACCTCAGTGATGTTAAAGCAGTTTTACCAGACAGTATATAAGACAGGCTTAACAAAGGTTGTGTTTGTCTGTGTTTAATTAAAGAGGATTAAGAAGATTTAGTGTCTGTTTTGTGCTGTTTTCATGCATTGAATTTAACCGTTTGAAATATCTAACACTAATATCACTGGTTTGATCTCAGGGGGTGACTTATAAAGTAGTTTGAACACCTTTTACTTCTTCACCAGTGTTCATGCCCTTGAGAAAGGTCTATGGTTAATTGTTAATGCAACACTAGGATACCGTAAAACATTGTATTGACTTCATTAGATTTAGAAAACCATAATTCAGTTATTCAGCTGGATGTATTAGCTTCTTGACGTGTCTGTGAAAATGTCTTTTTTACACAGATTACTAATTTCAAAATTTTAATGATAATATGTGCAGTAATATAGGCCAAATGTGCTTTATGCACTTGTTTAACTACATGATACAAAAGGCAGTATTTAACGATGGAAATAATGTGTGATAAAATAAGCACATTTATTTGTATTTTGGAGGCTTTCTTTCCACTAGTCTAGTTATGGAAGCAAAATATCTCAAAATTGACCAGTGCTCGAAAACAGTGGTCTTGCCTTGATGCATTTTTATACACAGAAAGACAAACAGTAGTTGCATTTCATGCAAAGTAAAGTCTGCAGTTCTTTTGAAAATAGGTTTTATGCATGAAATTGTATATTGAAGCTGACTTTAAATTTCTATGGATGCAGTTGCAACTGGCTTGTGCCTTTTTTGTATATCAAATGCATAAAAATTTAAAAATCATCTTGTCATGAAATATTGCATAAAATATCTATAAACTAGAGACACTCAAACTTTCGGACCCATGCAGCTATATTTTGGGAACGTTTTATGCCTCAAAGTGACCTCTGTGTATTTTTAGGAATTTGAATTTATAATTAAAACATTTAATGGTCTGGGCTGGACTAAATGAATCACTGGACCGAATCCCTTTTTTTGACATTATTGTTGTCTTCCAATAACTCTAAATGATTTATGTGTCACAAACTCAACTTTTGGTGCTCGTTCCTAAATAAGCTTCAATGGTGATTCAAAGTTTCTGAGAGGACTCACTGAACCATAGCTGGAGCATAAAGAAGTCATTGTCTTTTAGCCTGATAGATCTTGCTAAGTGAGTCTGGAAACTAAGCCAGTTGAGGTCATTATAGCCACAGGAGAAAGAAGCTCCTCCTTTAATGGTTTGGTTATCATTTATCACTGTCCATCATTAAAATCGAGGATGAAGAGATGTCTGGAGGGCTCAAGCTTATAGGAAGCGATAACGGATGCAAGAGGTAACAGTGCAAGGTCAATGGAAAAGAGTAAATAGTTGGCAAGGAAACAACTGAAATGAATAAATCACAAGCTGAAAAGATGAATATTTTTGTTTTGCCCTTCGCATACAAGCATTTCCCTAACCTCTGCTAAATGATCATTAAAATAAAGCATGCCATCTCAGAGGCATCATGGACATTCAAATGTTTTCAAACCTTGTGGCGTCTTCCGCAGATTTTAAATGTTCGGTTAACACTGCGAGATTGCTTCAGATGAAGAGACCTGATGAAATGGCAGTGGCAGAGGAGGCACTGCGGGAAAACAAAAGATTTATCCGTGAGAAATCAAGATGGCAGCTGATACGGATCCTAGTGTTTGCTTAATGAGGAGAAAACCGTGGGGGAAAGAGAGAGAGTCAGTCGGTTGCAGGAGAGCTGAATTGGAAATTAGAGGAGACAATACTCAGCAGACAACCCAAATGTCAGAGAGTAAAGAAAAACAGCGCCTCGTGTACGTGCGTACAGGGATATAAATTATTCATTTCAAAATATTCCTGTTAATTTTCCAGTGCTTAACGACACTTCCGTGTCAGTGGTCATCAATGTCTTTCTGCCGCTTTAATCGAGTCTCCGATCTAAAGTTAACACTTTGAAAGTAGCACAATAGCCCTTTTGACATGCTTGTATTTGCTCCACTTCAGAAAATGGTTTTATAATACACAATAAGAGCTGGGTAAGTGGACACATCTGTGTAACATTATTGTTTGAAGGTCTTTGATAATCCATTCGCGACCGTTCCTTGCCAGTTGTCACTATTCCAGATTGTGCCCTGAAAACGTAAGTCGCATCAATGGAATATAAATGAGTTAGGGTGAGGCCTTGGAGGTTGTTGAAAAAGCTCTTAAGGCACCCTTTTCCAGGACCTTTTTATGTGCTGCTGCTTCATCAAAGCAGCCTCGAGACTCTTGGGAAGATTATGAGGAGTGTGTCATGTCAGACTGCCTGAGATGTCCATAGTGGAGGTGCCAGAAAATCCTGCAGCTTTACATTAACCTCATGTCATTCATTCACAAAATGATGTGTTACACTGCTGTTTACTCTCTCAGATTTGGCTTAGATCAAAGTTCATGCATCTATGACTGGTTGGATATATGGTTTACCGTACGGACCTTCTGGCTTGCTCCTCTAAAGCTATAGGTGAAGAGTAATTTAACTTTACTACTGTAAAGATGGTTTACTCCAGCGTTTCTCGGATAGGGGATTTCAGGGGACATCCATCACAAATAGCTGTCAGCAGACTGGGTTATTTTTGTTATTTTCCATAGATATATTAAAAAATAAAAATCCTTGGACCGAACTGGTCAGCTAAAGTCATGAATGATTATGAAATGAATCATGAAATTCCATTCATTAATTTAAAGCAATTATTTGAAAGTATTTGAAAATTACAAAATATGCAAAGAATCAGGAAAAAATTTAAAAAATAAAACAAAATGTTGGGTTTAAATGCTAATTGGACACCAGAACAATATATTTAGCAATATATTAAATCAATATCACAGTAGCAATGTGTTGTGTTGTTTTTCCCTGTAGACACAAGGAGATATGAATTCAGAGAATCATCTCCAGGCAGCACATGGGTGTTTCATCCGTAAATAAATCACTGTGCTTGAAAAAAATCAATTTAGTGATTGATTCAATGATTCATTCATAAAGTATTTGAGATTTGTTGTCTTAAATATGATTTAGGAACATGAATTTGGGTGTAGTAGTTGTGTTTTATTTCTGAATAGAAGATCTCCTTTGTCTGGCGCACTCGTTTCAGGTCTTGGAGTCTTTAAAGAGCTGATGATCTGAATCACACGTGTTGATTAAGGTGACATGGAAAACATGCAGTGTTGGAGAGCTCCAGGAACATGGTTGGGATCCGCTGGTTTAGAGAATTATACAGTGACAACAATAAAGACAGGTTCTTATTGCATTCTGAATTAACAGGTTTTTCTAAATGCATTTCCGAACAAAGGAAATCAAAATCTGTAATGAGAATGAAGGACTGCAGAGCTGACTGACAGTGTAGGGATTTGCGATGCCTATTGCTAGTAGCCTGTGCTGCAGTGTGGGGTTATGTATCGGAACTTTGGTTCAAAAAAGATTAAAAATCAAAAGTTCAGAAATGCTGGTTTATACCAGGCTGCAAAATGTTAGGTTTGGTTGTTAGTACTTGGTATGTATGGAGTATGCACAATATAGCAGTAGTTCATAGCAATTTTTACATCTTAATTATGAAGTACACACAATGGAAGGAACTTTCTATTTTCAAAAGACAAAGAACCATAGTTTTAAAGCTGTACTTACTTGCATAATACTATTTATTTTTTTTTCCCACAGACCAGGACACTTCAGTGCTTCATCTAAACACCTTAAGAGATGAAGGCTGCTAAATACAATGGTTAAGAGCTACCTGTCAAAACTGTATAACTTAAGTGAACTTCATTGAAATTCTGTTGTAATTTTGTTGTTGTGTTTGTGCATATATAATGAATAACCAAAAAGAGGCACACTTATGCAGCAGCACTCTTTACTTATCATGAAAGTTTCTTCATGATTGTCCCCCGAGCTGTCAAAAATTGTGAAAGACAAGCTTAGGTGTCTCATTAAAGGGTAAAGTACTGTAAGATGAGGCTTGAGTCTTTTTTAATTAAACCACACCATTAATAGTTTTTAGTTTTAAAGTGGATCTTTGTAATAAAGAATATTTTAGTTATATTGATTTTTACATGTTGGCATTGGCAAAGAGGTACTTGAGCCATACTAATTAAGTTGTATTGCTAGCAAAAAAATATAACACTATATAAAAATATTTCTGTGATGTCATTGCGTGTATACATAAATCACTTAATCTTTGACTTTTAAATATCCTGTGGCAATCCCAATGGCAGATACCCTGAAGCATAAATCTGTACTGCTGCCCAATACTAAAGCAGGCACTCAGCGGTCAGCCTTCTCTCCTGCCACCTCCACTGTGTGCTATTAGATTAGCCAGCCCAGGATGTCCTGGGTAGGTAAACACCGCTAAAGGTCAGGATGGAAATATCGATGGGCTCAGCTCAACACACTGACATTTGAGCTTGGCCGTGTAAGGGTTTTATTAAGTGTTCGATATCCAGCTGTTGTGATGGTGATTGCAGTGAATGTGATGGTTCTCTTGGATGTGTGAATGTGGAAGATGCACAATTATAAATAGAAAGACACTTCATGTCACAAGCTAAATTTTCAGTATCATTACTCCAGTTTTCTGCATCACGTTATCCTTCAGAAACCATTCATTCAGATTTGCTGCTCAAGAAACAATGGTAATTTATCAATGTTGTTCCGCTTAATATATTGCTGAAAACATACTTTACTAATGGAAATTTTCTGTAAAATCATCTGTAATACGTTAAAGCAGGCTAAACAGAAATAATCATTTTGAACATTAAAAAAAGTTACTTGACTGGCTGTCCTACTGCAAGTCCTTATCATCACGCAAGTAGATATCTTCATTCAGCAGGAAATGTGTGGCATTTTAAACAGGTGTGAATACTAGCTAATAGACCGAGTTTATGAAGGGATTCATCAGTATGGGAAAGGTTTTGCATGCAAAGGTCACTTGCTCAAGAAACAAAGTGTCCTCTTCTCTGCATTAAATAATCAATGAGCAACTTTAAATCAAGATGTCTTAATAGCATGCGGTTTTGTTTTTCTCAACTCCATGTGTCAGAATCTGACAGTGTGCTTATAGTAATTAGAGTGGAGGACTTGCAGGTCACACTCATGTCCAACTGTCCTGACCTGAGGACATAAATCTATCGCCTCTCTGCTGTTGTAGTGTTTTAGTGGGGTGTATATTAGTCTAGATACTATATATGACTGCATCAACGATACTGCAGTTTTACACTGGTTAGAATCTTAATTGTTACCATGAAATGTGTATTGGGGGGGAAAAAAATAATCCCTGTCCAGATTTACAGCTTGGATCAGTAAAAACAGGAGCATGTTGGTGCATCTAGATGCTTTATTGCTTTATTGTTTATTATCGCATGGCTTCAATGGATCCCATTGTTTTGTTTGGATTTATATTTCAGCAGATGTTTTCTTATCAAAGCGACTTTTGTGTGCAAATCACATTTATGTAAGTTCTGCATATTGACACCTTTTTTCCATAAAGTGCTGTGCTTCTGTATTTATAGATAATTACTGTAGAACAGTACAGCTGAGCATTGTTAATCTTCGACATTAATATTAACCCCGTATAACCTGACATGAAATAATAGTCTAAAAATGTAAATGTAAAAATCATATTTGTTACAGTACACTTTAAATATAGTATAGGAGAAAATGTAGCTTATCCTCACTCGAGGGGGTTAAAACAGCAACTGCTGATATTTATATGATCCAAAAGTACGATGAAATTCTAATCGCTTGTAGTGTAAATCAGTAAGATTTTTATAACAGTAGGCTATAGCAGACTGCTTACTTAAAAATGCATATACTGTAGCAAATATGATGCAGTATAATTTATAGGGATTGCAACAGCAGCTCTGTATAGAAACATTGAAATGAGATTGCTGCGTTTTCCAAACAGGAATATTTAAAAATAGCTGAACAATATTAGTGCTGTTTACCAACGTGTTTCAGAAAGCACTTACTTACCCCCAGCGTGTGGTATTGAGTGTTTTTCTCTGCATGTGAACCCTGATACGGTGTGAACAGAGGAAAAGTAGATGTATATGTAATTTCAACATACTCTTATCTCAATCAAAGCCAGATTTTCACATTTCCATGTGCGCTGTGCTCAATTTGGATTTTCAAAGCACCTGAGCCACACAAGAGTGTTCTGCTCCTTCTCCTGTTTCTAAGTCAAGTCTGAGATATTTACATCTGAGAGATGAATTCCACAGCTCCGCTGTTTTCCCGTCACACCCACAGGGCGACCGCGAATCCTCACTTCTCCTGTATTTCCTCATTTCAGCACATCGTTCACACCTGTCTTTTTCGTGACTTCATTTGTGTGTTCATTCTGGTTGACATTTAGATTTTAGTTAATGAACTTATTCTATGATTGGCCTTCAGTTTGTGTTTTATTTTTGTTTTTATATCTGGCTGTGATTGTTATCGCTGTACTGTATTTGCAATCATTTGAGCTCAGTGTTTCTTGATTTCAATTATGCATTTTATAGTATAGAATACCATATATTTTGCCGCTACAAGCAAACAATAAAATTGCATTTGGGTATTAAATTGTTTTAATACAGTGTTCAATAACTAAACTAATCAAATTCAAAATTAAACTAATTCAAAACAGCACTATAACAAAAAATAAATATTTAATTATCTGTTAGTTTGTTTTATTCACTAGTTTTAAAAGACTGTCCATTTGGTTGGGTAAGTAACTAAACCATGTCGACCAGCTAAACATGACCCCTTTGAGGCATTCTACCTCAATTATATGAAGATCTACACATAGTCTGAAAAGCTTTGTGCACATTCCAGGCAAAGCTATAAGACTAGAAAAAGGGCAAATTGTAAGTCAAAAAAGTATAGGGCATTATTTGGCTCGCCTAAGTAAATGACGTTACCATGGTGACAAATGAATAGAGGGAAAAGACTGTTGGACAAAAATAGCTCTCCCAAATGGATGCTAATTGGACTGATTCAATTTACATAAACTCAGTGCTATGCTGAACAATATGTAAATGGGTTAAATGGACTTTATTTGAATCATCATGTTGCAGTTGCACTTCTAATCGGACTTGAAATGAGATTAAAGGCTCCTCGTACGCTCCATATATATGACGGATCTTTGACATTAATTTCTTCTCACGTTTCTCTGAAAATGATGTAACTTGATAATGTATTGTGGCGTTTAAAGTAGAGCAGAAATAGAAATGGTACAGTTTAATTTTTTATTTTATTTTATTTTTTTTATGAAACCAATTATAAAACACAAACATACCACATTCATTGGAAGGAAAAAAGTCAGTTTTTGAACATCTAATGATAAATTTAAGTAGTCTAAATAGAATATAAACAATTAGGTATTACGTCGTGATTTAGGACAAACCAAAAACATGGATAGGAAAATGGATTCATGGTGTGCTCACATTTTTGTACATTATGAACACAAAAACAGACTGTAACTTTAACAAATACTGTAGGCTACACTTTTCATGGTGAGAGAGATGTCAAGATGTCAAGTGTTGTTGGAGACACCCAAGAAGCCATCAGGAGTGCTGAAGGAGTGAACGTTTGTCACTTTACCCCAATTAAATGTGTGATCTCGTGTGTTGTGTTGCCGGTGTTTGATGGGCATTGAGAGTAATGTTAGACACTCTTATCATGCTTATGCATACTGTATAAATGTAATTTAAAACAGACTACAGTAGTTGTCATATTGTTTAACTCAAGTGAGTTTGTCAGTGTTATAATGTTAGAAAATACTACCACAGTGAAAAAAGTAATTTAGCACATTCAGGCATAGATGTGTTTATTTATTTTGTCAAATAGCATGCCTTTCAAGACTGTTAAGCAAAGTATAACACACTGAAAGATAATCTGTTCAATATGTGGGGCCTCAATATCTTGTCATAATCGTTTCATCAGCAGCTTTCCATGAATGTTTGTATCCAGATAAATAGCTAACAGGCTATGAAATGCTCACAGATGAGTAATCTGCCTCTTCTCCAGATACAATGTTTCACAGGCTTGAAAACCTTAAGGATTTAAGCATGTACAAAATTAAGAACACGCACTCCAAGGCCAAACACACATTGAGATTTTATGGACATTTGGGCCTAAAGTGCTATTACTGCAAACACCTGAGGTTTCTCTCAGGTTATGAGTTCAGCCATGAGTGGAATATTAACATGCATGATCTCAAGTACAGGTTTTTTCCTCTGCAGTCAATGTTAGCAGTGTTTCTTATACAGGGCTCTCTGAGTTAAATGATATAACATTAAAATAAACAAATGGGAAAGTGAACAAAGAACTTTACATCATTTTACCAGTATTCTGCCAAAATAAAAGTATAAGGGTTTAAATATTTGAAAGTGAAGAATGTACGACATAAATATTACTGTTGTTACTTCTTGTACATGACACCTATGATTGGTTCTTGCCTAAAAAGACAGGTATACAATGTTTAATACATTTGGCCACACGTTTTTAGCCTGGAGTTGGTTCACCCTCCGCCTATGCATCTCCCATTTGAACAAAATAAGGAATAAGTTATTTCTCTTTATATTAGACAAGAATAAATCAAACTGTTCTTCTTTAACAGCATATATGAGACAGCAGACGCTTTAAAACCACGAGCATCACGCGGACTTCAGTGTGTACTAGATCTACTATAGGCTACTATAGGTTTTTGAACATATGATGATAATTTTAAGTAGACTAAATAGTCATAATATACACAATTAGGTATTACGTCGTGATTTAGGACAAACCAAAAACATGGATAGGAAAATGGATTCATGGTGTGTTCACTTATATACATTTTTGTACATTATGAACACAAAAACAGACTGTAACTTTAACAAATACTGTAGGCTACACTTTTCATGTTGAGAGATATGTCAAGATACGTCAAGTGTTGTTAGAGACACCCAAGAAGCCATAAAAGTAAAAAAAAAAAAAAGAATAATAATACATAAAAATTATTTAAATAAATAAATCTGGGAAAAAAGTCAGAATCAGACTCTAAAAATGGTATGGTAAAAGCCTGTTAGCTGATTGCAAGTTACCGTATACTAAAAAAAAAATAATTTTAATATTATATGTAATTTTACTGTACTGTCAAGTACTGTCAAGTTAAATTTTATTTTATTTTTTCATTTGTATTTTTTTTACTTTGAATTTCAGTGAAACGTCTTAAAAATCTAACTTAATATCATCAGTCACAACTTCAGACTATGTGACTAATTTAATCAACATTATTTTGGGCAAGTTGCGCAGCTGTTTATACATCATTTTAAAATAAAAAACAATTCAAATAGAACATTTGTTTTTTGAACATTATTGTTTCAATAAATTGGCATGTATCTTCCATCAAAAGTGTCTGGTTGACAAAAAAAACTTTGGGAACCTCTAAAATAGATGATGCACTGTTTAGCTATACCAAACTTCAGCAGTTTTACGAAAGTGGGTAAATTCCAAGGCGATCGGCTAATGTTTGTTCCCAGACTATTAAGTGAGAGCGATCAGCACAAGGGACGAGGAGATTAAGCTAATTGTGGTAATTTCCACAGAGGCATAATAAGGATGTGCTTGGTTTAATGGAACAACATTGTTACAGCATCAGACAAATCCCTCTCATGATGATTCATGACATAATTGATTAAGGCTAAACACAGATGTTTTTATTCATTCGGTGAGTGCTTTTAATGTTGTGTAATCAGTGCGACCTAAACCAAAACTAACCCCTAAATGTGCAGCTGTCATTCAAAAAACACAATTAAAAAAATCTTCCAAAACAAAAGCTCTGACTTCATCCCATTAGTCAGAGGTCTTGTAGCCATGTTTAGCTGTCAGTAACTGCTAGAACTAGACAGAGCAGAAGAACTCTCTGACCATCTTTCCTTGGTATTCTGTCCACACAGCACAGCACCACACTCCTCTGTCTGAAACCTCCCCTCCGACACGCTGCCTGTCGTTTTGTTCAGTAATGAGTCTGCTCCGTCTGTCGCTGCGGAGTGTGATGGTCAACACCATATGTGTGTGTTCTCTTCCTCAAGGCCGTGTCCAAACATGCAGAGAGAGTGTGCAGCCTTTTTTTTTAAAACCGTTCCGTCCACAGGTAGCCATTATTTATTGTTAAGACCTGTTTTCAAGCAATCACCGCCATCTGTTGTGCACATCTTACCCTTAGTAGAAAGTTATTCAGATGAGTCTGTACAAAATGTTGTATTTAAGAAGTATTTGTAAATGGGTCATTGACAATCAATGACTATCAACTGTCTATCTTTTAAGATATTTAAAAACAACTTGAATACATGTTGAGAGTGTTTTTATTTCTTAATCTAATGATGTACCTTGGCATCTATATATACTCTTAAAAATTGAAGTTCTAAAAAGTTCTGGTTCCCCTTAGAACCTTTTGATTGAACAGTTTTCATAGTCTGAAGAGCCTTGTTAATTCTAAAGGACATTTTTTCCCATTATATAGAAGATTTTTCTTTTTTTTTTTTCTTTCTTACTGTCTTTTTTGCAATGGAGGAGTTCCATGAAGGTTTTCTATTTTAATTTTTATCAAATGTTATTTATATGTTGTTTTTGTCTTTGAAGCAAAGCAGAATTTTTAGCAACCGTTTCTCTGGTCTTCAGTGTCACATAATCCTCCTAATATGCACAAGAAACATTTCTTATTATTATCAACATGGAAAAAAGATGTAATTATTTTGTGGTAAACATTTCTAACATTTTTTTTTTTTCAGGTGTCTTTGAAGAATATAAGATTATTTCACACAGATTTCCTTTGTCACATTATAAATATCTCTATCACTTTTGATCAGTTTAATTGCTGAATAAAAGTTAGATGTTTTCAGAATAATTTAAATGAAACAAACAACAATGAAAGTTCATTTGAATTTATGAGACGTGCCCATCTCTTAGGTTCATTTAATGATGTTTTTTTCTCATAATATTTCAGTCATAGTTAAATTTGTCGTTATCTAGTTTTCAGTGGTGTTCTTTCTCTCCGGTGGCTTTGAATTTTACCGCTCACGCATTGATTTTGTGCTGCAACACCCTCTCTTGGGCGTTTCTGAAGTAATGGAAGGAAAATTTGTTCACATTTTTCATTCTCTCAGTTGGGGGGTTTGCTAGAGAGAGCTTGACACCTGATGTCTAGTTAAACTGGATATTGTGTGCTTGTCTTTTGTATAAGCAGCAGCTTGCCGAGAGGCTCTTTTGGGCCCATTTCATAGAGAGAACATTGATTGTGGATTATATGTATGTGTGTGTGTGTGTGTCAGTGAATGGGAACATAATCACACAAAAAGTTTTCCTACCTATTTTTGCTCATCTTTAATGAGTACAAATCATAGGAGAAATGTGTGTTTAATCTAGGGAGTGTGTATACCGCACAATAATAAATAAAAAAAACACTCTTGCCTCTTACCTCGAATAATAAAGAAAAATCCAGTGAATATGTGTATGTTTGTGTGTGGGTGGTTGTTATACTGCAATGACAATAGAGTTTTCTGCACTTAGACTGAAAAATGAAGAAAATGCACCGAAGCTTTTTTAATGGCCAGGCAGGAGGCAGCACATTAAAAATTAAAAGCTTTGTGTGGGTTGCCAGTGCTGGCACGTAACGATACACCATGAGAAACAAAGGCACAGAAATAATAAAAAAAAAGAGAGAGACAAAGTGGTGAGAGACGCATTTTACCTTCATTTAGATTTTACTCACTTCAAGGCATTAGTTGGGAATTACTTTGTAATTGAATTGCAAGGTTGTTTTGTTAAAAAATGTGTGCTCATACTAAATGATAAAACCTAACTGTTACCATTCAGATTTTAAAAAAAGAAAAAAGATTGCCATTATATTTGTAAAACAGCGTATGTGTGTTAGATCCCAGCTGAAAGGGGCTGTGTGGGCTGCTGGATTCTGATGAGGAGCACTGGGACATGCTTGGCTCTGACTGAAGAATAGAGTGTCAACCACAGAGTTAGGACAGACTTTTACCCTGGAGTAAGCTGGCCATAGGTAAGAGTCAGACTTTTCTCAGCTCTAGAAAACAAATATGTTCAAGGTAAATATAGACAATTTTATTTCGTAGAGCAGTAATGGGTGTACTTCACATCTTCTGTCGCACATTACCAGCTGTTTTATAGGATTGCACCCGCTCTGTTACACACACCCCAACTTTTTCTGAGCAGTACTTCCTTTTATTTGCCTCTTTGCCAGCTGCCCTATCCTACATCTGCTGAGTCTCCTCACTTGCTAAAAGCCAAATATATCGAGGTGGAGGATGGATGATATGCTAAAAAATTAATTATACAAAAAATATTCCAATATAATCAGAACCATATAATATGCCAATTACTATGATTTATTTTTAATATTTATTACAAGAAAAATACTTCATACATTTAAAATGTTTAATATTTGCTGTTTACTACATCTTTTTCACGTTATGAGGAAATTAATTAATTATTTATGTTAATTGTTATTAGGCAATTGCTACTTTGTCTTTTAAAATATTTTGTTGAATTAATATAATTACTAATTTTATTCTGAAAATGTGGGGGGAAAGTAATTTAACAAAAAAAAAATTATATTTTAATAAGAATGTTCAATGAATTTATTGAAAGCCTGCATTCAATCTGTCTCTTATTGTACAATTTTTTTCTTTGCAACCATCTAAATGCTTTACTGTTTGTTTTTCTCTTTACGTAATTGAATTGTGTTGCCAGTATTCTGTGAGTTGTGGGCTGCTTTCTGTCCCGTCCTATTCCCGAGGTCAACAGACGTTTAACAAATGTCCTTTATCATATCAGCATAGAGGACAAAACGCTGAGAATGGGATCCTATTGGCCTTGATTGCACTGGTCAAAGCTTCATTTCAGGGTCACTCTAGAAAGGTTGGAGGGACTATCCACAAACATACGCTACAATGATGGAAGCCCTTAAAGGTGCATCTGTCATGTTTAATGTTTACTTGGAATTCTGGACAACCGCAACCACATCTGATTTTATTTGACTTAGCAAGACAGGTTTAAAATGAGATTTGGCCATGTAGAGATAACATTACAGAGCTCAGGACAGCTGGAATTGAGTCTAATCGGTATAATAGGATAGAGAGTCCTTGACCTGGTCCTAGAACAGTTTGAAGCAAGCATACAGTAATAAATTCAGAAGGGATGGGTGTCCTTTTGCTTTTGGTCAAGGGTAACACTGTCTTTCTGTTGTTGATAATTTTCATAATTTCTTATTATTTCAGTAGCTCAGTTAGTTTTGAGTGTTACAGAAGTGTTTTGCATCATCTTTAAATTGAGTTGTCGTAGACCTGCACACTATGCTGGTACACAAGGGTTTTGTGTTCAAAGTAAACACTGCTAACTAAACTGCTACACTGCTAAGCATCTAAATAGACTGATTTTGTTGTCTAGTCTGTTTTTTTCATGAGCAGAGTGCATAGTCACGTACTGTACAAACAAAAACTGTCTCAAACATTCATGCGGCATTCTGGCATCTCATCTTTTGTTCTTTGTCACAGAGGGCAGCTTATGCTTGTGTTTTCAGAGTTTCACAAAAACTGCAAAAACAGTTCCCAGTTCACACTTCTCTTGGCGTCCGAACTCAAATATGTGTGTGAATGTCTCCAACTGTGTCTCCAACTGTGTTCTAGCTCGTCGACTCGGGTCACCATGGAACATTGCTCAGAGACAGAAGACATCACCCTGTCTGCCACACTCTTGTTGGATGATGTGTGAGAATTCTTAGAAAGGTTCAGGCATTGTGTGAACCCTTTTTTTTTTCTTTTTCTTCTTCATGCTCTGGCTTTCTAAATGTTTCTGACTCATCCATTTTTCTACATATTTATTATAATAAATCAGAGTGCTTTATAAGTGTTGTCAGCCTGAATGCTTATCTTGCACTTAAATAAGACCTTGCAAGAGAGTTCACTCTTTTAAAATGGTAAGACTTTTCATACTCCCTAGACCAAAAAATATAAATATTCTGTCAACTATATTTGATCAGTTAAAAAGTCAATGAAGAAAATTACCCAAAAATGACTTTACAATTATCATAAAATGGCTCCATAAGTTTTCTCAAGTTTTTGTTAAGAGTTTTTATTCACTGAAGATTTAAACATCCACTTATTAGTAGCTCTGTATGGTGGCTTAATGGGAGTTTAAAGCAGATGTAACAATAAACAAATCTTATGGAGTGGATAATTTCTTTTTATTTTATTTTATTTTTTTTTTTAAGACTGGAATAAATTTATTTTTGTCCTGATGCTGCCGCTGTTGGTTATTGCTGTTGTTGTGGAAATGTGGATTTTTGTTGCTTTTAAAGGAAGTTAATGAACTTGCTACTGCGAATGCATAGACTGATACAGTGCTGTGAGTATATACAGTAATAACCCATAGCACATCTACAGTATGCAGGTGGAGCTGGGGAAGGTGGAGGGTTTCAGAGGAACTCTGAAATGCGCTTCAGAATGTGTAAGTGAATGCTAAGCAGCCATTTAAATGTAAAATAGTTTTTTCAAATAATTGGCAGTGAAAGCAACATGAACCAATCCACTTGTAGTTTAATGCTGTGAAAATCACCAGTTTATTAATGACCCATCAGCCTGCACCATCTAGAGTTTTCTGACAGGACTTGAAATTAATAAAGATAAATGAAACAAAAGTTGAAATAACAGTGGTTATATATTAAAAAAAAAACATCAAAATAATTCTGTTAAATGATCCAATTGATTTAAAACCACTCTGAAATGATTTAAATCAACAAATCATTACATTTTTGTGCTACTTCAGAACACCTGGAATATAGTGGACAACATTCGTCTTGACACTTGGCGATTTGACAACCAGAGTCAAACTGGTAATATGCAGAGTCTTCTCCTTGTTTTTTCCTTGTGTGCTTTATTACTGCTGCTCTTAATGATAATGTTGTCTTAGCAGCGGTTGTTTATGAGTTTTTAATATAGAGAGGTAACAGTTCCATCTCTGACGGAATCTGGAACCATCTCAACACTATCGATTGACTGCTATTGTATTTTTAGTGAGACATCCATCTAACCCCTTATCTGTGAGTCTGTGTGTATGTGTGTGTTTGCAGGCATGATTCGGTAGAGCGATAATGTCTGACAATTCCATCCACATAATCGTCTATTGATTTAGTTTTTGTGCATGGAACAATAAATTCCCCCAGCAGTGATGGAAAGTGCACCAGAGCTTCTCTCAGAACAGAGAGATTCATCTACAAACCATCTCTGCTGAAAAACTGGGTCATTCCTCTTATGCAGTACATTTTCACATGTACACCATCGTACTGTAACTAATATGTTGTTGGAGAAAATATTGAACTCACAATACAGTATGTATATATATATATATAGAGAGAGAGAGAGAGGGAGGGAGGTTTTTTTTATCTTTAATAGTCAACGAGACATTTTCTTTAATTAGATTCATAACAATGCCATAGAATAACCATTTTTAGTTCCACAAAGAACCATCTCTTTCTTACTTTTTTTATAATCTGAAGAACTTCTGTTGACACATTTTGAGAAATAGAAAGGTTCTTTTAAATGTTAAAGTTCTTTATGGAACCATTTAGGAAAAAAAGGTTCTTCTATGGCATCATGAAGCACCTTTATTTTTAAGAGTGTACCAATTGCTTAATTAATTAGAAATTATGTTATTTTTAGGAGAGAAAACAACAGTAACCTAGACTAAAATGTAAATCTAAAATGTTTCATGTGAAAGAAACTTGCATAGAGTGATCTTAAAACATGTCAGTGCCATTGTTTTGTCTTAATTAAAGTCCACCCCAGTAATCCGTTTTACTGAGGCATGTTTATAAAATGACTTAAATGTCCTAATTGAACTATGACATAATCCTGGTTTAGGCTAAGCCCTGTCTGTGAAACCGGACCTAAAACTGTTAGTAGTGGATTTAATGAATTCTGTGATGTTTTGTGGTTGTAGTTTGTTTTACTCTAAAATATTCCATTCTGTAGATAAAATTGCAGAAATAAGTTAGACCTTATCAATATTTCAAAATACTAACATTTAAATTAGAATTATTAACCACCCGCCATTTAACAATAGCTAACTCGTTAATTAATATAAAAACGTGTCCAGATCAAGGTTTTTTTTCAGTATATACAGTATATTGAACTTATTTTAACTTAAGATGCGTTTCTGTGTGCGATCATCCCATAACAGAAATTACTCTTTAAATTCTTCAAAAATGAATTATATGCTGTAGATTTGAAAATAAAACAGACATTATTTGACAATAAAATAGTACAACAAAATATTAAGCAAATATTTTAAATAAATTGAAAAAAAAATGTGTGGAACAGAAATATTTTACTGCTGACAGTTTTAGGGGTAATTTATTTAGGTCTAAAAAAAACAAAAACACAAGAGGTCACTAACAAGAGACATTTTTATGACTTATTGACCCATCGTTATTCATGGCTGTAATGATGTGTGCATGTAAATGTAACATCCTTTCATGCTGCCTGATCTCCCTATGGACTTCATTTTCCATTCCTCTTCTGTCCTGATGGGGAAGGCAGTGATCCCTGTCATTAATGGCCAATGATATAAAATTGTGGTCAGGTTTTATGAGCTCTCATGTAAATTGGATGCTGGGGCTCGTAAATGTGGTCATTGTGTCTAAGGTGAATGACAGTGATTGCGGAAGCGAACGCGTGAGGTCTGCCCTCAAGGTCTTGCTGGATGGCAAATGCATAAACCCAGTCAGGACGCCCACAGACACTTAAACCTGCTCATGTGCTCATGCAAATACGCTTTATCTCTCTTTCCATCCCACAGACTCTCTCACTCTATCCAATTTTTGTCTTTCTTCCAATGCAAGTGATTTATTGTTTCATTTTGCTTAACATATGCATCTCCAAAATTAATTTCAGGGAGGTACGCTGACCCATCTGGGGGAGCTGTTGATTTATACAGATGAAATGATTGCTTTCAAAATGACCTCAAGTCACTGATTGAAAAGGGAAATTGTCATGATTTTTTAATGCATTTGTTTGTTTGCTTGCTTCTTGGCACAAATATATTGTTTGGGTTATGAATGCAATTACATATTATGGATTAGGGCAATAAAACATTTTAGCAGGATTGAATTTACACAGTCGTAGTCCTTTATAAGCCAGAGACAAATTGAGTCGGTACTTAAGGCCTAAATAGAAGCGTTAATGAATATTAAATACAAGAAAACACGTTGCAAAATATATGAGGGTAAACCAAAGGGTGCTTATTGTGTTGTTTGGATACAGCAGTGCAGTCATCTTTCTTCTATAATGAATAGCTTGATTAATGTGCTGTTTTGTTAACTATTGCCCAGTATTAACTTTCATTATCTTGGCGATACAAATAGCTAGTGTCTGGTTTATGAGGCAGCATCCAACTTCATCCATGACTTCAATACATAAAACATAACATAAACTTGACTGAAAAGCTAAAGCATATTTTATAGCTGGTGTGATGAGGTAAACATCTTTACACGTTTAGGAGTGATAAAGAAAAATAGCCTGTCATGCAAGACAAATTTAGTTCTGAAAAGTCAGGAAAACAACTTTTATCAGCATGAATGTAAATTTAACTCTTATTTACATTAATGCCTGTCCTTTTAAAAAGATGGCAGTGGTTTGATTGACTTTCTTTTTTAATGAGAATACATTTAAACTTTAATAAATAAATATAGTCACTCATCATCACAGTGTCTCAGGTTTTTCAGGAGCAATAGCAACAGGATGTCTGCCGTCAAAAATCCCACTCCCATTGGCATCAAAAGACAAGGAAATGAGCGGTGCTTTCCAATCTGCAGCGAACATAGCAGATAAGACAGACAATAGGAGCCAATCACGCTGCTCTCCACAATAGACCCTCATGAGGTTCCCTGGAGCAGATGGATCATTTGCATAGACACAGGCAGGCTGTGATTGTGTTAGGTATTAGGTGTATTAAAAATATCACCACAGGAAAAGTGATCATAAGCTGCTTCAGATCTCTATTCAAAGAGAAGATTTTCATTTTTTAATGGTCATAAATTAAGTCTGCTGAGCTGGATAAATACTATAAAGAGAATGATAAACTTTTTAACATCTCTTCATTACAATAATGCGTGGTAGTATTTAGATCTGTACTAATCAGCATTGGGTCATTGAGTCACTAAAAGTAGTTTGGAAGTAATTTAGTGAATTGATTCATCCTAAATGTTTTTTTTTTTTTTTTTCTTATATGAGTAGAGTTGGTTGACTTGGTTCACCCTCAACAGTCTGGTCTCATTTCAAAGTAAGTAAGAAAGTAAGTAAGAAAGTAAGCATATGGATGAGGCTTAGGATTCGATAGAGGCTATAGATAAATAACGAGGAGAATAACAAGGTGCATTAAAAGTAAAAACATGCATTGCGATATTCGGCCAATCACGATGCACTGGAAAGCTGGCCAATCATAGCACACCTCACTTTTTTAGAGCAATGAGCTTTGTACAAATTGACCCATTTCAGGCAGGACTTAGAAGAGAAACAATAAATGTACAGTTTGGAGGAAATAATGTGTTTTTGTACCTTAAAATGCATAAAGACACCAAATAGACAAACTGATGTTCTGTTTAGCAATAATACCAAGCCCCTTTTAAAATAACATAAGACACACCAATTTTCAATATCTAGCAGCAAAACAAACTGTTTTGTATAGTTAAAAATAGCTAGACATGGATGAGACTGGAAGCTATACCCGTAGAATATACAAATTTCAATAGTTTTCTGTATTTTATTTATAGCCTGAAAGTTGGAATTAATCAGATGAATCTTTCAAACGGTTCACACAAATTGTAAATGAAATATTACTAAATAAATAATTGACCTATTTGAACCCCTCTTAACCCCACCCAACGGATTAGTCAGACTTGTAACCAGACTTGTAACCCAAAGGTTACAGGTTCAAGTCTCAGGTCCAGCAGGGATTGTAGGTGGGGAAGTTAAAAACCACCACAATACCACGACTGAGGTGAGATCCTTGAGCAAGGCACTGAACCCCCAACTGCTCCCCAGATGCCACAGCATTGGCTGCCCACTGCTTCGGGTTTGTGTGTGTGTTCACTTATTACTGTCTGTGTGCACTTGGATGGGTTAAATGAAGAGCGCAAGTTTCAAGTATGGGACACCATACCTGGTCACATGTTCTTTCTTTCTATCCTTTCAAAAATTGTATTATTCAACTTATTAATGAATGTTACATTATTGGACATAATAATAAATGTTCATTTCCATCCTATTTTTAACAGTTAAGTTAAAAATTTAACACAGTCTCTTTAATGTAATTTAGATGTCTTTTGTTAGTAGTAGCTTAAGTATTGTAGCTAACACTGATCTGCATATTTTGATATTTATCGTAAGAAGACAAAATAAGTGATTGGAGTCGAGTGTGCCAGTGAAAGGTCCCTTGACCCAAAACCTTATAATGTTTATTGACTCACCTACCACTTTAATTTCCCCGACAATATGAGCATCAGACAGCCTGGCTATCCATCAGTGTCTGGCAGCTCAGCTCGGCTCTGAAATATGTGCTACCAAAGCATGCTGGAAAACTAATGCCTGGTCTGCAGTGTAGTTATTGTGTACTGTGGTCATATTCTGATAACAAACACACAAGTTCTAGATCAGATTATTATATAAAAATGTTATTTAAAATAAAATAAATATCAAAGGATTACTTCACTCCTGAATTAAAATGTTCAAATTGAAAAGAAATTAAATTTTTTTGGAAAACATTCCAGGATTTATGTGGACTTTAGTGGGGATTAACAAATTAAAAGTCCATAGACTTGCATTGCAGAGCTAGTAGAACACGAGCATTTGTGGTTAAATTCTGTTCTCAATGAGCCACATTGATTGCAATATCTATTAGAAGTACATAATTGGATTAGGAAGCATAACTCCAACCAAACCTACACAATAAAATGATATACCGAAATATAATGTAAAATAAAAAAGATACTAAAAAAAGATACTAAACATAATAAACATAATAAACATAAGCAATTTTTAGATACAAGTACAGTATTAAGTCAGTCATACAGACCAATAAATAAATATATAGATAATAAAAGCATTCACACGTCATAAGCATTTACTACACATGGGCACAAACCTGATGTGTCTTTTCTTGGCAGTCAGCGCTAATCATGCCATAGGCTTTAGAGGAAGAGCTGCCTGGATATCTGTCCATCATTTCTTTGTCACTCTGATAGAGAGTCATCCTGTCCCTCCTCTAGCGGTGGAACAAATCTGATAATGAGAGTACGAATGTGACAGTGAGGTAGGACTGAGCTTTCAGCAGATGAATAAAACATGTCGTTTTACAGAAAATGTGATATAGAGTATGCCTAATCTCTCTAACCCTGCATTTAGCATTTTTAAAGCAAACAATTGTGAACATGTAATCGTTCATGGTTGTACTATATAATACTATATTGAATAAGAGTGTAACATAAGGTATTTATAATCTGGATTAAACCTTGAACATGTGCAATCTGTAGCATCAGGTTTTATGAGAACACAGGTTTGCCATTTCATGCTATTACACCGTATTTATTTCTCATTAAAAGCATCTAATAGCTCTTGCCTAAAAATCCATAACCTTAACCTTGTCATTATGCACATTATCAGCAGTTTCAAGCCTATCAAAAGAAATAGCAGCTGTGTACTCCTCTCATTATCTGTGCTGAACCTGTAGTCCCAGTCTATCAATTTATGACACTGTCTCAGTCCATAACAAATGAGTTCTTTACACCACACAGCATGGGCATAATTAGTTTTTTCTTGATTGATTGAATGGTGCCATACTACTACACTTGTTTTACAATAGCACAGCACTGTAATTCATTAAATTGTCAATACTTCATATCTTTGACGTGGTGGACAAGCTTATTGTTAAATATAATGGTATGTTGCTAATTTACCTTTTATGAAATATGGAGTATTGTATAAACAAAGGCAATTGACTAAAATGTAATTTCATATTGTAAATACTCCGATTTTACTTTAAATAAAGGCAGGGTAGATTTTAATGACTTTAATAGTCATAGGCAGCATGTCGGCTTTTTACAGAATCAGGCATAATTAAAACAATATTTAATAACTTAGTTGTTGAAAATTATTCAATAAAATATTTTATGTAAAATTATGCTTTTATATTATTTAGCTGAACCCAAATTGAATAATGACACTCAAGTAGCCTGTGGGTTTTAATGAATAATGTAAGTAAAGAAAAATATAAGTCTAAATTTTGAAAGCGTTAAATAATGAATTTTGAGTCCATTAATTATAATAAATATTAAATACCTCAAACACACAACATGCCACTAGGGGCCTTCTGTCCCAATTATTAAGATATTATAGATATAAATGACCTTTTCACATGAAAATAAAAATAATACTTGCCCTTTATGAATGTAATTTTTTTTTTTTCAGAATTATATAAATAGACAGTTCACTTTTATCCATTTTGACTCACAGTAAGTTGTATTTTCTTATCAAAAGAACCTGCTACTTACTATTTAAACACGATTTGTGAGAAGTGAAGGGTAGTGCTTGTTTGTCCTTACTCTGATCACAAATGCAGACATGGTGTTCTCTTAACGAAGCAACGCAACACATAAAAAGACAGTATTAAGTCACGATAATCAGTAATAGGGATGCTCCGATCACGATCGGCCGATATGTTTGCGTGTTTTGTCAGTAAAGCCGGTCCTGTAATAAGCACTAAATGCCATCAGGTGTGTGATTTGACATTGAGCCGTATATACTACACACAGCCTTTGTTCACTGACGAGCTGCGCAGATCCACACTGATAATGAGCATGGTTTTGCGCAGCTTGTCAGTGAACAACGGCTGTGTGTAGTACAACAGCTGAATGTGAAATCACGCACCTGATG
>JAUMHP010000057.1:10115543-10132270 GCA_032361065.1 Enteromius trimaculatus
CATATACTGTAAAACATTACCTTGGTGTAAAGCTGCTTTGCAATGATATGTATCATGAAAAGCGCTATACAAATAAAATTGAATTGATTTGAATTGAATTATTGCACACTTTCTGTATTTTATCCTATAAACTTCGTTTCACTTCTCAAATATCACTGTGTGTGTCTCCTATAAGATATATTTAACCGAAATTTTTCATCGTAACAACCAACGATTTATACAGGAAAATCATGAATATTAACAAGGCTGCCCAAACATACACATCCCACTGTATGTACTACTGATATGTAATGTTCTTTTTTTGTATACAAAGATGGCTTCATGATGGGGGAAAAAAAAACTGTGTTGACCTTTAACTAAATGATGTACTTTTCGTCAACTGATTGCAGTCATTAGGCTGATTTGTGACATGTATAACTGTCTGTTTATAAATAGTGAATATGCCTGTCTATAAATTTAAACTTTTAGTTGCCATCTGTAAAGTCATTTTAGAGAGTTGCTGGGGGGGAAAGGGATGCAGTAACTCTTTAATCGTAAACTCTATCTGACCTATACTCCAGCTGTTCATTGTGCATTGGCAAATAGGTTTATACTTTAAACTGTATAAAGCTATTTAGGTCACCAGTAATGTCCTTATATTGAAAAATAACCTAATTGTAACATGAGTAGAGCCCTCTGTGGCTTATTAAGAAGCTACATCATTTACAGATCATATTGTGAGCACAGTGATGAAGCAGCTATTAGAGACATTGACCAGCAACAAGTAAACAGAGTACAGAAGAATAAGATAAGCACAGGATGTTTTCTTTCATCTGTTTAGTCTGTCAGTTGTATTATTAAGGGACCAAAATACTGCATTGTGTCTCTAGTGAATGTTCATTCAAGGTGTGTCATTTAGGTCAAATGATTATTTTGTTCAGTTCACTTTTCCCATACTAATTGTAATTAGAGGCCTGCATGGGTGAAAAAAATCAGGAGCTTATCTTTTTTTTCTGTGAATACAGACAGAATCATGAACTACCGATGCAAGTGAGAGATATGGTGAGTCTTATTTTTTCTTCTCTTTTTATTTTCTGTGTAATAAGAAATGACATATCTGGGAAGAAATTAGATGTAATATGATCAATTTATAATAATCACAATTATTATTATTACTTAATGTATTACTTAATATTTACATAATGTTTATACTGTATATATTTATTATAATATATAAATAGACACACATGCATGTATTTATTTTGCATATGTTTATTTACATAACTTTTTTTACGTAACTTTGCTTCAGAAACTAAAGTCTCTCTTCTGCAGAAAGTAGTTGGTTGTTGTTTTCCTCTATATGATAAACAGGCTCAGAAAGCTTTCAGGCAGCATCATTAACAATGTACGACGATGCTCATGCCCCTCAAACTGCACAAATTAATCATTTTAATCTAATCCTATCGTCCTAATCAAAGGCCCCGGCTTCTGTTTTATTTATTGCGCCCTTAACCTTAGTAATTAACTTATGCATGAATTTATTATTCAAGATTCTCCCTGAATGGGCCTATTTAACCAGATGCAAATAATCATTTGGGCGTCAGATTTTGTGTTCGTTCAGTCTTGGTGAGGGAGAGACTCCTTCTAGTGACACTTGAGGGTGACATTTCTAGTCGTACCGTCTGAATTCATTCCCTTACATTTAAAAAACATAGTTAGAGGCATCTGTGTTTGCCTACATTATGCAGATATTATTCTTCAGAATTTTATTAATATGTTTATTTCTTATTACAGACATAATATTTACAGTGTTACAGTAATACTGAAATACAGAATGGTTAATAAGCATGAAAATTAATTTAATAATGTCAATTAATAAATAATTTAAGTTCACTTTAAATGAACCAAAACCAAACGTTTCTGGCCCAATTTATGCATTACATATTTCCATAATATGTAATAAAATGTATAAAATATCCATTATAATTTGAAATTAAAGAAGAAAAAATAACGTAATGTTATATAGTTATATTCAGCATGTAATATTCTGCAGTGAAACCTTTGCTTTGCTGTTTTGATTATGACATTTAATTAGCAGTAATGGTGTGATCAAACATCAGTGTCTATTGTGTATATATAACACACACACAAAAAAAAACATTGCATCTGAAAGTTTTATTAATTAAAGACTGCAGCCCTATAATCTGTAAAAACTATGTTTTACACAACAGAACTACGTTCTCCATAATAACATAGCAAAAGCACTGTCAAAATGTGACTAAATAATACTGGAATTTGTAGTCACCATTAAATGTTTCATATATACCTATGTAATTTATAGATTTCATTATTATTGGTGCTACTTTTTTCTATATATCATTAATTTCTTTTTTTTTTTTTTTTAGTTTTTGACCACTACTGATCTCCGCATTTTAATTGCCTGAGAAAATGTCATCAGCAGTCAGCAGGGCTGAGCGCTGTCAGTCTGACGGGACAATGTCACCCTGGGGCAGAATATGTCCTCTCTTCTGATAATAGAGGGGACTCTGGAATGTGAGCTAGCACTCAAGGGAAGAACTGCAGAGGGTCACTTAGAAATGACTTTTGTCTTTTCCTTATATCTGTGCTATCTCTAGGAAATATTTATTGACAGCTCTCTATATAGTCTTAAGGATAATGACTGTGTGAAACAATCTAAGGAATGACTTGTATGATGAGATATGGTGCAAAGATGTTTCCAGTGTCTTATGCAAGTGATGCTTGAAATGGAAGGGATGGATATATGAAGTATAAACAGATTCTCACTTGTTGCTGTGAAGTTACAGTATTACAGCTGATTTGATTGACTTTATTAAGGTTGTTGAGGTGTCCTTTGATTTGTATTGTGCCACTATGTGGTGGGAGTCTGTGCCTGAACTGATTGTTGCTGCTCTTCGATTAAAGAGAGAAAATATATATTTTTTAAACTATTAATAAATTAAACTAACCTCTAACTCAGTGTATTTTCTTCAATCAATCAATCATATTTGTTTAAGATTGTGATTGTGTCGAAGCACTGAACAGCATCTGATTGGGAATAGAGTGTCAGTAATGTTTAATGACAAGGTTAAACACTCAATTTTTAACTAAAAGCATTTCATTATTAAATGGAGATAAGTCATTTCAGATCAGCTCATTTTAAATAGGATCTTTGTAATCAAATCAACGATAATCACTAGAAATTACGTGTCCCCAGCTAAGCAAGATAAAGGCAACAGTGGCAAGGAATTACAATTCTACCTGTGAAAAAATGGAAAAAAAATCTTTGGGAGAAGCCAGGCTCAGTTGGGAGGCCAGTTCTCCCCTGGCCAGATGAAACCAGCACCCAATTTCCAGTTTAGTTTCAAACGCAGCTATGTCAGATTGTGTCATTCTTATTACGATGTAATGAATACATTGTGTGTTATGGGGAGTGTTCCTGGTTCCGGCTGATCTAATTAATGCTTAACAATCATTTAACAGATTTGATTAATAGAAGTCCATTTGTGTGCTATGTGTAAGCCAGGGTAAAGAGATATGTCTTTAGTCAAGATTTAAACTGACAGAGTGTGCCTGCCTCCCCAACAGTGTTAGGTAGATTGGTCCAGAGTTTGGGGGCTAAATAGGAATACTTATATTCTAGGTATTATCAAAGCCAGAGTTTTGAAAAAGGAGCAGACATGGAGGACTATAATGTGATAAGACCTTGCTCAAGTACTGAGGAGCTAAGCCATTCAGGTTGACAGAACCGGGCTAATATGCTCATACTTTTTTAAAAAAACAACAAAACAAAACAACAACAGTGTAAAGTTATTAAACACTGACTGGGATTTATTTAGTAATAATGACCAGCTAACTAAGCATCCCAACACCAGGCTTACTGTAGTTCACCTACTGTACGTGAACAATTTACCTGCTTATTACATTCAAATGGCAGTGTCTTCTCACTCAAGAGCTCTTGATCTTTGACTTCCTTTTCCTTCAGCACACAAGCTCTCTCATCGTTAAGCATTCAGGTGAGGTTTTCTCTCCTCTGTTTGCAGCAAGATGCTCTTACATTTTGAAAGCTTTCTGAAGTTGTTGGGAACTGCCGGCACTTCCTTTTAGAGTCACTTTCCCAGAACAGCACACCTTGCTTTCCATCTAATAATAAGGCGATGCATTTGCTCTAAACACACTCACCATGAATTAATTCAACAGTGTTATGACCCTAAAGGGCCGTTCAGTAAAATCTGCTTTTGAATTTGGCCCCCTCGTAATGTACTGGCCCCCACCGTTTCTCCTCAGAGCGGCCATTTTCAATTAATCCCTCTGCATAATGCATGACTACATTTAACAATCCAATGAACCGATATGGAGTCTTTGGCTGCAGAGGAACTCTGTTAATGGTTGTAAAATAGAGTTATACCACTCCGAATGAATTCATTAGTTTACTTAGTGACTCTGAAGGTATGTATGATGCTTGTTGGGTCCTGGGCAGCTTTTGGCAGTCGCTTGATAATGTTTATTTTGTTTTCTGTAGAGAATTATAATGAGGCATGCAGCTTTTGTCGCCAATGGTAGAGGAAATCGTAGATAATTAGAAGATATTTTCAAGCACACCATTAACCCCAGTAGCAGAATATGGGTTAGGGACAAAGTAAATATTAAAAAAATATATCTAAACACAAGTTCATTTACTCAAAATACGAAAATGAGAAGGAAAAAAATGTGGTCTGGGCTGCATGTGTTCCAATTAATTCCAAAAGTGATTGAATTATGTTGGAAACTGTTTTAACTTTCAACAAATGATAGTGAGATATGGTTTATGAATGCAGTCAATATTATAGAAGGAAAACGGTAGAACAGGGCTGAAAACTTTTCAATAAATTAAAATCAGAGGAATTGATAGATGACTGACACTGATGTACAAGCACCACACACTGTTTGTAAGCCTAAACTTCACAAAAACTATAAACTGTTTCTTGAAATCTGATTCATTGTGGCTAATCACAATGTTGTTCCAGGGTCAACAAAGATGTTGACCCAGGGACACGCCTAACTCAGCAAAATCAGATTCTGCAGTGTGGCACATGTTAGTGTTAGATGTTTTTATAATAAATAAAAGGAAATGTAGATAGAATAGAAATACAACAGGCTAACTAGTGTTGGATGGTCATGTTTTCTTATGATAAACAAGAAAAAGAAGATATAATAGAAATATAATAGGGAGTGCTCGTGTTAGATTGTCAAGATATGTGTATTTAACCGTGTATTTAAGATGGCTATAGGCTTAGCTTGTTGGCAGGTCATTACCCCAACAGAAAAAAGTTAAACGTTAGTGAAACAGATTTTGTGCCTCATTAGGATGGTACAGTAATGCACCATTCACTTACAGAAGACAAGCTTCTAGAAGCCTCATACTGTAAGTCTGAAATCATATGGTTTGAGGATATAGTACTATTTTTAAAATGTGAGAAAACAAGCTCATTTAATTTAAATAGGTAATTAGGAAGGAATAAAGAAAAATGTGAAAGGGTTGAATGAATTTGCAGTTAATTCAGAATGTGAATTAATTCTGCCGAGAGCGGATTCAATTAATTCTGACAATTGTTAGCTTAAACAAATGATAATGAGATTCAATATGGTTTGACGATACAGTAAGAATTTTCTTTTAAATAAGAAAGGAGGGAAAAAAATAATCAAACTTGCTTGGACATCTTCCAATTACTGTAATTCCTAATGTAGATGAACAGATATTGAAAAACAGATAAATTATATTGAATAAATGAAGGTATGGTTTAGGAATGACGTCAATGTTTAAAAAAAAAAATACAAATCTAAATATCTAAGTGGATATATCCAAGTTAATATGCTCCAGATATGAAATCAGGAATGAAGGAAGGATGAAAATCATAGGACTGGGTTGAATGCTTTCCAATTAATTCCGTATGGGAATGAATGAGGTGGAGAACCGTTTTAGCATTAGCATGTAGGTTCTTGGTAGAGATGGATAGCAGGATCTGGAGAGATGGAGTGCTGGTTCCTCTCCCCTCGGGCCATCAGAGTGACACACTTTTCTGGTCTTCTCTCTGCCCTCATTATTTTTCCTTCTCTCCACAGACTAACATTTCCTCAGCTCCAATAAAAGCCAATTTTGCGCCGCACCTGTCAAGAGAGCATCTCTCCCCTGCAGTCATGCAACTGCTCACTAACTAAATACTCTCACTGGTGACTAAAGTATGACCACTGTGGATCTACAGAGACCATTGTCACACTCCACTGACTAGACGTTTGCGACACTGGGGTTTTTTCTTTCTCCATAGGATGTTAAACTGCTTCTCACCAAACCTGGAAAATGGTAGGAGGGTTAGCGCTCGAGTTGAGTGTTCAAAAACAGCCACCCGCACACGCACAAATGCTCACAAACTCACCGTCTTATGGCTTACATATATTTCACAAGCAGCCTGAGGGCATCACAAGCTGCGGATCATGGAGGTGAAACACGAGCAGCCCAGTAATGAGCAGGATTTGAGGCGTTTTCAAGTGAAAAAGGCAATTTCTCAAACTTCCGCGAAATGGACCCAAGTTCAGATGCAGGTCAAGCATGCCGCACAATTTTGCTCCTCGTATAAATGTCCATCAGCAGATCGTATCAGTCACATTGTTTGGCAGGGCTTTACAGTGGATGCAGTGAAATCTGAGGTTTCATTAGTATATATTACAGCTGTATGTCAGCCAGCTAAGCGATCTATTAATAAAGTGAATCAGTGTATGGAGAAAAAAGGCTTTGCTTTTAGCTTGATTTCAGATGTCTGCTCACAGAGCGACCATTGGCATCATCTTTCCATTTATAGTTCGACTTCCGGCTGAGCTGTCCATCATTTTAATGACCTGTCTGTATGTGTCAGAGCAATCCATCTTCTGTGACACAGTGAGACTCACTTGCTTTGAGTTGGTTCAACTGCTGGAATGAGATAATGTTCTGATAGACATCCAGACCTGTTGTTAGGCCTGTCCTGATTTGTTATGGTCTACTAAATAAGGGAGTACTTTGAGGTTAATTTATGTAGAACACTATCATAACAAGCATTAAAAAAAACGTATCCAATTCCATTTTGATTATGCATTGGAATAGAACACTGAAGAAAGTTCAAATCTTCACATTTTCTTTATAAAATAAAAAGATGCAAAAATATAAATGAAAATAATAATGTAAATATTTTGTTAAAGATGCCTAAGAAATCAAGAATACATTTAGTAATCTATTTATTCCAGTATGTTAGTTGCAACATTTTTAATACTTTCCCGGGTATTTTCTTTCTTTATTATTTTTTTTGTTTAGTTTTGTTTTGTTTTTGTGCCTTTTGTCATTTTTATAGTTCAGTGTAGTGGAGACCTCAAAGTTGGTCAAAAAGCCCTTGTACTCTTTACTACTGATACTGCATGAAGACATATTTTATTTTATTTTTTACTTTGTTTTACTTATGAAGTCCCTACTTGAGATTATTGAGATTAAATTCTGGTATTTCAACTTAATAAAGGAAAAAGCTCCAGATAATCCATATCACTCAAAATGCAGGATTATTGTTTAATTCTGCCCACAATGATTTGAAGTCAATTAAAGTGAAGAATGTTTTTCTCCATAGATGGGATAAAATGGATGTATATTGCATATGATATCATATCAGAACAGAACTGTGTCTACATACAGCTCACGGCATCTACTTGAAGTTCTTCATCAGTACTGCTCTATTTTCCAGCAATTTACTGCTCATACTTGTTTTATTCTCTTCTAGTACTATTCCAAGACTTCCAACTGCTCATTATTCTTTTTAATTTGCTGTAGATGTGTGGCTTTCTCTCGAGAGTAGACCTCCACCCAGACCATCCACCTGGAGTCACATCGCCACAGTCGACCTCCACCACATGATTAAGGATTCAATATTGTCGTTGGCGCACCTTACACAGATGCCTTCTGCTATTGCATATTAATAATAATGATAACGTTAATAATGGAAGTCGCATTAAATGGCCCCAGAGGAGCCGTGTTTGATTGTCCTTAATGAATTCTGCTCTGCAGGCTTTTGTTCTAGCTAATGAAAGCGGGGGTGTCTATGGAGGGGCCAGAGTGCTGGAATAGATTAATAGATCGCACAGGATTGAACTCCATCGCTGTGGATATAATGAGCTCAGAGGACGGGTGGAAGTTTTCGTCCTGCTCAGACATTGAGAAAAAGGAAACCACAAAGAAAACGAGAGGAAGAGAAGGACGGATCGTCATGCAGGAAAGAGGGAGGCAGTAAAGGGAATGATTAACCAGACAGAGATCATGAACTCTTTAAAGAGGGCAAGAAACATGAACGACGGGATGTCACTCAATTAAAGAAATATAATTGCTTTCGTCAGCACCAGGATGACACTTAACCTTATCACCTGCTGCATGACATCAAACATCAGGTTTTTCACACCATTTGTCATCCAGCTCTTTAACTGTAATATGCCTGTAGGCAAGGTTTTATGACACACATTTCATATTAACTAAGAGTTTTCCCAACAGTAAATGCATAATCTGCTTCAGTAGTAGTTATGTTCAGGTATTGGGCAGTATTAAGGGTTCTAGAATGTGGTCATGCATTAATATGTGCCATATAAATAAACCAATCAACACCATTTAGTTAAAACAAAAATTATACAAAATATTACAAAATTAGAATGTTTTTTTATTGTGTCTTCACCTTTTGATAAATTATTTATTGGCCTTTGCCTGACTTGCAGGTTGATAGCTTGAGCTCAGGTACAGGAGCCCCTGTAAGGATTGAGCCCTTGAGCAAGGCACTTAACCCCAGACTGCTCCCATGTGGCTTCCCCTGCAGTTGGTGTTAGCAGGAAAGAAAAGTACAAAAGAAAAAATAAAGCCCTTCCTTGACCACTACTTCCTATCCAGGCCATAGTCATTTCACGGCCAGTCTATTGCAACTTCCTTCTTTCCAGCTTACCAGCATCTGCCAAACGTCACCCAGAGCGCATCCAAAATGCTGATGCTTGGCTTGTTTTTAACCTCAGGAAATTCTCTCCTGTTACACCTCTGCTCAGGTCTCTACAATGTGGCTGCCAGCATCATCGAGGCATGGCTTATCCTGCTGCCAATGCCCTGACCCCTCAGTCCTGCATTACAAATTCAATACAAGAGCTTGATGTCCTGACAACCATAGGGACTCAGGGCAACAGTGTGTGTGGTGTCATATTTTAGTTTATTTGGTGAGAAGTTTATCATTATATTATTATTATTAATTAATTAATTAATTATTAGTAGTACGTTTACACTTTATTTCGATAGTCCACTTTAGACATTCTACCAACTATAAGTAACTTTCTAACTATATTTTAACTAAATATGAATCTAATATCATTCATTTTCAGCTACTCTCAGAGTAGACTGTTATTGTTAGTAAAATAAGTTAACATATACCTGCAAAGTTTCAGTCAGTATGTAGTATTTTGTGGACCCATCAAAATAAAGTGCTAGAAGATATTAAGCAGACAGTCTACTAATACTCTAATAGCTGCTAGTTGACAAAGTTACTTATTCTTAGTAAAATGTCTAAAGTGGACTATTGAAATAAAGTGTTACCAATAATATTATTATTGATGTGAATCAAAATTAAAAATGTTATTTGCAAATCAAAGCCCTATTTGTAAAAGAACATAAGTGGCGTAATGTTGAAAAGGATTGGGGCTACGTATAAGTAACTTTTCAACTACTGTACATGTACATCAACTACCGGTCATTAAAGTATGAGAGAACTGTCCATTTATTTGCGCACACTTTATTTTGATGGTCCTCCAACACACATTCTACTGATTTTTTTGAAGTGCTCTTCACATGCCAACTTCTAACTTCAACCTAACCTACCAGCCTACTAAAACTGTATATGAGGGTTAATTGGCATGTAGTTGCAAAGTTGCATATATGTAGTAAAATGTTGCACTATCAACTGATGTACCATTATTAGACTGTTTCTTTGATTTTTAATTTAATTGAAAGCATGATTCAGTTGCTTAGTTTCTACTTCTTCATCCCTCAAAACAAAATAACAGAGGGAAATTATGACATTATGGTGAGTAAATAATTTAGCTTTTAAAATAATTTTTGGTGAATTGTTTCTTTAAGTGTTGACTAAGTAACTGCATACACAGTTGTCCCAAGAGCTGTACACAGGCATTATTTAACATTCAGCACTCTGCATATTTTGCGTGGTCAGAAGGGTGAGTCAGACTATCAGGCATCTGTTTTTAACTTTGCTTGTAAACCTACATTAATACCATGATCGTGGATGTGGAGGCAGGTAAAGACAGATTGCTCATAAGAAGGATTCTTTGGATGAAAAGGTTTTGATTTTTATCTCTAACATTTGATTTGATTTTATTTTGCACATTTGTAATCAATGTAGATTTTTAATCAGCCGACAAACGTACCACAGGTACAACACAAAGCTTGCCTTGTAATTTAGTTTAGCTTAATCAGACAATCAAAAACCTTCTTGGTAAATATAAATTGGCTTCATAGATTTGAGACATTTTAATCATTAGTCTTTGGAATAAGATGCAACAAAAAACTATAAGCTTATATGGAAATCTAATCAAACACTTAGATGTGGGTGCGCACCTCAAGTCCTATCTGCACGATCTGGCGGTATATTAAAACCTCAATTTAAAAAAAAAAACTATGTAGAAATCTAAAAAATTCTATACAAATATAATAATTAATAATAATTAATCCTCTGCTCAAAACAAGGATCTTTGTTTCTGAGATTTAAACTGCCTGAAGTTCTTGATTATTTCTATTCCATTTCTAGAGGACAAAATATGTTTGTATTTAGTCTGTGCTCAGACATCTGTTTGTAAACAGCATGTAAATCCAGGCATGTGTTCTCCTGCATTTTGGCCTGGATTGTCATAAAATGGGCAATTAACACCAGCAGAGGGAGATTAACACTCTGTGCTCAGATGGGGTTTACTTATGCCCCCAATTACGATCTGGCAGGAGTTGGGGAAAGACTTGCATTCAGAACCCTTATGCATAATGTCCTACTGACAAAAATAACAAAATAGACATCACCTGGACCTAAAAAAGGAAAAATTCCAGAACCTTTGAACACGTGTTTATTATTTTGCTCTGCTGTTCCTTTGATCTTCCGACCTTCTTTGTTTTGTATACCGTTCCATTAGTCTGCTATGTCTCCTTCCCTAAAGTTTGTTGTTTTCTTTGTGAACTGCAAAGCAATATAATTGATGCTACTTTTTGTATATAATGGAAAGGGCCATGCACTCTGTTTAAACTAGGATAACTTTAGAGTTTAAATTATATATTTCAAATTAACTAAATCCAAACCTGCCAAATTATCAGTAATATATCAGAAAAAAAGTCTGTGATTTACCATTGTAACATTTATTCTAAATCAGGAGCGACAGCAACAAGTGAAACAGATTGCCGATAAAGAAATAAATGTGGGGACTTGGTTCCATCTGTCAGTTGTTGCATGGATGAATCATTCATAATCAGATCAATATCATGCATTTTGAAAATATATATATATATGATGAATTTCTATTTCATGCTTTAACAAGTTGAAGCTTATAATACACATTAAAATGGCCTCTGATTAATGTTATGACAAAATGCACCTTATTTGGAAAATCATATTTGGACTAATATTTACAGCTTAATAGTTTAATTATCATGCTAAATTTGCACCTACAAACAAGAAACTTAAACTGACGTAAGCAGAGAGGGAAAGAACAAAGTGAGAATTAGTAAGACAGAGTGGGTGGCAATTCATTTGTTATGAGTAATCGAATTTACATGGGTCGGTTCTTGTGAGGGCAGCATGATATTGGTTTCGACTCATCTATTTTTTATGTTTTCCATTGTGCCATATTAACATCCTATTAAACACAAAGAATAAGTATGACACCATTTTAGATTCATTGGTGAATGAATAATATAATTGTAAGCAGTACTGCTTTCTAAAGCATTTTAATAACTTAATTGTGGAATAGATGCAGCTTTAGAATCAGCAGTTGTAGCTTCTTCTCTTGTTTACAGATACACAACAAATACTGCTACCAAATTTCGGTTTCCTATTTATCACAGAATTAATCCAATTAGTCACGCACAAAACCTTGTGTTTAATGACTGATAATAGATCCTCATTGAATTGTAAGTAGTCATTAGGCAGACCCTAATGAGGATTATGGGACGTTTCTGAGCATGAGCTGCAGGGGTGGAGAAGAGCATTGTGCTGTTGCTGCTTGACTGCCATTACTCAGCACAGCAAGGTGATTCTACATGGGCCTTCATAGAAAAATATTATTTCCTGGGTTAATTTATCGAATGGCCAGTTTCACTGTACTGCATCTCATCTTCAATCATCTAAGCACAGTAAGAAAGATAGCTTAAATCTGTTAAAAAATATACTAGTTGGAATAGTTTTCCCAAAAAATACAATTTTATCATTATTTTTCATATTCATGAACATGAGATTATGTTGCTTTTATTATATAAGCCAAAAAAGGAATAAAAGGTGTTTTACTGCCTCTAGTGTTCATTACTTTTGGAAACTGCAGCTATATGTACCCGTTGGTACAGCACGTAGCCTATTTCATGTCTCGTTAAAAAGTGCACCATGTTTATGCCATGAGACCAGGTAGGTGAATTCATCAGAAACGGGTGAGGGATCTTTCTCTAGGCATACCCAAACTGGCACACACACTAACTTGACTAACTTGTCATTTTGCATCATATAGGGAAAATGTTAGATGGCAGAAAGACACCCTAGGTATTCTATTTCCCCAACACAGGGTGTTTATATTATGTTCTGCTAGCTAGTCATCTTGAATCATTAACATCCAAATGAAGTTATTACTGTTAGAAAACAGGAAGGACCATTCATTTCCTTTGTGTGTGTGAATGACGGGCAGATTGTGCACATACTCTCTGACCTTCTTCAATCAGTGACTGTTCCTCCTGTGACGTAGTTTCAGATATAGTGAAACAGAACTGTGATTTCTGTGCTTTTATTGCCCACTGCTTTTGCATCATACAGTCTGGCACACCCACTGAGGATTTAGCAGGAAGAAAATCACTACATTCCCACACATTAGCAACCCAGGACATCACTCAGGAAGCACATATTACACTTAAAATTAGGTATAATTATCTAAGATGATCACATTTTCTTGTCTATATTTCAGTGTTAGACAGGCAGAATATGTAAACTGTGTGGAGGGGAAGCAGAATTGCATGATTTTGCCTGGAGTGTTTTTTTGTTGTTGCTTTTTTTTGTCAGAGTGTAAGTTTCCTTTTTAGCTCCAAGATTACTCTGATACCACTCCATCATGAGCTTAACATGCAACTGCATGCCAGCCGGAAACCAGCATTTGAAACGACTGTTAGTCAAATGTTAACAGCCAAAATGAAAAAAAAATATGGAATTTAATATATTTTACTGAAAAAGCAGCAAGTAAAAAAATACTATTTTATTGAAAATTAATCATGAAGAGTGTAAAATAGAAACAACTTGAGCAGGAAGGGCAATAAGGCAATATTAATACAATTTTTTTTAAATTTGAATTTTTAGAATTTATATTTATAAGTCAGTCGAACTTAAAGCAGACATCAGATGGCCATTTTTTCTCACATTTATGTTTCTTTAGGGTCTTAATGAAAAGTCTATAACATACATTGTTAACATTTCTCAATGGTAGTGTTAAAGACTACTGCCAAAGTTCAAGCCATTCTAGTCCATGTTGCTTTAAATGCTAATGAGCCCTGCTGACCCCGCCCCTCTTTTCTGTAGAGTGACAAGAAGTCAGAGTAAATTACGATCTGCTATATTCATTATTATATCCAACAACTAAACAATCGCATAATCAGAGACATTCTTGTCTTTCCCTGCACCAGACACAACGATGGCCACTCAATCAGGGCAGGTCTAAGGTAAGATGGACTTGTCAATTAGTTTTTGTGGGAGGGGCCTGTGCAGAACTAAGTCATTCTGTCAGAAATCTCAGAACTGCTTGATTTGAAAAATGGGGTTTTAGGGATATAGGGATTGTAAAGAAAAAAAAATCTGTGTGGATTTTTAGCATTATAGAATGGATGTGTACACATGCTTTTATGTTCATAGAATGGATGTGCACACACGCTTTTATGTTCAAACAACTTGAAAAGTGAATTTTGCATCTAATGAGCCCTTTAAGTTGCAATAGTGTGAGCATATTCACATATTAAAATGATAACATCCAACAAAGAGTATTGTGCCACCAACACATAATTTTCCCCAACTAAATGTTGTCAAAGTGGGTTATTTTTTAGCATTATTTCAACCGCTTTGCATATTTTGGCAAATTAGTTTAAAATGTTGTTAAAATAACAGATGTCTTTACATTATTAGTAGAGTCACTCGGGCGGTGATGGTGTTGACTCATGGCACACACGTGAGTGAGGCTGGAATAACAGCATTTAGTATGGGTGAATAACACAAACTCGTAGGAGTGCATGCCTACATAACATCCTTCAATTAATTCTCTAGTGCTGCAACATGGATGAGTAATATCAGTTCAGATATTGATGTTGACAACTCCCCAGAATTCAGCTGTTTGCGTCAACAAAATTATACAGTGTGATACATGTTAAATTAGAATGATGACACGCAGGAGTTTAATCAGCAAAGCAAGAGACTGTGATCAAGACAATAATCAGCCATGATTATTTGAACAATTTTTTTTTTTTTTGTAAAGCATTACATGAACATGAAAAAAAAATAAAAACCATGAACATGAAAAAAAAATAAAAAATTTTGGTAACACTTGACACAAGGGTACCATGAATTCATGCATAAATTATAGGGGTGTAACAAAAATCACGGTTTGGTTCGATACGACACAGTGGTGTCACGGTTCGGTACGTTTTCGATACAGCAAAAAAAGAAAAAAAAATCTTTGATTTTGTTTCACATATTTATTTATTAAAACTAACATAAAACTATGATCTTGTTTTTTGAGTGATGAGTGTCCACATTTTCTTCAGACAGCACAGATTGTGTCTTCAACACATCGGCCGCTGTTGTGCTTTAGCTAAAGTTCTTTGCTCGGAGTGCTAGGAGGGCTCAATAACATTTAACATTTTCTTAAAATCTGCTGTTATAAATGTGCTGATCACTGTTACTGATCGATTGTTTTGCCCTGTTCGAATCTGTTGAAAATGCCTACCTGAATGCCACGGGGATAGTTTGTAATGTGTGTGTTTCTAGTTCTCGTCTGTTTGGGGGCGGGAGGGGCAGTCAGCACGCTGCCTTTCCCGTTGTTTGGGCTGCCTTGTTGAGCGTAGCACTGAAAACAACTTTTTTGTTGTTTTTAAATTAGTTATTAAGCATGTTCATATAGCCCTCCAGGTAAATGAATACACCTCAACACTGGCCAATCACAGCACATAGCATGTGAATTCTGATGAAATCAAAATCTAGTACTCATCATTAACTAAGCATTAGTTTCTCATTATTGTAATGCTTTATTGGGTGGTTGTTCTGCACAGGCTCCCTATCAAACATTGTATAGATTTTAAAATCTTGTTAATTACTTATAAAGGCCTGAATGGCTTAGCTCCTCAGTACTTGAATGAGCTCTTACAACATTATAGTCCTCCATGTCTGCTGCGTTCTTAAAACTTTTTAAACTTTTCTTAAAACATTTGATAATACCTAGAATATCAAAATCTACTACGGGTGGCAGATCTTTTTTCTTATTTAGCACCAAAACTCTGGAACAATTTACCTAATACTGTCCGGGAGGCGGGCACACTCTGTCAGTTTAAATCTAGATTAAAGACACATCTCTTTACTCTGGCTTACACATAGCACACTGATGCACATTTATTAATCAAATCCGTTAAAGGATTGTTAGGTTGCATTCATTAGTCTTCACTACAGAGACTGTCTCTGTGTTTGATAAATAAAATAAATAGTTTAATTCTCATCATTATACATTACCATCACTCTGTTCTCGTATTATATAATGTTCAGTGCTTTGCAACAACCTGTATTGTTAAAAGCGTTATATGCTGTAAATAAAAGTGATTGATTGAATGTGTAGTTCATCCATGGAAGACTCTGAACTCATGTTAGCTCCTGACAATTCATGAGATATTACATGAAGTAAGGCATAATTCATGCATTAATTTAAGCATGGATTCATAGTAATTCATGTACCCTTACCGCAAAGTGTTACAGAATTTTTAATTATAGGCTATACTCTTTTTCAAACAGCATGCTATGCTGCATGGGAACTACAGTATGTGAGTTTTGTGGACTGGATAAATTGATTTGTTGAAAAGACCGCTGGTTGCAGCAGTTAATAACTAACTGGAAAGGAATGGTTGACTTAATTTACATCTACTTACTCTATTTAGTTTAAGGCTATAGAAGATTTGGGACATTGTGTATGTACTGATATTTGGTGTGGCCTGAATTTACACTGTTGAAATTCAGTCATTTTAAAAGGAACCAATGCAACCGAGAATGTTACTAGGTTAAAGATGTCCTAATGCAGATTTTCACCAGGTCAGCTAATATACTACGTTAAAAGAAAGCTGTTGATTTGAAAATTACCTATTATTCAATTCAATTCAATTTTATTTGTATAGCGCTTTTCATGATACATATCATTGCAAAGCAGCTTTACAACAGAGT
>JAUMHP010000057.1:10132370-10144654 GCA_032361065.1 Enteromius trimaculatus
AAATGCAAACGAGGTTAGTGGCGACCACGCTGCTGCTGCTGCTAATGAGCTAAAGCTAGCGGAGTCAGGAAATCAAACTAAAATAGTGATAACAAAGCAATCCGGTTGTTTTAGTTGTGAAATACAACAGGTGGTATATTCACATGTTATAAAAACCAAAAATTATGGTTTATAAAATAGGTTTGTGATTTCTATTACATACAAAAAGAATGGTGGAGGAATGGAGGGAGCCTTCCTCTTCTACTGACTCACACATAACACAATAATTGATGCCAATAATAATAATATTTATTAAACATTAGGAAGCAAACAGATGTTCAGGGGGCTCCTGTTCCAAGCCTCCACACTTCAAAACTGCAATGGTGCCCTTTATGTCCAAGAATTTCCTCAAGCAGACCAATCATGACAGTGCAGTCATCAGCAAGCTCATCAGCTATTTGGACCCACCTGTGAGTCGTAGTTAGTGGTGAAGAGAGATCACAACAAAAAAAAGAAACATACACCAGAAAGAGACACACCCCGATATACAAGTCATGGGATATAACAGACCTCTCTGTGACCTGTGCTTATACTATACATCATTATTGACAAATTAGACAGTGGATTTAAATTAAAATTATTTACAATTAAATTAAATCTTCTTTGAATCAAATTTCATGAACAATAATTATGTAGCAATTCGTTATTTTCATTTAATTGACCTGTTGTAAGATCCAATTCTTCTAATTCTTGATTAAGGATACACTTATTCCTCAGTTTGGCCTGAACATAGGCTGATCATAGGTTGTTTTTTAATTTAAGAACACCTTGTATATACTGTAGTGTCTCCAGAGAGGTAACGGATTGTTCATGCGTGATGAAACAGGTTAAGTTTGAGACATGTGTTGATTATCCATTATGACATGGAGGCATTTTATATTTATGTAGCCTACTCAATAATAATCTTTTACATTGTAATCCTTTATTTTTTTTTAGTATTTGCCATGTTTGCCATGAACTGCTGCTGCATGTTCTTGTTTGAATAATAATCAAAGTTCTGTTTATAGAAACCATGTAATTACCGCTTTCAGAACCAGAGAAAAAAAACATATCACAAAAATATAGAATGTCACTGGAGCTACTGTGACACATAAAACATAAAAATATGCATTGTATAAACATATGTGGATGTCCTCAAGATGTTTTTTGAATCTGAAAATTCCAGCATTTCACAATTGGATTATTTCAGAATCTACCTTTCAGTCAAATTCAGATGGATTTAGATTCAGTTTATTCCATTGGATTGAGGAGATGGAGGAATTTCAGTCCAATTGAGCCTCCAATCCAATTATTAACTGATCATTTGGGTGATTCTATTTCTTCATAATATCACATTTTGTGTTCTGCAAAAGAAAGAAAGTCATACTGTTTTGAAATGCCATGAGGGTGTGTAAATGATGATGTGAATCTCCTGTGTATAAAAGGGACAGCCAGTAAGGCACAATTCAGTACAGCAAGTAGCAACGTTCTTAAAGTTTATTGGTGCTCATTTGGCCATCAGGCCCACGGGTAAACAAGTGTCAATCTGTAGAAAGAAAGAACAGCGTTAGTTTCAGGCCACAAAATTAGCACAGGATCAACGCTTGGGCCCTGAGAAACTCCTTTTGATGTCCCTTTGATTTTGAGCTCAGACTGTTATCTAGGCCATTGTGCCAGTTCCAGTCCTTTGCTTTGGTCTCCAAAGGCTCTATGGCTTTGTTCCTGAGACATGATTAGAATCAGGATACTTCCATATCTAGAGATTTTTTTTTTTTTTTTTTTTTTTTTTTTACAATCAGCAGGAAATCAGGGAAATGTTTTTTATGGGGAAATTTTCACTTACATGTGAGCAAAGCAATAGGAATGAAATCCCTTTGGAGGAAACTGTAGACATAGATAAGGCTATACGAACAAAAAGTAATATTGCACTGTATATTCTGATATAAATGTGTTACTTAAACACTTTAACACTTACTTTAACAAGTGTTTGTGTGTGTTAAATATTGTATTGCATGTAGTAACAAATCAGCTCTGATTTATCCCAATTGAATTACATATATATTAGAAATTTGTATTCAATTTGTACATGAAAAATGCTGAGTGAAGAATAGGCAGTTGAAGATAAAGAGTCTACAGATATTTTACTCTCTATTTTAGATCAAACATGAACTGAGAAAAAGACTGACACCTAAACCTTTCACTGATTTCTTTGAGTCTTCAAGCTCTTTTTCAGAGCACATGGTTAAAGTGATGTAACAATTATTATAGCACCTTTTTTATTTCTGTGGTTTCCTTTTCAGCTTCAAAAGAATCTATTGAATATTGAACAGTGAGAGCTTCATTCTCTGTGTTCATCGAGAGACTTTTGAGAGCTGAAAAGCAACAGAGCAAAAGCAAGGCAAAAAAAATGCCATAGCTTTACAGTTTGCATGTCTTTGTACGATGATGAAACTGCGTAACAGAAGAGGATCGTATGGCATAGCTTTTGAGAATAAAAAAGACAGTCAAAGGGGGGAGAAGTACAGAGTGTTTTAGAGAGTGGTAAATGTACTCCCGACCCGAATAGCACCATGTCTCCAGAAAGTAATTCAGACCACATGTGCGTCAATAAAAATGACAGATGAAGGAACATCATGGACCGTTACCTTCCCTGCATTATAAACTGTTACATCAAAGACACATGTTTTAAATGTCTGATGAATTTCAGCTTTTGGCAGAGGACATCTTGTTCAAAATTTATTTCATCCTGGTGTGTTTTCACAATAACCACACTATTCTGGGTCACAGCAAAGGTGCCTGCATCTAAAACATCCAAAACCCTGAATTAGTTTTGGTTAAATGACAAGACTCATTTGTATTTTGAATTTTTAGCAAGTTTCAAAGAGAAAACAAGTTCAAATTCTAAAGACCACCAGATGTCTGTTTTGCTTGCTTCTGTGATGTTTTCTGGAAGTTTGCAGTGAGAAAGTTGGAGCTGAACACATCAGAATTTATAAGTTGTGAAAAATCACAATAAACTAGAAGCGCATACTTGAGTACATACATAAATGATATTTACTTAACATTTAATATGAAAGATGGCCCACTTATACATGTACTGTAGTTCTTCTCTTTTAATTTCAGCTATAAAGTGAATCATTAAAGGCGAAGAGGGTATTTTTTCCAATGTTTAAATACTTCTTTTTCTATCCCAGCTTAATATGCAGAGAAGACTATAACCCACTTGTAGACTAACTATGCTGAAAAGTGCATCAAAACAAAAGTGCTAACAAAACAGTGCTCTTTTGACCCTGACCAGCCGCAATGGCTCATCCAATGGCATGAGTTTGGAGGGGCTACCTGTTTATTGAACCAATCGCAGATGTATACAAATACCATTTTTCATTCAAATTACATGTCTTTTTTTAATTTAAATAATTATTTTAATTTTACATTTTTATGATTTAATGAATTATTTTTTTTTTTTTGTTAATCTGTTCATTTCCTTTCCTTTATCCAATGCACTTCATGTTGTAAATAAAATTATTGGAATATACCTCTTCTTAGCATTTTTAAATTGACACATAACAATATGATCCTATTTAAATCAATGTGATAAACGAGTTGCACTAGGTCAAAAATAATCTACTGTAAAATAAATCCAAAAGTAGTCTGATTATATTATCTAAAATGTGTAATTAGGTTAATGCAGTTTTTGTAATGTAATCTGTAGTAACGTTTGTACAGTTTGTAAGTAATCTACCCTGCTCTGATTACTTCTCCACTCATTTAGGCACAATACAGAAGAAAAGATCTGTTGCTACTTTCATTTCATTGCAACTTTATGAATAGTTTTGTTCGAGCACTGCATTGGACCTTATGGCAAATAGTAGCATAATAATAGTCCTAAACAGATGGCCAAGGTCGCATCTAAAAGTGTGTGGGTGGTACAGCCATGGTTGTTTGACCAGAAATGCTTCCATAAGCATTTGACTCTGCGTGTGAATCAGGCTGGAGATCTCCCTGCGAGAAAGATGCTTATGTTTTTTTTTGGACACGGCAGAGTGAACTCTTGCACTCTAGTGTGACTCTGAAGCTAAGTGGCTAACAACAGGGCTGGGACTCTGGGACTCAGTGTGAGCATGAACCCACAGAAACTCAGTTACGCTTCAGAGCGCAAGGTTTCACATTCCTTCACCATCCAGCTGTTTCCCAAATATAAGGAGGATGAGAGATGAGAAAACAACTCTACAGTATGTGCTAAGAATGACAACGAATGGATGGTGATCCTGTATACAATTTCAGGAGATGTTCCAACATGTGAAGTTAAAAAAGCAAGTGATTCCAAACAATAAAATAAAAATCAATATGACAGTGCCTCCATGAAGATGAACAGGAATGCTAATGGATAACTTTCACCAGATATAGTAGACGTCTTTGAGTAGCTCTCCTCTGTCTAAGATTTGCAGCATCCATTGGATGTTCAAAGTCTTGTTTTATGAAGTGCTGGAGAGTGAAGACAGACACAGGAGGTTTGATGATGATGTGCACCCTAGAGTGCTTTCATTTTAAATACAGATACAAATCAAAGGCCATGTAAGAGAAAACAGAAGGGGCCGCAGTGTCCTTGATGTTAGAGGCAGGGGTTTATTGTCTTGGTGGTTGCCCGGCTATTTTGTGACCTTTCTCAGCACATTGCTTCCTTTATTAACTTCACGTGCCTCACAACATTCTATGAGAAGCAGTATTTTTTGGCTACATCACAAGAAGAAAAAAAAAGTTACCCTTTCAGTCGAATCACTTCGACGTTACATACAGTATGGGAGTTTCCTCACCTCTTCGGACAGACATGATCGTTGCCTCGTGTATCTGGGCTGAGTACATGCTGATGCAGTACAACTGGCAACCCTGCAGGGCCCCAATCTGGCCCCCAGGGTGTTGGGGAAGGTTACGTGCAGATCTTTTGCTGACTAACTTGAAAAGTAGCTCGCCTGTTGGCCAGGCAATGCGGCCTTGGCGTCGTGGCCTGTTCCATGGGTGTTCCCATATGTAACGTCGAAGTGATTCGACTGAAAGGGTAACGTCTAAGTTATGAACGTAAACCACATTCCCTGAAGGAGGGAACGGAGACGTTAAACTTTCGTGCCACGACTCTGAAGGTCGCGCTGACGCCGGCTCGCCTCTTCAGAGAAAACCTGCATGTGCAATCCGCTCGTGCCCTCTTATACTCACGCAGTGCTGAGGTACACCTGAGCAAATGCATGCCAGTATTCATTGGCCTTTTGTATAAAGCTCAAAGGCAATTGGTCTCTGTGGGGAGTTCCCATATGTAACATCTGCATTCTCTCCTTCAGGGAACGCGGGTTACGTTTGTAACCTAGATGTTTCTCTTAGATTACAGTTCATTGAGAAATGCTATGCAATATAAACTTAAGATACCAGATTTAGTAACACTTGATTTTGATAGCCCACTTTAGACATTCCATTAATGACATTGTTAGTAGACTGTTTAATGTTTGCCAACATTTTACTTTGACGGTTCCCCAATACACATTCAAATATCTACACTAATATCTACACACACAAAAAAATGTTTTTCTAGCCTAGATTTTTTGTCTTGTTTCCAGCCAAAATATCTAAAAAGTCTTAAATCAAAAACATTATTGTCTTGTTTTCAGAAAAACATTTCAAAATGAAGTGAGTTTTTACTTTAAACACGCAAAATAATCTGCGAATGGGATAAGCAAAATATTATTGTTTTCTGTTTGAAATAAGATTATTTTGCCTACCCCCAATAGCAGAGTTTGTTTCAAGGATACAACTCACTTAATTTTGACTTTATTTCTAAAAATAAGACAATTTTTTCTTATCTAGAAAATCCTTATTGATTTAAGAATTGTATATGTTTTGGCTGAAACAAGGCTAGGCTTGAAAATAATTTTTGCAGATTACATTACTTTGCAAGAAAATGTTGAACTTTTTCTCCAAACCTAACCCTAGTCTAATTGTCTACTAGTACTGTAATAAGAGTTAGTTACTTGCAAATTAAGGAGTGTTAGTTGCTATGCCTAAAGTGGACATTCACAGTAAAGTGTAACCCCAAAATCCAGCGGTTGTTTAGTATATTTTTGGATCTGTATATTTATCATGTTTGATGGGAAACCAAGCTTGAGTCCGAATGAAATCACCAAAGAACGACACAAATTTCTGTTTTGCTTTATCTGTTCTGTTGTTTTATTTCACCTCTGAGATCAATAAATAACCATCTCCCAAGCACAATGACAAATGCCAAATTTATGACAGTATAAAGAAAAATGTTTTAAATATCTTTCTCTCTCTCTGTGTTTGTTTCTGTTGTGACACATGCTTAAAGGGAAGAAAAATCTATAGTACTCTCTTTTGAAAACAGATTGACAACTGTCCCAGCTAAAACCCGGTGTGCCATCTGAAACAAATCTTTTTTACGTCATAGGAAGAAATGACACAAGTCTTTGCTTTCTATGTGACACGTTAACCTAATTGCCTTTGTGATTAATCTTAGACTCTGACAAAATGTCAACATGTGAGCATATGTGTGTGAAAATGACGTTACCCATCTTGTCTATAAGATATACATGTAAATATCTCATTATGCACAATTCATACAACCAAAATTACCTTTCATTTGCTCTAAAAAATGAACAGTCCACAAATACTCTGTTTTCCAGGCCGAGTATTGCTGACATTAGCACAAGGTTTTTTCTTAGGTATGTGCAGTTTCGTTTTTTCATTTTTAATGTAAATGTGGATGTCAGTCAGAAAATACATAAACAAGTGACTTAAAACGTCTTTCTAATGCTGTCAATAATGACTAATGTCTCTGCTAAGATGCATGTCATGCAGTCTGACATTAAATACTTGATGTTGTACATTCTTGGCAAGGTCTCTCCAGCACATATCATATGATCTGACAACCAACAACCATGAAAGACAAAATCTGTATCATATATAAGCTGTTCTGTAGACGATAATGGAAAGAATATGTGTTCATCACTCAACCTCATTGCTCATAGTTCCAGTTTAATTGATTTTTGAGCTGCTTAACAAATTGAAGGTTGTGCTGTCCTTGAAGGCGCCTTTTATTCAATAAGTATATAAGAATGTAATCATTACCTTTAAATTTAAAGTTAAATTTTGCACATACAGGTTCTATAACCTTCTAAAGAGGGCAAAAGATCAATTGCATCGGCTGTTTGTTGGTCATTTCTGTGTCTTTTCAGTCTTACTTTTATCTAAAGTACAGTAATTCTGTGCCAATTCTGGTTCATTTTAATGACAAGTATATAAATAGTCAAAAATGAGGACGTCTTGAAGTTTTTTTTTAGAGAGCCACTGCTAAACTATAGTTAGATTAATAATTGATGAACAGCAGTGTGATAAATTTAGTCAAGACGTGATGTATAATGTTGAGATTAAACCATTTGTAATCAAATATTACAAATTGGGTCAATAAAGTTACTTAGACAAGCTTAAGAGCCTCTGATTGCAAACAATCCAAATGCTAAACAGTGGAACCAGTAAAATACAACTATGAGATGTATTTCATACTAAATAGCAGTTTAAATACATACATCTACAATTTCCTTTTTTAAATAAAATATAAATTTAAGTCATTTATAATTATTTTTGTTAATATAATTGTATCTTGCTGCTAAAATAGCATAGCAGGTCTTAATTATGGGTGTAATATGCAATATTTAATTTAATTGTTAATCCTTTATTCCCATAAATGAAGGTGATGGGTTGCTGGATGATAACAGAAGTCTGAAATAAGGCAAATGAAAGATTCATTAGCAACGCCTCAAGCAATATATATATCTTTTTTTTCTATAGCATGCAGTAATAATTTAGTGCTCATTATTATAAGCATTTAACTATAATATAACTACATGTCATTTTCCTATTATGCTTATTTATTTCATATATAATATTATTTGAATTATTAATTTTTAAAATACACATTTGATTGGCATACATGGTATTCACTTTCTTGAAAACTCATTCATTGAATCAAGGTTCAGTTGAATGAATCAGGTATAGTTTAAAGAAAAATGAAAACCAGGCAGGGGCCAAAATCATTTGGGAGTTCACTTCAAACTACCAGTGAGAGAGAGAGTTCATACGATGCACTTTATTATATAATCTCATGGGTAAGAGCCTTCCAACATGTCCTTTTTAGATTCTTTAAGTGAGTGATTTTCTACTGCTGGGCCAGTGAATGTGACAAGGTCACAGACAGGAGGGGAAAGCAAAGAGATATTAATAATGCATACTAACCATATCTACACTGGAGACCAAAATTATGATTTAATCAATTAATTGATTTTTCATGTTTTTCCTCATTATAGCTGCATTTGATCAAAAATACAGCCATGTCATTACATCTGAATTCAGATGAAAATTCAGCTTTGCCATCACATTACATTATATTTTAAATATCACTGTTCTAATATATATATTTAATCAAATAAACACAGCCTTAGTGAGCATACGACAATTCTTTCAAAATTACTACAAAATCATAATTAATCCAAACTTTTAGCCACTGGCTTGAAATAAATAGACTTTTAAAAGGATACACAGATATCAAGAGTGCCTTGAAAGACTGTATGTTTGGAGGCATGAAAAGTCATATTAATAACTCTGTAAGGATATTTGGTTTACTTCTGTGCAATACACTTTGGTTGCCATTTGACGTCCAATGTAAATGGGTTCTTAAGGAAAACTAGCTGAAAACAACTACACTAAATATCATTACCTCTCTCTTCTCATCCCATACCCTTCTTATCCTACATTCTTTACCATCTCTTTTTTCCTATCCTTATTTCTTCTCTTCGGGATGAAAGAGACGGATTAGGCGTGCTGCCCAGGTGGGGAGGCATTCATCTTTTCCGGCCCAAATGCCAGCTGGAGAGCTGCCCTACAAGCGCCTGAGTATATCAAAGCGGTCCTTTCTGAGGCGCCTAGCATGGCGAATATGGATGACAGGGAAAGAGCTTCTCAAACTAGTCCACAAGAGAAGAGCTCAGCAAGCAACAGAGAAAAGGTATTATTTCACAGAGACAATCCACGTGGAAAGCATATAGAAATAAACTCAGATCTACTTCAAGTGTGTCAATTGTATAAGGAGATCCGGTATTTCATTTTACTAATTTTCACAATTATCAGGAGAAAAATAGTTGGATAAATGAACACTTCAGGCATGGTAATGTGAATTATTAGACAAGAGGCCATTATTATTCAAGGGACCACTTGATGAGTCCAACGATTTCCGCGAATGTGCTCAAGAAGCTATTTTACAGCAATTACACAAGGGAGCCAAAAGAGAGTGGCATTATTAGCCTCCTGCCCAGGGCAACACAAAATCTCTATCAAAGCCCCCTACCTCTTTTGATCCCATTGCAGGTTTCCAATGGTGCATCCGAGCCGATCTGGCAGATGCCAGATACAGATGCTATAGATGCCAGATGCCAAAACTGAGTGTGGATCATCCCCTTGAAAGATTTTTGACTTTCAATGCAGATTTCCAGCTTTGTTAATCCACACGGCTTGATCTCCAACTTTGGCTAAAGACCTTTGTGACTGGAAATATACACCAGCCTGCTAATGCTAATTTGGCGCAAGATATTAAATGAGATCGGCTGGCACTGATTGTGATTCTGTCAGGCTTTGGAGAGAGCGAGTATCAGACTTATGAATGCAGTAATTACCGCTTCAATAGCCGAAACTGTTCACAGATCAACTCAGAGAACTAATTAAAAAGAGGACAGAGATGTGGCTTATGTTCCTCAGGGCTGTGGAAGTCTGACTGTGCTTAGTATTTTGCCATCAAAGTCAATAATATAGATTATTTTCTTATACTTATTTGTTGCTGTTTTAAAATTGATATCCGCTTAACATTAAAAAAACAAAACAAAAAAAAACCCCACAGGAGCCATAAAAAAGGGTGTCTGAAATCCTTCTTTCTCTGTATTTTCCAATTCAAGGTATTTCAAATCTAAAGGGATGATATGATCTGCAAAGATTCAGATCACACTTCACTTGTTAACCACTAGAGACCACTGTCAGTGAATTAGTATGTGTTGGGCATGACTAGTAACATATGCTTTGAGATTTTGGATTACTGGAGCCTTTAGGTTAGTAGTATCTGGCATAATCCCAGATCAAAAGAGACCAAATTAACATGTATTAATATTAGCACAGCTAGACTCTGTATTTGTTGTAAATGATTTTGTGTGTTTGTGTGTATGCAACATATGATGGATTACTAACAAACTAAATTACTTAACAAGTTTTTGGCCCTTTTCCCAGAGAAATATGCAAGGTTTAGGAATAGTTCACACAAACTAAAGCAGCTACCTATGACTCAAGAACAATGAATCATTTCATTTGGCAAGACAGCAGTAACTCAGATATGCAGGTGTGAGTCAGTTTGTTTTATTTATTTATTTGTGTGTTGTCTGTGTGCTACTTTGTTATCCCTTTTACTTTAGAATGAAAGATAAAAGAGGTTTCTCCTCTGTTCTTATCATTTGTACCACAACCATCCAGAAATTGACCTTCTGGTCCACCTGGGAAATATATTGGCTTGCTGGAGGGTGCGGGCCTAATACAGGACAGCGTAAGAGCTGTCAGCCAGCCTGATTACTTTCATATACACAAGCACCTGCTGCCATCACACACAAACTCCCACCATCTCATCTCTGGGTTTCTGCTAGCCAATAGTGGCCTGATTAAAACCAAACGTAAACATCAGAGCATGAGATATAGAGACAACTTCTCCACAAAAAAAAAAAACAACTGAGCCCTTACGCACATGCAATGACGCACCTGCATATCTACTAACATATTCTAAATATAAATCTGTTGATTATAGCCATGCATTTATTAACCAGCACAAGAAGAAAAGTTTTCTCTCTCACCCACACACAAACATGCAGTCTCTCTCTCAGACAAACCCGCCGTCTCTCGAACAGAGACTGTCTGCCCCACTTTCAAATGGGCAATTTTTCATCGGGGCCCCCTGAAAATTTCTCTATTCTTACCACAGGAAAGCTAATGCACATCATCTATCTCAAAGCAGCCAGCAGGAGCCAGAGAATCCATGCTTATATATGGTCTCATTAGCCAAGCAACTGATACCTCAACAAACTAAATATGCCTGTCGGTGTGATCTTACAGCGTCTGGCTGGATGAGTACAGTTATTCTTACAAAGAGACATTAAAGATTATGGAACCTGAACAGCAGGCAATATTTTTACAGATAGACCTCGATTTACTTCGATTGAGAGGTTTGTAGCAAATACTTTTTTATGAGAAATCCACATATTTTTAGAACAAATATATATTTATGTATATTAATACATTTTTTTTTTTTTTTTTTACCTTTTTTATACCTATTTGAAAATTTGCCTATTTGTAATTCATCAGCAAAAATTTATGAAAACCAAAAACCCATCTTGTGATGAAATGTGGGATGATAACTCTAATTTCATTTACAATGCATTTTGGTTGCTGGCAGGATGAATGGAATAAATGTGAACTCATTTTATTTGTAAATGCATGTCCTGTTTGAAAGCAATATCACAGGCATAATTGCCAACCTAGGCTCATTGGAAATACATGCCTCATACATTATACAAAAAAAACATACCTATAAATGCTAGAGGCAGTAAAAATCCCAGAACGTTTTCACACGATTTACAAGTAATTTTTTGATTAATAAAAAACTAATTATGATTATAATTATTAGAATGTTATGTTATGACTTTAAAACATTTTTAACATCCTGGACGATTTAAAAATTGATCCTTTTGAACGTTGTTGTGACATATACAGATTTCTATGTATGAGTTTTCAAGCTCAGTCTGCAATTAGGCATTTAGGTGGTGAGAAACACTGGTTTGAATCCAGTGTAAAACAAGCTAAAACAGCTAAGATCAGTGTAAGGAAGCGAAAATAGCATGACTGCATCAGCAAATATGCAATGCATTTGTTAACACTATCGGGTAGGTTTGGGTTTGGTGTAGGGGATATTTATAAAACATGACACTGGATATTTGAATTCTGAACGTTCACAAGATGTACCTCAGGCAGCATTATAACAACACTGCAATACGTACGTCTATACTACGGAAGTTCTAAGCGGCCATGTATTATAATTTTTTTCCATCTTGTTTTCTCGTGATCACGACTTATTTTTCTCGTTATCTCGACATAACAAAAGTTGTTTTCTCGTGATCACGACT
>JAUMHP010000057.1:10144754-10158259 GCA_032361065.1 Enteromius trimaculatus
TTGATCGTCAAAATGCGACGAAAAATGGTCTTGACCAAGCGTCAAAACGTTGACGAGTTGGGAGTGAGAATGTGTTGATTGTTCTAATGGGAAATGATTAATAATACCAAACTACAGGCATCTTGGGTATGAAACTTTTTATAGAGTAATTTCAAAATACACATTCTTAAATGATACTGTGCAAAGAAGATCAATATCCATAATTTATTCATGTGATATGCTTGGCAAGTTTTTTTTTTTTCACATGCACAGATAAAGAGAAGAGCTTCTCAGCAGGAAAACCAAAGCACCAATAGAACTTAAGGGAGCATTTTAAAACGCCTTCATCATTAACGGATCCCATGCTGCTAGAAGACTCAAACACCACACACTCTCTCCAGAGATGTGACCTTCTCACCGGTCCCCAGGCAGCCTTCCTCATTACCCTGCTCACCATACTCTTCCAGCGAAGACTTACATATAATGAAACCATGAGACTCCAGTTGCCATGTCAACTCTCCAAGTATGTTCCACAGGGAATTTCTCCAATCCAGGCGAGAGATGACATGTTAGATGTAATGTAAACGATTCATAAAAGGTATGGATGCAGCTGGGTGGAATGGGGACAGTTGTTGTAATGCAGAAACCAATGCTGGGACTGAACAGTGTACAAAGTACAGTAAATGAGCCTTTACCTGAGAGGGGGAGGAGAAGAACATACTAAAGATGGCATTGTGAAATAAGTCCAGGTTAAAGAGTCTAGAGATAACAAAGGCAAGCTTTTATAAACCTAATTTATCGTTTTATCATTCACACCATTACTAGTTCATATGCTAAATTAAACCCACATTATACCGTATATATTCCTTTAAAAATGTTGAATTCTTGGTGCTCATTGATCCTGAATACTCTTATTATATCACATAACTAAAAGCAGCTGAGGGAGACTTGCCAAGACTCCTTTTTAAAGGTGTTTAATTTAATGCGGCTCTGATAGGAATAAAGATGTCAGGACTAAACTCCAATAGAATAAATGTCAGACAAATGCAATTTAGTCATTCAAATATTCACTTTTAAACATTGCCGTTGGTTTGAATATCTTTTATCAGTTTTATACTATTTCTGAACAGGTTCTAAAGAGGGCATGAACCTTTCCGTGTCTCCTACAAAGCCGAATGATTAATTAATGTTCCATAGTCTTAATTACAAAGTCAGATCCATCGTGCGATACATGATACCGCATTGAGAAAACTACAGAAAACCTATGGCAAGGGTGTGCTGTTTTATCTGTCAAGAGTGTCTGTCGGTGATAGCCCAGAGCCAGCCGCTCACCAGAGGAGCTCTGAGTCGTGCTAATAATACCGAGCTGGTATGGAGCCAGGCTCCAGGAGAAATGTGGGAATGATCAGGTACGAGAGAAATGAACAGTGGAGAGTATATCGTAATTTTTCTTGAGGACATGCCCAGAAGTTCAGCTTTAAACTCTTAGAGCAACAGGTCTCAAACCTATTTTTCAAATCTTTGTTTAAAGAGAAAACACGCAAGTAACTAAAGACGTCTTATTGGGAAACACATATACTGTATGACAACTTTTCCAGGAAAATAAAAAGATTTGAGTACATTCATCTTCTTTTTATTTGCTGACATGAATTTGATAGATGAGGCATGTCAGTTTGTTGTCTTCATTTATTAGTTCTGCACTCAAACAGCCTTCAAAGTGACTTACATTAGTGAAAAGCTGAGAGGTTTCATTTTCATAAAGGACAAAGGGTTCTGGGAAAAGAAAAATTATTTACAATTCAAAACAAAATTAAAAACTAAAACACCAAAAAATACATTCTGCCTCCAGTTGTCTTTTGTCTTGCAATTCTTGTCTTATAACTTTCATTTTATGGGAAAGGGTCTATTTTGTGTTACACAGTGAAGGTGGGTAAATGATCCTTAAAAACTGGCTAAGTGATTAAGAAGGAGATTGGTGAATGAGGCCACCAAGAGACCAGTGCAGAAATCTGATGGAATTACAGTTTGAAGAAACTACATTCAGCTGCTGTCCAGGTGCTTCACCACTTAAACTTTTATTAAGTGGCGGAGACAGCTGTTAAAAACAAAACTCATATGACATCTTGGCTACAGCGAAAGCCATTCGGAGAATTATGAATCTAGCTGGAAGAAGGTTTTACAGTCCAATAAGACCAAAATTGAGTTTTTTGGCCATTAGACTAATTGCCAGATTTATGAGTGGGCTTGAAAAAGGCTGTCCACTCACAGTCTGCAATTGGGAAAAATAACAGTGACCTGATAGCTAATGAAGACCTATTAGCGAGACTGTAATTGCTGCCGAAAGAGGCATCTACTAAATAATTACTATAAAAAATGCATTTAACTAATTGTATTAAAAATAAAAATGTATAATCCTCTTTGGTTTAACAGTCAAACATGAACTAACAATGTGGATGTAGATACTTTTAGAAGCACTGTACAACAGGGGCCTCAACGTATTTGTTTCATTCATAAATATATGCCAGGAATACCAGGACAGTCAGACACAAGAACAGTTTCTTTCACCAGACAGTCTCATGAACAGTTAATAGTTCTCCCATTTGTGCAATACAAATATGTTCAATAACCTGATGTTTATTTTATCACAGTACATTATAGTACATCCTTCATCTTATTATTATTTCTAAGTATTACTGATGTGTACTGGAAGCTGTGACAAAAAAAAAAAAAAAAAAATTCCTTGTATGCAAATATACTTGGCAATAAACTATTTCTGATTCTGATTATGTCGTGTCATACAATGAGGCATTTGGGTCCACATTTTTGTCCATTTCTCGCTATGACTCTATCTATGGGTGTTTAGTCTTTATCTTTGCCCCTGTAAAGATCAGGAAGAAAAAAGATACAAGTTGAAAAATCACCCGGTACAAGTTTAATCAGGTCCTAGGAGCGAAGGGCAACACGTAATTGTAAAGTAATAGAGATAGTAGTCTAACGTAAATTGATATAATTTACAATTTTCTTGCTACAGAATGTGAGTTTTTATCATTGCGAAACATTTCCATATACGAAATGTTGCGTCGTTAAATGCTCGTCTCGAGACCGGTATCCATTAAAGCGTCTCCGCATATTCGAAATCACCCGCGAGCGTTGCAGACAGTCGTGAACTCCGCCTGGTCCCTCGGTTCTTTCGTATAATGCTACAAGTCTTTTGTTTAGGATACGGGGATCATTTCACAACACTGCAAGTTTCCAATCGATTTTTTGCTGCCATCGTGCTCAGAGCAGCAGTGCTCAATTACTGAAGAGACTTCTCGGCATGGCCCTTCGCCCACGCGTTTGCAAACCAAAGCACTGTTAAAGTAGACTACAGGGTACACTATTCCGCACTGGCCGTCGATATGCTTGAGCTGGACCATCGCCTCGCTCCCGACACTCCTGCATCCCGTTCGGCCAATCAGAGCGCGGCATCGTCCCGCCCCTCCCGGTTTCTTGAGGACACGTGATCCGAAGCGGTCTGGAAACCTGCCGCTCGCCTTCAGTGCGTTATTGTGGTTCACAGGTACAGAGGAATGGCCCTCCGCGAGACTCTGACAAACTCACGGCTCTCCGCGAGCGCACGGAGTGAGGACCTAGGACAGTCTCTCTAAGCGGCGCCTCAGTGGATGTTGTAACTTCGGCGTGTCACTCGAATGGGATATATGATTTTTTGCCCCACTTCTGTTTCTTAAAAACACATCTTGCGTCTTTTTGTTCTTGCCTTGCTTTTTGAACATCTCGCTTACCCACTTCCCTCCCGATACCATCCCTCCCCTGTCATCGCACCCAGACCTCTCATTCCGCATCTGCACCCTCTCGCTTCGGGCGGATCCTCGTTCTGGTCATCCAGAAACAACTGCTTCATGGGGCACACTCCGTCCGTCGGAAAATGTCCCTCTCTCGGCTTCTAAGCGCACCGGCAAAGTTGACAACACTAGGACCAGGGCTGTCGTTGCGCGTCTGCGAGCAGTGTCGGGGGAACTGAGATGGGTGTCACGGTGGCGGCGGCCCTACATGAGCCCCGAAGTCCGCACCAGTGGAGCCGGATAGTGGGACAATGGGTATGGATTGCAGTCTTGTCCTTTCTCGCCACTTTCCCGGTGCAACAACTTGGCGCTTTCCCATCCTCACTCAGCGACTGTCAGACTCCGACAGGATGGAATTGCTCGGGTAAGATGTTCAAGAAGTCCGTTGAAGTGAATACGGTTTGACGTTCCCTCGGCAACGGAAGACGTCTGTTTATCATACAAGTAGCATAAGTTAAGGACCTTTAAGGATCTAAATTAATCTTAATGTGGGGTGAAGCAAGCTCTTGCAGTTCACTGCTCCTGTAAAGATGTTGATGACCTGTTTCAGTTAGTCTACTGATGATCAGAACGAACTGTCTGGTTTGGGTTACAGTATAAACAGTTTCTTTATATTCTGCTTATCCTACTCTTACGCTATATGTAAATAAAGCTGTTTTAATTTGGCACAAAAATGAATAGTTTCTCCCCCTCCGTAGCTATTCGCCTCAAATAAGAGTATAAAACCCCAGTCGATCTATAATCGTTATTATTCACCGCAATAAAGTCAATGAACTGCCAAGTGTTATTGTTTTTAGATATTGTTTTGCTTGCGGTTAATATGGCTCTTGTTCGCACGGATGAAACCGTGATTAGTCTACTAACAGTCGCTGATACCACATTTCCTTCATTAATTGACCTGTTTTTCAAGTTCAGTTCGTTCAAGAGAAAACGGGTGCTTCTGCATTAAACACACAAGCTTTCTCCCCTGAAAACACAAACACAGGCAGTTTATAAATGATATAAAGGTGGCCAGAAAAGCGACACTCTATCTATACCACATAGAAAGGAAATTAACTTTATATGTTCCGAAAAAAAGACAAGCGAACGGTCCCTCACTATTAGTTCGTATATGTTCAGTAAAGAATAACACTAAATTAATTAGCAATTGATTACAACGTTATAATTTGTGCAGAAAAAAATATTTTACCTTAGTGTTGGACAAGGTTTTAAACTTCGTTCTTAAAGTTATACAGCGAGTGAACAAGTGGCGATATTTTGGTCAAATGTAAAAGTTTGTCGTCTTGAAGAATGCGCGTGTATAAGAATTTATCCTTAGAATTAGAAGCAATGCTTTGTTGGTAACAATTCCATCAAGCCGGCATAATAATCCGGAGCATCAGTTCGTTGTAGACTGGAATATTAAGTGGGTTTTGATTTGGATTGCGGCCGAACTCTCACCCTCACAGTCAGGGCGCCGTTCAGATGATTGGGGATGCACGTGAAATAATCATCATGCGCTCCCTGAGGCGCGAGAGACGCTCGGAACTCGCTACATATTTCTGCTCAGTTTCCCGCCGTGGCGCCTGACTATCAATCAGCAGGTTACCGTGGGCAATTAGTTGTCGTTCCAAAACGTCTATCCTTGCCTCTTGCTTGCACTCTGGTAATACAACTCATGGCAATGGCATGCAGGAGACGTGGGAAGCTCTACCACAGGCATGCCTGAAGGCCACTTTAGTGTTTCCATGATTTACAAAAAGGTGTTGATAATAAATTATGAATTTTCCTAGTAAATACTGACTGCATGTGCACTCACCAGTGCCGACTGAAAAAAGCATAACACTAATTGCTATATTCAAACAGGTTTACAGATAAAAGTCTGTTCGAACAGGTGTGGCCAGTGTTAGAAATTATAAAGTGAGTTTTTAATTGCAGATCTGATTGTTAGGAGTGACATTTAAGAGCGTTTAGTGAGAGTTATTCAAACAGTTGTCAGCACATTCATTTTGACAAGCATTTTAAAAAAGTGTTTTTGTCTGTTTAACAAAAGTTAGTGGTGACGAGTGTTGTTTTGGAAACATATTTATTAGTTTAGTTATGTGTCCCTTCACATTATTGATGAATTGAATGGCTATATATTTGTACACTGCAGTGCATTTACAACAATAAGAGAGGTACCTGCAGCGTTATGGTATGAAACCCGAATTTCCAACTGACTGAATATAGTTTGAATTCCCAGCACAGAATTATGTGCTGGACACAGCAACAATGTCCAGCAAAACAAATCCAAGCCAACTGTTTAGTCAACAGTCCTAACTTAGGGCCATTGGCAGTGGACATAAGTTGTTGTGAATACTTTTGCCAACTAAGAGCCTTACTGAGCTATCTTTTCTGTTCATGATCAGGATTCAGCGTCAACTTTCTATCAATTTTATATAGCTTTATATAGCTCATGTCAATAGCTCTCTTTTGGATAATTTTTTGCAGGGCTAGCTCACCAAGGGCTTTTTGCATAACAGCTTTAAAGGAGGCGAGACAAGCACAAACGAGGCGAGAAGGGACAGCAGACTTTTATGAATTTGAAGAGACACAACAACATAAACTGCCAGTTTTTTCATATTAGTTACAAAGTATTTCGATTTGTTTTAAAACACGCTTATTCTACTTCTCTATCTCTTAAGAGCAGAGCATTCCTAACAGATACTTTTATATGACAGCTCAAACAAATGCTAAAAACCTTTTTAACTGATAACAATGTCCTGAGGTATGAAATCCAGCTCTTTAATGGCCAGACAACTGGTCTGATGTCTCACTCACAGTAGCTGTCTACACTTCACCTTTAGAATATTTGTGTCTCTGCCAGCTTGCTTCTTTCAATTATTCACCTCACTGGCAGAAATAACAATCTGCATCTCCCCCAATACTCTCCCGTTTGGCACATTGTGAGACGTAACATTGGCTCACACTTCTCGTTTGTTTTGATAAAATTACGACACTCTTGAAGAGAGTGAGGAGACTTGCAATACCAGGTGTGTGAGCCAAGCAAAGTTTCCCATTACAGTGCAGAATGAAGAAACAAGCAGCTGGAGATAGCACTGGCAACACCCTTAATCAGGACTGTTAGAGCTCGGTTACTGATGAAGTGGATGTTGTTGGCTAATTATAATATTGGAGGTGGGATTTTTAATTAGCACAGTCTTGTGTTCTTCATGTGTATTTGTAAGTCTGCAGCACATTCTCTACACTAAATCTGCCCTTCACCTTGTCACCGTAAAGTTACAGCCGTAACTCACAACCTATTTGTTTTAAATTGCCTTCCATTAGCTACTAAATAGCTATTATGCAAAAGTGGCCAGGCCACAGGACAAATTATGCTGCTCCAAATACGTTCAAAAGCTGTTACCAAGGTTATAGTGATTATGAAGTTTTTTTGTAGAATTTGTTGCTTTAGAAGCGTAAACGGACTTGGTGGGAATCCTGCTTATTAGGCAGCATGCAGATATTTGGCCTAATAGGATTTCCGAAATTTGCAATGAAACAAAAATAGCAAGTGACAGAGTTTTTTTCCCCCTATCATATACCTGTATGTGACAAATTACCAAAATATATTAAAAGTAAAACTGGATCTATCAACCTGATCTCACGGCACTTCGTACGTATTTTACGAGATGGCAATTCGTATGAATTTGTACGAATGACCTAAACATAACCCCGCCCCTAAACCTACCCATCATGTGATTTTAGACCAATCGAATGAAATCGTATGAGTGAGGTCGTACGAATTAGTGCGAATTGGCACAAATTTGGCACCTCGTATGAATATGTACGAATTGCTCGTGAGACTGTTGGATCTATCCATCAGTTGATGAGTGGATTTTTAGGGAGAGATTAGGTTGCCCAAATGGTTGGAGAAGCCTGATGTACATCAACGGCAAGAACAGTGGATTGAATTGACATTTCTGATTAAACAATATGAGGTCTATAATAATATATTATGTTATACAGGATATTTATATAAAAATGAAACATAAATTAGTTGTGCACAAAAAATGTTTAACATGCATTTACAAAATATATGTAAATAGATGTTTTTAAGGCAGCCTTAAAGGAAACTTTATTGTGTGTAGTTGTTTTGATTATTAAAATATTTTTGCTTATAGATGACCATTGTTCAGAGACAACTATTTTCCAAAGTAATTCTTAACAGTGGCGTGAGTTGAAGCAGGACTGCCTGTTTTGGGGACCATTTGCAGAAAAAGAAATTAAATTTGTATTCATTTAGTTTTATTTTGTTTTTGAAAATGTCACTGGCACACATATCCTTTAAATAGTATTTAAATATTAAATAATTAAAAAACATTTATTGATATAATTTGAGCTATGTTTGTTTAATTCTTCAAAAATAGTATACATTCTATAACCTTCCTGTATTATGTACTTTCATACTGTAATGTTTTCCAGAATGTTTTTATATATAAGGCTGTTTGCAGGAGGTTAAATATAGTGTTTGCCTTGCTAGTGACAGCTCCAAAAGAATCGACTCTGCAAAGCATTGTTGTGGATGGTCATGCATCAACTGTTATCTTGTTTATAGCTGTGTGCCATGCAGACTGTTTGCACGTCACATTTTCATATTCACATACCTTGAAGTTTATAAGACTCCTGTGTTTAAACCGAACAGCTTTCGTACTTAGAGAAAGTCTATTTTGAATTCAGGAAGAGTTGCTTTAACTTGTTTTTGTAGGCCGTCAGATAGTAAAGTATCTTAGGATGAAAGATGTAATTTCCTGTTTGGCTGCTCTAATCATTGCTTTGTGACTTCAAGGAATGACTTTGAGGAATTTTTATTGAAATTTTCAGGATGTTGTTTTTTTTCACGCTCTTGTCCACACACATACAGTGCTTTCTTCACAAAGGAAAGGAAAACAGATCTTATCTCTCCGTGTAGACAGCTATTGAAAGATTGTCCTGCCAGAAAGACTTTAAAGAGAGCAGAACAAAATTCCTTTCTGCTCATCGTAACCCACCCCTGCTCAAAAAGCATTTTAAACAGACTTCCAAAAGCGTATTTACAGTTAATCAAATTATCTGACTGATGTTTTGGTTAAGTTTAAAATCTGGTTAAGCATTTAGAGGCTTTTAAGTGTCCTTGATGAAGAAATTACCGTAATAAAATTGCAAGGAGGCCACTGTCTGTTTCCAGAACTCATTTCCTCTAGCATGACCTGATAACTTTCCTCAGTCTCTGTTTTTACTTTCCTGTCCTAACCTGATATGGCTTTGAACTTTGCGATGGTCCAGACTAGAAGAACGTGGACCTGAGGGGGTACATAAGACGTGTCTTAAGGGTTACATAAAGCGATAGTTCACCACTACTTAAAAAGAAAGATAGAAAGACAATTTGTTCCTGCTATGACTATTTCTTCTGTGGAACATAAAATATATTTTGAAGGATTTTTCAGTTGTCCATACAATGAGTGTCAGTGGGGTCCAAAACAACTTTGAACTTCCACTGGTAAAAATCACTGACTCTTTATTTTGAATGAATACAGTTTTGTTTAATAGTAAGTGATATAGTATATGATGTGATAAAGGGACACGTTTCTGGTTTGTTGTTGATGAAAGGGTAATTGAAGTTTGGTTTTGAAGGGTCAGAAGACAAAATTTGGTAAACACTGGTGTGTAAGAATATCTTTTCAAGGTCACTTGGTGTGTTGCTTACACAGTTTCTGAAACGGTGGCACCTCGTGTGTTGTTTTTTAATAGAATGTGTTTTTTTTTTCAGTGTCGCTACAGGATGCCACTGCTTTAGATTAATTAGACTGAATAGAAGGATTTTGTGTCTGGTGAGAGAAAAGCTCCTGTGACTCAGATCTCCATGTTCCTCTCCGATCCATTACACCACTTCCCCCTCCTGCTCTTGTTGCCAAGTGCCTCGTTGAATACTGCACGTTTCAGACATGCGCTCAGATGTGTCTACCTGTGTTGCGAGGTCAAACTGTATTATGACACAGTTACAGAAGGGCAGCCAAGCAGTAGAGGTGTGACAAAATGCCTTGCATCTGTATGCCTTTGCAGAGGGAGTGCTTGCATTAATAATGCAAGACGATGCATCATGTCTGCTCAAACCAGAGAGCAATGTGCCACATTAGATTCGTGAGCCAAGTGGATGCTAAATGCACCTTTCAGAATGATTATTTGTATTTTGGATAGTAAAGTTGCGTATCTGATGTTAGTAAAATATATATATTTTTCATTTATCATATGCTTTTAGCCTGTGCATTGAATATTAATAGGGTTGCAATTATATTTGAGATCAAACAAATGTTTTTTCACAGAAGAAAGTAACATTTTTTTTTTTTTTTTTTGTGAATTATGCCTTTAAGACACCAAGTGATTTAGGATTACCACTGATGCTGCCTCAAAATGTGGGGAAAATGTTTTGTGTAAAAAGTATTAGATTCAAATTAAGGCAAGAATCTTTATTTCAGCAGTAAGCCAAGGGACTGACAATGGTTTTGACTAATTAGCTTTGGCAAATACTCTGACTATTTGTTGCTTCAGTAGGCTGAATTGATTGAATGTCAGTTTATCACAGCTCCTTAAATACAGATTGTGAACAAGATGAATTTTAATGAAATTTTCCTGCTGCAAAACATGAACAACTATTAATTTTACACGAGGGATTTATGCACATACCAAGAGCCGGCATCATTTCTCAAGGTCTCCAGAACTGAGTCTGGGCCACACAATGTGAATTTTGCACATACTATTTTTTTTTAGCCACCTTGTAGCGTCTGAGGTGCATTGATAATTTTTTTTTAGCTGAAATGCAAATAAGCCACAAGGTTATGTAAGACATATTTCTAAGCTGTATGTGGCCCTTTAGCAGGGGCCTAAAGTAGCTGCATGTCCTCTGGTGTTGTCGTTACAATGAGCAATGTTCTGGTTCTTTCTAGCCTCCAGGCCTCACCGGATAACACAGGGTAAAAATACTGTGTAGCACTTGCAAGAAGCTTATTTGCTTTGACAGCAAAAATCCCAGGGCACTTGAGCAGACCCACTGTTTTGTGTCGTATAGTCTTATTATGATGATATATGGCGCTTTGAGTCGAAATATATGCCGGTAATGTGGAATGTAGCACTGAGATATTATTCTTTGCATGATGTTTGTGTAGTTTTTTTTTAATGTTAAACAAATGATAGATGCTTATTTGTTGCATAATTATAAAAGGTAACAGATAAGGGCTAAATGATATAGTGCCTAATGGGTAAGCTCATTATTTTGGGAGCTTAATTGTTAAATGAACAGCAGTCAGCTTTTGTACGCTGAATAGTAAAATTAGGTTTTGACTCAGCGGTGGCCTGTTTTTGAAACAACTCATCTTAATTGTAATCATCTTAAGGAACCCTTGTGGACTTTAACTGTCTATGAGCTCTTGATTTTTGATGAAGTGCGATTTTTCGCAATCTGTCCGGCTCCTCAGCAAAATAGAAATATTTCGCAGAGCCTGTACTCAGCTTATTATAAAAGCTGAATAAGGTTCTCATGCCGAGATTCCAAGAAGTTCACCATGTGCTGATTCATTATTCCTCCATAAGCACTTGTTTTATTCCCGATAAGAAAATGTCTCAAGAGTAAAATATGGTCTTGGCGAATGGAGGTGCTTAACACAACTTGATGAACCCTTCAGAAGCCTTGCCAGCCTGCTTGCTGGATGACGTGTTCGTACCATTAGTTCTGCTTACTTATTTTTATCAGAAGTGTTTGAAAAAACATTATCTTGCTTGTGCTGGTTGTGGCTTGACACTGCTGTGTTTATGCATAAAATTCATGGTATTTTTTTGGCTCTTCATGTTGTTGCAGGGGATGATGACCGGGACACAGATCTCTTCCTTTGTGACACCAACACTTGCAAGTTCGACGGCGAGTGTCTCAGAATTGGGGACATAATAACATGTATATGCAACTTCAAGGTAAGAATAATTAGTAGAATAATAGTTGCATCAATACGGTAGATTAAATTAAAGACTTCAAAAATAAAATGTATTTTTTATTTTATTTATCTATTGTTTGTTTAGTTGGTTGTATGCTGTTTGAAATTTGGACTTTTATTATTTACATTTATCTTTATTAATTTTATTTTATAGTTTTGTTTCTACTTTACACGAACCAAGTTATAAGACTCCTCATAATCTTTCAGTAAACGGTAAAAACTGTCTGTACTAAAAACTCATAAGTTAGAGTGTTCATAAGTTAGATAATACATTGAAAAACTACGATAAGACACAGCAATTTTCAACATCAAGCATCAGAACTAACTGTTAACTGAAAATCTGCATGCAGATAAGACTGGAACCTAAGCCCATAAAATTTACAAATGGCCTATTTTTACGTCAAACAAAAGGTAGACAAACTGCAGTCATACAGTCCTGTGATAGGTTCACATATTTTGATCAACTTTCACCATTTAACTCTAGATATTTAAAATGCTTTGAATATTTGTTAACTCTAATTTGGAATATTTTCAAAATATTCAAGCATTTGTTGCTATGTATCATTTATTAAGCAGCCACGATGCTTGCCCAAACCCTACTTCGATTACAACCAGTAACTGAATACAGAATAATTGTCTATAATAATCTGATTTAATTAAAAATGTTGTTTGAATCTTCCCTGATCTTTGTTTTTACAATTTTAAAACCAATGGCATTTAGGAGGTAGAAAATAGTATTACTACTACTACTATTAATACCACTACATAATTTAGACGCTAGACTTTGATGCCATGATAACAGTAATTTCAGCTATTCTTCAGTATCTGCCTTTTGCTGTTTTCAGTTTTCAAATGATTTTTAAGAGTACTACTAGAGGACTACTAGAAAGTGGCCTGCTTTGGCCTTGAGATCAGAGTGAAATGAAGATGGAGAGAGTCGGTCCTAATAACATCTGAGTTTGGTCTAAATGAAAATGCATTAGAGTCCCTCCAAGGCACTGAGCGCATAGGCACTCAATGAGTCTGTTATTTTTATCCCAGCTTGCGAAGGCACATTAGTTTCTTTGGCGAGATAAATAGCATTACCTGTTTGTCCCCCTCCCTTCGTCGTTTTTTTTTTTTGGTGCAAATAGGACTCATGTTGGTGCCGTGTTTTTTAGGACAAACCCCATTCTGTGTCTGGCCTCACTGGGTCACATTGTTTTAATTTGTTTTCAAGTGAGGCACTAATGCCATTGGCGAGAATAGGAACGGCTTGATTTAGGAATCGTGGACTGTTTGCCACATGTGCGCAAGTAAATCTCTGGCATCAAATAGCTTAAACCTAATAATGGTCAATGTCTTTATTTCATTAAGTGAAATAATTCATCAAAGAAGGATCGTTGAGAGGCTCGAAGCCCAGGGAAGTCTACAGTCAGGGAGGTAGTGTTGCTGAAAAGAGGAAGAAGGTTTGATCTGCCTATGAATAGAGGTCATTCAGCCCCTGATGTTCATTTAGTGATGTTTATTCACCTCACACCGGCTCTCAGAGGCGCCTGGCACATCACTCATACTGTGATGTTTATTTAGGATTGGTTCTTTAATGGTTTTTTAACCCTCTATGGCATGAATTTTTATTTTAGGAGGAAAAAAATATTTTACTCTAATTTTAGGGAGTTTGGGGGGCTTGATAAAATATTAATCATAAAATATGTCCCCCCCA
>JAUMHP010000057.1:10165311-10178101 GCA_032361065.1 Enteromius trimaculatus
CTTTCCTTTCCTTTCCTTTCCTTTCCTTTCCTTTCCTTTCCTTTCCTTTCCTTTCCTTTCCTTTCCTTTCCTTTCCAGATAGGTAAGTCTGAATAGTGGATGTTTGAATATGTTGATGGGAGTGAGTGTGCGTGATGAAGTTGCAGATAGACCGAACGTCCAATAAAGGACGGAAGTAGGAGTGGAAATTCTTGAAACCAGTTCCAACCAGTTAAGTAAGCCCACATCGTGCTGGGGGTGAGACCATTGAGAATAGCTTCCCGTGAAGCATTTGTGAGGCTTTTGAAATATGGGTTTAGTTGAAGATGGTAGCAGAAAATGGTGGAACCAGTGTGGGATGGATGTCCAAATCGGGAGCTAAGATCCCAAACTTCTGAAAAGAGAGATGAGACAAAGAATCAGCTATGTTATTATGGTAGCCTGGAATGTGTGTGGCTCAGATTAGAAATGAGTGTTAATCTGCGCATAAATTGCATGATAGCTGGGGAAAGGTATCTAATTTTAACTACTGCTGAGTTGTCGGAGTGGATTAGTATGGTATGTTTGGACCATTCGTGCCCCCAAAGGATGACTGATATGATGACTGGAGAGCGAGTCTGCTAACTGAGCAAGATGGCTGAATTCAGGTGGCCATTCGGAAGTGAACCAATGGCCACCGTAGTATCCGCATAAGCCGGTAGAAGGTGCTGCATCTGTATACAGCTGAATGTCTTCAGACTGTGTAATGTAGTCGTTGTAAAAGGATATTCTGTTCCATGAAGACAGAAAATACTGCCAGAGGCGCATTTCCATCTTACACCCTTCGTCGAGTGACCTTGTCGTGAAGGGAAGGGATTGTTGTTTTTGATAGTAGGTAGGAGAGGAAGGACTTCCCCTGAAGAATTATTCCTTAAGGTGGCCAAGGGGGGCTAATAGCCGTTGCATTGTGCATCTATCTTATTGGAAATAATTAAATAGGAGCAGTGAGATGCGTTGAACTTTCTCAGGAGGCAGAGACACTTGAAAAGAAACAGGGTCTCGGATGATGCCTAAAAACTCGATGGAAGTGCACAGTTCCTAGAGTTTTTTATTTGAAAGGGGGGTGCCTGGTTCGGAAAACACTTTGTCGAGAGTTGACAGTCCTGAATGAGGAGGTGTGAATGGGGGCGTGATGATGAGGAAGTCATCGAGAAGGTGAAGGACGTGGGGCAGCTTGTGATTATTAATTAGAATCTAACATAAAGCCTCTGAAAGAGAGAACCAGAACCGCGAGACCTCCGGATGAATGGACACGACTTTGAAAGCCCTGGTGATTTCTGCTTTTGAGAGCCATGCTTTGTGACCTGCTTTGCTAGAAGAAAACCATTTTGTAATTCATTAATGAGGAATTCTCTGTCGGGATGATCTGAAAAGGCTGTGGCCAGGGCTTAACCTCAGTGGGTGTGCTGAGAAACTTTAGTAGTAGTACATTCTAGAAGAGCAGTTGGGTTATGTGGGCAAGAATTTCGGCAGTGAGCACCACTACAGAAGGAGCAGGCGTGTAGGAGTCAGCTGAAGAGTGAGCAGCCAAGGTGGTTGAAGTTATTGCATACTATTCTGCCTCCTTGATATAGGATCGGCGGATCTCTTTTGTCTATGCTTTTGGCAATTGGAACATTGACTGTGGGACGTATGTCTAGGGGTTTTGGGAATATAGAAGCGGGTGGAGCTACTAGGATATCCTATTGAACATGGATGTTTTGCCTGAGGAGGACTTTTGTAGATTAAGGGGTGCAATCACTTTGCACATGGAAGCAGGATGTGATGGAGTTCAGCAAAGCTCACAGGAGAGTGAAGTACGCAAAGCTGCAAAGATGCAAAAAAAAATGTGGTAGTTGTAGAAGCCTGTCCCTCCAAAACAGATGGCCATATCTAGAATGATAGACAGATAATCATCTAGCTCGGTTCTTCGGTCTGGGAAAGCAAAACATATTATGTCTTAAAAGCGAATTAAAAGCGTAGCTAAGCTGCATGATGCCTTGGTTAGTTTGCAGCTCTATGGGCTAGCTGATATTTATGAGGGATGGCTGGAGAAGGTGATGGGATGATGAAAGGGGAACATGGAAAGATTAGTTGGAAAAACGGTACGTATGGAAGGAGGTTGAAAAGATCCGTGGTTTGCTACATAAGGGACCTGATTTGGGTTAGTAAGTGGAGAAGAACTGGAAGTAGAGCTGCATTGTTGTTAACAGCTGAAGGAAGGGTAGAGGAATGGATGATGTGATAAAAGTTGAGTTTGTGTTAGGATTGGGGGTGGTTTGAGAACATAAAGATGATAGATGATAGCCATAATGTATTACTGATTATTCGAAAGAGAAAGGAGCTTGTGATTTGCTGCGTTTGCTTTCCATTTGTCACGAGTGATGTTAGGTGAATTCCGTGAAGATGCCGGAAGAGTTGAATGCTCGAAGTTATGGTTAAGAGGAGTACTGGAAGACGCTGTGAAAATAAACCATGATTTATTATCATAGCAACTGAACTAGATACCTTTATCATTGAGAGAGCACTGGAGGCGAGCTACTGTTGAGTACTTGATATTTTCTGAACCTGGAGACTTGTTGTGAGTGCGCTGGCTAGGCAGATTTTCACGCTGCTGATGGGGAGAGCGATCACGCAAGTTTCATAGAGGAACCGTGGTGTGTTGCGTGGTGTAATTCTCCTGTCTGGGTGACTTACGCTGAGTGCTGAGTGCTGGGCTGGCAAGGACAGCAAGTGGACGGGTTATTCCACTTTTGGAAGGGAAAGAGCAGACGTGCCAGCTTCCCTGCCTGTGAGAACTCTGACGATCACGGCTAGAAGTTCTTGTGTGTTTTTGTGTAGAGGATGGAGAAATCTCGGATAATGGTTTTCTACGAGAATGCTTGCGTGGCTGGGGGCATTGGAATGGCGTAGCGCAATCGATGAGAAGTTTGGCAGCGTGAGGACTGCCGTGATGATCTGCTGTGTGAGGACTGTGCTGAGGATTTGCTGTGTCACATTGTTGTGAGGATTTGCTGGTTGAGGGAGTTGAGAAGATCATCGTCTGAGCAGGAGAGGTTGATTTGCAGTTCAGAATCCAAGGTAAGTCCGGATGAGAAACTGAGACACTTTCAGTGGTTGGTTTGCTTAACCTATCCACATACACGATCACACTGGTGTGATCAGGCTTAGCTGATCTCTGGAGCATATGATCCCACCGGAGTGATTAGAACGTTCAGTGCAGTACGTCATCAACTGGTGAATTCAAATTTGCCCTCTAGCTTTTGCTGGCGCGGAGCCAGATCAGTCGCGCTGAGCTCGTGTCATATTATTACAAATATGCAGTGTTTTCAATCATACTGCTAATTGAAGGTTTCATACATTTAAAAACACATAAGTACTATTAAAACCATACATTTATAGTTTATAAAATACACGCTGATGTCTATAGAAATGGCAATAATGATCCTTACAAATATAATCTGATGACATGTTTAATTAATAGCATATACATATTGTGTGGGTTACTATAAAGTTTACTCTTTTCTTCTCCCAATTTACCAGAGAAACTTACTTTAACGTGTTGTAAATCCCACAGCTCGGATTCAGCACGAACTAACATGGTGGCGCCCATCACCCAGCATAGATCAACTAACACGGCCTTTATAAAAGTGTTTAAACTACCAAATACATTTACTTGCACATATTTCAAAATCGGAATATAAAATATTTCATAATATAGTGAGTATGTTTGTAAATATTAATAATAAAAAAAACAAATTAAAATGATCCATGTGTCACACAGCGCTATTGTGACTGCGGTGCAGCACATGACAAGTATGACGCGTCGCCATGGAAACAATAAGGCTAAACATTCTAAATTAATGGTTGCCTAAAAAAACTCTCTCTGGGGGCTCAGCTACAATATTTTAAACTCTTCTAAACTGTCTTGGTTCAGTCTAGCCCTAATGCTTGAGAAGTTTCTTTGTGTATGCTATGGCAGTACAAGCGGTGCCTAACATAGATGGATTGACTTGTCAGAAAGAGAACGGCTGATTTGTGCCTCTGAATAGATGAATAGATCAGCTAATAGATGGACTGACTGATGTAGGAATGAATGGCTGGATCAGGGAAAAAAACTGATGGACGGGTAAAAAACAAGCAATTAATGGGCTTTCTCGTGCTTGCTCTAATACTCACTCTAATAATACTGCAACACTTTCCCCGTTGGCTTCCTGCATGTGATTAAGTGTGACTAGGCATAGTGTGAACGAAATGTTAAAATGTGGTAACACAGGTGTCTCTGAGTGATGTTTGCAAGAACATTTTTGATGTTGTGTGGAAAAAGAAGCTTTAAAATAAGTAAAAGATAATGAGGGAAATTGGAGCGAAAGCAAAACCTCAGTTAGTCAGAACACAGCACCACAGCAGCCCCTGCAGGACAAAACCGGAACTGCAGCACCTCCAGTGGTGGTTGAAAGTCAGAGGAACCAAAACACGATGTGTTAGATTATTCTACTAAAGCAAACCTGCTCACATAGACACAGATGGCTTTGAATCACTGTTAACTTTTGGTTCTCGAGACGAAAGGCACAGGTTAGTAGATGGACCGTTTGACAGCAAATTAACAAGACAAATGTGAACTGGAAGCTAAGAGAGACAGTCATCTGTTCATGCACGTTTGCTTTACCTGACTAAAAGTATTTTTGTGTGATTTGAGCTTAAGAGGCACACTTTATGGTATCATATTCATTTTCTATTGCTGATTTAAAATATGGTATTGTAACTTGACTGTAACTTGACAAAAAATGTTTAAAGCACTTTTCTCACACTTTTCATTGCTACAATACTGTATAAAACAGAGATGCAATAATACATTACAACAGTAGATTATATTATTTTATATACAACAATAGAGCATTATACATACAGATCAAGAGAAACAAAATGGATTAATCTTTAACTTTTTAATCATTTCTTAAAGTTTGCAGCTGAAGTAGATAGGAGCTGTACTGGACTGTTTTTAAAATAACAAGAAAATAACTAAAAAGGTGTTTGTGAGATTACCGCTCAGTGAACTGACTTGACTTAGAGGTACTTAAGGTTTTTAATGTGTAGTGTGTCATTTTGTTTACAGGGTTTAGGCCTTTGCCAGCCTCTGCCCTGAGTGTTTGTGTGTCTGGCCTCTGTTGGGAGGCTCATTGCATTAGATTGCTTTTGCACACATGCTGTCTAGCCTTATGGCTGTCTCTTACAACTTTCTTTATCTCTCCTCCCTATACCTGTCTCTGTCACATTGTCTCTCCTGTCTTCCTTCTCCCTTTTACCTGATTGTATGGTGTCAGGAAATAGCTTAAGGAATATTTCACCCCAAAATGAAAATTTGTTCAAAATGTACTCATCCTCAGGCTATCCAAGATGTAAATGAGTTCATTTCTTTATCAGAACAGATTTAGAAGAATGTAGCATTACATCCCTTGCTCACCAATGGATCCTCTGCAATGAATGGGTGGCATCAGAATGAGAGTTCAAACAGCTGATAAAAACATCAAACAACCGTAATCTATTACATCGTTTTGTGAGGGAGAAAGCCAGCCAGTATGTTTCGGTTGACAGCTTTGAGTGAATATGATTTGTTATTTAGCTGCAGGTGTTTATAACTAGGGGTGAGGCAGTCTTATTCTAGAAATCTTCAGATTGGACAAAAGTTGTGTACATTTTAGTCCATATTTGAGCTTTGTGAGTGTTTTAAATGCAAGAATGCCTATGCAACATTATGAGAACATGGTATAGTTGTGGTAGGTCTGTGAACAGGAAAAGGGGCCTTTTTTTATAGACAAAGTGTCTGTCTGTTCTTTTAACTGTTAATGTGTCAGACACTCATTACTTGCCCTGAATTTATTTCAGTTAACTTTTCTATCTTAATCACCAGTTATTTTCTGCAGAGATGAAGTGCTAATGCACTCCTTCCCCTCAAGGGGTAAAGTTAAAAGGACCAAACTGCAGGGGCTCGGCAAAACAGGCATTTCTTGGGGCATGCTGGGGGCTGCCTGGGGCTGGGCAGCCTTTCTCACTATTGCATCATGCCAGGCCAAAAAGATTGATTGAACACTTGAAGCTGTAGAAATGTCGAAAAAATGAAAAGGTTTAAAAGCCGGTAATATCCATTTCGCTCTCTCCTTCTCTTCTTGTTCTTTCTGTGTTTATTTTGAGATCATCTCAATACTTTGCTCTTCTGAGATTTCACTCTGTTTTTCTATTCTGGTGTCTCGGTTGCGTTTTACTGTCACTCAGTGGGTTTTTTTCACTCCCCATCTCAGGTGTGCTAATAGTGGAATATTTTTATCAAAGATAACTCAAATCGCATTCGACCTTGGTTGAGTGAGGGATTTTTCAGGGAGGGAAAAATACAAACTCACTTCTCAAGGGCATTGGATCACAGATGGGCACTTCGGTTATCAACCCAGATATTCATATCAATCTGTCCATCAATTCATATATATATATTGTTAAATTTCCTTGAATCTAACATCACTGTTTGTATCACTCCACTTGTCTGTGTTTCATCTAGAAAGGCTGTCAATCTGTGTATTAGCGGTGGGTATTTTTCTCTTTCTGCAGGTTACAACAGCAAACCAGTAAGTTGTGACAAATCTTTAAATAAGTTGTATCATTCATAAAATCGATTTGTTCAAAATACCCATTTCTTCAGCAACAAAACAAATGAGATTCACTGAATTATTTACTCAACCAATTCATTTCTAAATGCTGATTCATTTAGGTTTGTTTTTCTCTGACACATTGGTTGCTTTTGCTTTTGCTTCATTCGTCTATTTTTACTCAACCGATAACATTTTCCCTGAAGTAAGAGGCAGTGTTGTGGAGTAGGGAAGTATAATGGGTTTTCAGTGAATTGTTGCATCACACTAATGGGTTCCGTTGACTTTTGATGGATCGAAGGTGTTTGACAGAACATCCAGTGTAGATAGCCTTTTGCAATCCACTTTGCTCCATTGTTTTGCTATGTGAACATGCGCAATGCACACACGTTTGATCGTTGTGTTCATGTTTTGTGACTTGCAGCATCAGATGCATTGCGTAGCATACTAAAAATCCAACACTCAAGTTAAAAAAAGAGTGTAATTTTTAGGGGGGGGGAAAGCACCTGTAGGCTTTGCTTTGTTTTCATTTCACTGCCATGCCTCTATGTTTTTAAATGCAAAAACATGTTCTAAAGCCCCTCAAGCTATTACAACGCAATGCAGCAATGGTCATTCCGAATGCAGACACATTGTTACTCAATATTAAGTTACTCTCTATTATATTAAACTTGTCTGTTGGAATACTTTGGGAATATTACACTTTCAGTCTTGCTGCATACTGGATTTGCTCTTTTGAAAGTTTTGCAATGCTTTATTTTCTTACCAGAGGATCTGATTAATAGTTATTTTTTATAATTTTATTTGAATATATAATACCCTAAATTCATGAAGTTCTATTTCCTAATAATAATCCATCCATGTCTGTCTTCTTTTCCGTGCTGTATTCTGTCCTTCCAGTATAATCAGTTTTTGTAGACCTAGTTTTTCATTTTTTTCCTTCATGTTTCACCCTCCCCCCCTCTCCCCTCTCCCCTCTCCCCTCTCTGGCTCTAATGCCAGTGTTGGCACAGAGCTCTCTCATCCTGCATAATATTGCTTCTCAGCCGATAAAACAGAAAGTACAAATCCTGCTCCAGAATCGATGGGCACAGTTATTCCTGTGACCCCTGCCAACCAGCTGGCCACCAGCCACACAATCCCTCAGCCAACGTGTGAGCTGACAGACCACTGCAGCCCTGCACTGTACTGGCCTCTGCGGGGGCCTGCTGGACCAGACATTGTGTGTCTCTGTGTGTTCAGGTGCATATGTATGTGCGCTGTGGTTAGGCTCTTCCAAAATACCTGTGTGAGGTTTGGAACCGCTTCATTTTCCACCAGGCCGCCTAGTGAGTTTAAAATACCTGCTTCTGCAACTTTAGTGGGTTTTCAAGAGATTGAGACTGGAATACTTTAGAATTGCTAAAGTAGAATAGTTCTTTCTCTTTGAATAGAGCACCGATATTAAAATTATTGTTATTAAAATAGCAAATTATATATATTTGTGGATAGATGGATGTGTTTTTGTTACCTTGGGTATATTTTGAATTCAAATTATATTTTTCTTTTTACTAAACATTCAGATCAAATCTCTAAACCTAAATTTCATTTTAGAAAAAGCATAACCGGTTGCCACCAATAAAACCGAAGCCTGCAAATGTTTCACAATATTTGTGATGTATTCCTTCTTGGCATTTTCTTATACTGTAATCATCTTTTTCCGGCTGGTTTGGGAACGTGGGCAGTGTAGTTGGCAGGCTGTATTTCGACCCTCGGAGCTCACAGTAGCTTTATTCACATTCACATCATGCAATTTTTATTCTCTGCTGTGAGCTAATCTAAAACCCTCAAAATAAAGCGCTGCTAAAACATCACAATTAGGCTGTGAGAGATATATAGGTCAGTTTCATGCTTAATTCTTATTCTTGCATAATACATTACAACATGGCCTTAAAGAAATACCCCTTTGTTCCCATCTCATGCAATGCTTTAAAAAAATAAAATAAAAATTATTTCATTAAATTTTTTTCCCTGAAAACCACTGTAGTAATAAAAATATGCAGTTTAATTCAAAGCATTTATAATTATTTATCCTATATTTCAATTCTCAGTACTTTATTGCTAACAATGGTCTCATGTTTTCCACATCTAATTTTTCTCAAATTTTCTAATGCTTAAAATCTCTTTTTTTTAGTGCAACAATGATTATGTTCCTGTGTGCGGCTCCAACAATGAAAACTATGAAAATGAGTGTTTTCTGCGGAGAGACGCCTGCAAACAGCAGACCGAGATCCTGGCGGTCTCTGAAGGATCCTGCCCAGCCGGTACGTTCAGTCGTGTGTTTGGTGTCTCTAGAAAGTTAATCCACAGCCTAATCATTTGCCCATAAAATGTGAGTATGAGGTTGTCAGATTGAGCAGAACTGCAATTTACTCATCCCTTAGGGACAGAGACTTATATCTGTGTCGGGATAAACATGTTATACTGTGCTATAGACAGACAATACCCGTAATACTTTTTACAGGTCAGAACCGTATATGACTGCTTTGTGTAAAGTTTTTGCTGTGTTTTAAAACCATTTAAAAACACACAATTTGAATGTGATTTCAGAAAAACATCCCCCCTTTTTCCTTGTATATTAAAGGAGTGAGCATTGCATGTTTATGGCAAATCAAAGACCAAATGATACAATCAATAGCGTGTTCTGTGGTCAGTAAGATGGTGTATTGCGGAGGCTAAAGCAGATGTTTGGTGCTCTGGGAGTTGCTGAGTCAGACTCCATTAAACAGTGCCTAAACACACTGAAACCTCTAAAAATGATCTCTAGGGAGAGAGTGAGAGTGTGGGAGGCGGGTATTTGTGCTTATGGAGCATCCAGAAAATGAAATGTTCTCCTCACGCCCTGTGTGTATGCAGGTAAAGTCATAATTCAGTCCCAGCAGGATGTTGATTCTCATCTATGCCTGAATGTGTTCAAGCATGTACTTGTCTGTAGGTGCTCTGGAAAGGAAAAGCTAATTTACTGAAACAAGCTGCAGAAAACAAGAAGAGTGTTTGTCTCTGTCTCTGTGAAGCTTGAATGGCGCCACTGAGTCACCTCTCATCATCTCTCTGTTTGGCTCTGTCTGTCTGAATGCTTTCCTGTCATCTTTTGCTTTTATTTCTCTTTTTATGTACATGCACAGAATGTACATCAGAACAGTCCGGTTAAAGTACCTCATGGATATAACTCGGAAAACAAAAGCTAAAATTATGGTTGTGATCAAGGATGTCTTGTTTACATGTAAAGTGCTAAAAAATATCACAGTTTTTGAATATCTTTTATGGTTTGATGCCATAAACCTCACTAATCCATCAACTAGTTTGCCATCTGTGTGTAATAGTGTGGTATTTTGTACTTTCCTTTCATTTTTTTCTTTCTTGATTAGGTAATCAAACCAGCCACACTTATCTGTAATTGCAGATAAAAGTCTCCAAAGGAAGATAATTCAAAGACATTACAAAACTGGGACCTTAGATTTGCAAAAAGAAAGAAATCATATATATATATAGGATTCTTTAATAGAGTTAAAAGGAAACATTTCTAATCATTTTAGTAAATATAAATCTCTTTACTGTCACTTTTGATCATATGAGTGCGTTTTTTTTACATAAAGTACCAAACTTTTGTATCATTAGAAATGTGTTTATATACACAGCCTCACTAATCTTGACTATAAAGCATTGTTGAACTACAAAACTATAAATAAATGCCAATAGCTTTGATATTATAGTAGAGAAGGCAGAAATTATAGAACCCATAATTCAAACCTAAGGCCCAACAGACATTCTCAACAGATCCATTAATTTCTTACCAATTTGATTTTGACTATGTTCAATTCAGATTTAATAGTTCATTTTACCCACATCGTTATGTTAAGGATTCAATTATGTGGTTGAACAAAAAATGTAATTTACCTGAAACCCTGCTGAATGCATAAAGCTCAGTCTAAAAAAGAGCTTTAAGACCAAAAGAATATATCTACAGCCCAGATGAGATTTTCACACTTTCAGCCCCGAGGACATTGAGGAAAGAGACAGAGAAATGGACTGACTCACAGTTTTGATGCTTGTACAAGCTCATCTAACTCTTTGACACTGATTTCCTCTCCACTAATTCCCTGGCAAATGATCCAGCAGCTGACAGATGACCTACAGAGATAAGTGAAGTGTAACACACTCTGCTATTTTCTTTATTTCTCCAAGGCTGGTTGCAGCTCAGCTCCTCTGTCTTTATTCATACATCAGTATCATAACTGAAAGTGAGCACCTTCATGCACCAAGAAATAGAACATTGATTGTAATAACCGGAGAAGTATTAAAGGCGTCATATCACATCATATTACATTTTTATAGTTTGTCATATTTTAGTTTTTTTTTTGTCTGGCTCTTTTTGCATAGTTTTGTTCTACCCTTCATCTTGTTTTTATATTTAAGTGCCTTTAAGAAACAAGATGCAAAATCTTTTTAAATAAATCATTTGGAGCTATGGTGTAGCTGGCTTTATTTGCACAAGGCTTCAGATTTACCTGTGGTTTGTCTTGTTGTTTTTTGTTTGTTTGGTTAGGTTTGCACCAGGTTTGGGCCTTTGTTTTGTTTTTTGTTTCAGATTTGTGTTTTTGCTTTTGTTCTGTTCTGTTTTGTTTGCACAAGGTTTGGGCCTGTGGTTGTTGCTCTCCATGGTGCTGAATCCTATTTGCATTGTTAAATGATGCTAAATGGATTCAAAAGTGCCATTGCGCTTGTCAATAACAATCCTTCACTTCTAGTCTAGAGTCAGTATTAAAAGTTATGGCGCTGTTTAAGGTCCACGAGTTGCTGGCATATCACTAAATCCAGCTGTAATGTCATTCATCAACAGTCACTTTTAACACTTTCTGGTGAAATCATGTTATTTACTTGTTCCACTAAGAAATTCCACCAACCTGTCAAACCTCTGCTCCATCTCACTTGGCCACTGAAATCTGAGCTCAGTGTTGTTTTTTTGCTGTTCTTCATTGAAACTTTTAGAAAGATCTAGTGTGCCAAATATTAACAAGTATGGCAGAGGTAAATATATGCTTCTCTCTTTTTTCTGGCATTGATAAGTGGGCTATTTACCTCGTAAACGGTGACAAGTTCACCGCTGTGCTGCTGTAAGATCAGTGTGAATAATGTGCTGATTAAGGAGACGGGCCATGCACTTATATTGAGTTTTCAGTGTGGCGCAGGGCAGCTAGCCATTAGCTTAGTGGTGCGTAACTGTAGAGAGGAGAAGGCAGTTCATTTTCGACATTGGAAATCGAGGTTAAGATAGCCTTTCTTTGTAATCGCACTGCATGTAGTGCTAAAGTAGCTTTCTCCATGCAGGGAGCATGCATCAGATTCCAAGAAATGACTGTTATATTCACAGAACTGTCACATAAACAACTCAACAGGCCTGTTTTATCATTAGGTACTGATATGTTACCTGACGCACACACATCAGTCAAGCACGCTGTTCTGAAAATAGTTAATTGTGTGTTGTAACAGCAGCCGTGGCATGTTAAACCACAGCTGCGTTTGTCTCTGCTGACAGAGACCATCTGCCTCTGAGCCTCCAGCTCAAGTTCACTCAACCCACTGCATCGTGGGAGCCCAGATAAAAAAGTGCAAAGTCACCTCATAACATATTCTTCCTGATAAATGACAAAGGCAGAGTTGATGCGTAACCCGCTGATACCTCTGAATGAGGAACAAAGGTCTCTTAGACTTAATAAGACTCCTGCCATTGTTTCGTGCCAGCAAACTCAGCAGAGTCCAGTCTCACAGGAAGAAGTGTGCAGAGAAACAGACTGTTCGTTTCGCTTTACTCTTCCAGCCACACTGTGAAATAGTCTTTTTGATGTACTCGAGAACTTCATGAATTTTTGAGGCAGTGGAAGGTTTTCCACTTTTTTGACCCAGTGCTTCAGGACAGGTTCAGTGGTTCTGTTTAGTTTTCTCCTTTTAAGGTCTAAAAGGTCTACATTAATAATATCATCAATAACTGAAAAACATTTCGCATTTTTACTAGTGCTGTCAATTGATTAATTTTGCGATTGATCGCATTCAAAATAAAGGTTGTGTGTTCTGTCTATATTCATTATTTATATATAGATACACATACATACAGTGTA
>JAUMHP010000057.1:10191051-10249922 GCA_032361065.1 Enteromius trimaculatus
CACATTTTTTGCATGTCAATGCTGTATGACATGCCAATGATTTTTAATTGACTGGCTCTTTGAGTCAAAACACTTTCCTCTTTTTTTTCTTTTTTGTTCCTGGAAAATTATGTGCATGTCCTTATACCATAGGCCATTAAAACAATGATGTATTGTTCTATGGAACGACGCTCTATTGAAAGTAAACACAGAATGCAAACACGAGGGAGAGTCATCACGAATCTATTCGCTCTCAGGAGTTTGCTTTGGAAGAGTATTATTGCTCTTTGGTTGCGCATTTGCTTGTTTTTGCTTCATTTTTTTGGCATCTGACGATACTCACCCGCCTGTGTGGTAATTATAAACTTTCTGTGCACTGTGCAAAGGCATTTGGAGATGGAAGGTGTGGTTTGAACACACAAGGGCCCTCCGAAAGAAAGAAAGAAAGAAACGCAGTAAACACACTGAGTTTGGCACTGAAAATGTATGTGTGTGGGAGAGAGACAGTATGGTCAACTGCCTTGTTTCTTTTAACAAGCACTAATGATCTGCAGTAATTACTGCCCATTTAGGCCTCTATTTGTTTATGTTTAATGCATCACTGCTCTTTCTGTGTTCTCAAAAATACATCCGTGTTGATTCTTGAAAAATGTGGTTCTACGTGCTGAGGCACTGCAGCCTTTTTGTGTTTGTGGTTGCAAGTGCTTGTGAAAAGATCATCAAATGTGCTCACAGCAATAATCTAGACAACTGCTCATAGTTCATGCTGTTTTTGTTAATCTAGATTGGTTATGAATGCATGTTTTCCATGACGTCTAGCACACTAAGCTTTCTTTACGTATATGGGATAACATGCATCTTAAACATCTCCATGACTTGTGAAGTTTGGCAGGCTGCATGACTGATGGCAAACATGAGGCTTTTATGGATAGTCATGAAACATATTTTATTGCTTTTATGTTTTTGAAGCAAGGAACGTTTTGGCTGAGATGGTTCTGCAGTGGGCGTTCACAAAAATATTTGACAACTGTTATTTTTTACACCTTTGTAGTTGCTCCGATTCCCCTCATTAGTTCACCCTCTGAAATCCTGTTGAACATTGTCAAGGTTTATTTTGGCCCAGAGATGCCATGGAACGCCTTCGTTAAGATGACGTAAGTCTGCTGAGATCCAAACAATGCCACGTATGACTGACCAGTCCATCCATTGGCATGTGTTTACTTATGCATTTTCACATAAGGTAGATGTTTAATCAACAAGATCAGGATCTTTAATAAAAGGATAAAAACAAATATGGGCGTACAAATGTGAATTGTGGGAAAGATCGTTTGGGGTAGAAGAAGGAAAAACAACTCGATAGCCACTGTTTACAGGTCCACTCTTTACGAGGAAAACCTTCTCATAACAACAGCGCAGATTCTGATTTTCAAAACACAGCAAGTCTGATAATTCTGCACAACACTGGATTATACAACAAAACACATTGTTTCATCAATCCAAGGCATGACTTCCTTTTAGATTTGCATCCAATTCTTGCAGTGCGTGCACATAGTTCATTTGCTCAACGACAAAGAGCATTCATCTGAATTTGATTGTGTTTCAATCTCATCACCGATTCTGTTCTCTGACAGTGAGAGAAAATGTGTTTGCTTGTTCTGGCTATTGTAATCAGAGAATATACTCATTCAGACTGCAGTTACAATATGAATTCTTGGCTATTTTTAAGCACAGGTTGGAATATGACGGTTGGTGTCCTTTCATTATGATTCCTGTGCTGTTTCCTGGGCTCCACCCTCAACCAACAAAGATACACCTCAAAGCAAATCTGAGAGAAAGACAAGAGTTGCGGGAAGGAAAGAAAGATAGAGAACTATGAAAACAAAGCATAACTACTTCAGGGCCAGGGAATAGATTGTGATGGAGGAGGAAACAGCAGAGGAACAGAAGAGATAAAATGAACTTGATGAGAACAATGGAAAACAAACAGAAGTAGAGAGAGCGATAGAGAGAGATCTTCTCTGTTTGGGCATGTTTCAGCTCAATGTGCTGGATTTCTTGTTTGACGACTCAACTCCTCCCTTTATCATTGTGCTAACATACAGCAAGCACATACAACTATTTTTTACAATGCTTGATTCTGATTGGTCAGTCGCAACATTCTGCAGTCAAATATTTTTGTATAGTGACATCCAAACTGTATATTTGACTGTTTTCCCAGCAACCTCCAACTCTGGTAGTTTCATATCTCTCATATAACATACGGCCTAATGCTAACTGATGATGGCCTACTTGCATGTCTTTTTATCTACTCATATTTTCAAGGATAAATAAAAAACCCTAATGTTTGACAGAGCTGATTTGGAATTGTGCTCATGTAATCCTTCCAGACGCACTTTCCTGCCTCCTAGCCACAATTCCTCTAGCACTCGGCTCGCTAATGATTGCGGAGGATCAAGGTTAAGCACTTATCATGACTCATTTTGCACACCACAGATGTTTGTCCAATCAAATGTTTTAAGGATTGAGAATGCCCCGCCCCCGAATTATAAATACCACCTGCACCTGACTAACAAACAGCAATGGTTCACTGGTTATTATAATTAAAGCCTATTGGATATTTGTTTTAAAGCGACAAGCCATTTGATATGCCCCACCCAAACCTAGTGTTTAAATAAGAAATACGTCAAGGCTGAGATCTAAAAAGTCAAGCCCTGTGAAGATGAAATGATCCAGACACACTCATTCTGCAGGTATTATTGGACTCACTCAAATAAATACAGTCTAATTAGAAAAATGATACTTCAGGGAGCATGACTAATCATGTGATTAATTCAAGCGGCCAGGCAGAGACAAAGAAGCTATTTTAATATAAATCCGAGAGAGAATAAGATGGAATCAGACCCCTCTTTTAAACCGCTCACTTCTCATCAGCTCAGAAAATAATAAGTCAGAATTTGATTAAATTCAAGACAAAAAAAATACTCTTTAGTTCTGTGGGGTAGTAAACCTCTGCTATGGCGAATTCAGTCAGTTGAGTCCACAGATGGCCTTATAAATATCACTTTCCCATAGTTTTCACCACAGTGCTGCAGATCGGAGGCTTTGATAGCACATTGCTTTGCCCGGCATCTCACTGAACTGTGTGTTCAGCCAGTTGGCTGTTGCTTTCCACTTATTCTCTCCATCTGGAGCAAGGCCAAAGATTCCCTGAACTTCTTCCACAGATCATAAACAGGTAACGGATGAGCGAGCACATATTTGTCTGGTCTTTATTATTTTTTTTTTTATGCAAAATCCTGCCAAGGCTGAATGTCATGTGTTTTATGTCAACGAAATCTTAGAAATTTGTTACATAATAGATCTAAGAAAGAAAATGTCTTGACATGAGATTCAGTGCTTAATTTAGTTAGACATCCAAAGTAAAATATGGTTTGACAGCTAGCTAAAGCAAAATGGACACAAAACTAAAACTGAAATAAATATAAACCGGAAAAAAACAAGCTGCATAGTGTTTATATTTTTATATTAACCCAGAATAGTTCTCGTTTTTTAATAACTCTGTATTTATTTATTTTTCTGTTTAATAATCTCGTCCTCTATAGTTCTTATATTTGTCTTTTCTCTGCTTCTTTCCTGTGCTTTCTGCTGCTCTTGTGCTGTCTGTTCAGATCCTACGAGCCTGTTTGAGACACACACACACACACACACACCATTTTTCTCATCTCTTTAGATGTTTCCACTCCAAAAAGTTCGGAGGCCTCCAGTGGGGCGCATTAATTATCCAGGCTCCCATTACACACTGCACCAGGGGTATCCGCATGTGACACAATGTTTTCGAAAGTTCTGCCTCTCTATCCTTTAGTCTCCTCCTCTTACTCTTCCTCAGGCCATTGTGTATTTAGATAAAGGTCGAAATCTGAATGGCAAATGTCTTGATTTATCACTGTGTTACAAGAGACAAGGCTGAGAAACAAGTGTTAAGAAAGGTGGATACAGAGCAGGATCAGAAAGACACAAGCAGCTTCAAATAAGAATGCAAATGATAAATGAAGAGTGAAACTAACAAAACAGAAACTCCCTGCTTTGGTTCAAAATGTGAATGTACATGTAGAGGAAAAACATGTCCCTAGAATGATGTCATTCCTATAGGATTTAGTAAAATAAGCATCATTACATTGATATATATATATATATATATATATATATATATAGTTTAGAGACACTTTTTTTTAAAAAGCCTTCAGACTGGGGTCAGTATACTACTGTCTGAGATTTCCCAGGCTTTGGAGATATATTTCATATGTGCACTTTTTATCTGATAAGACCCTTAAGGCACAAACTAATTATATTTAAGCTGAATCAATCATTTTACAGAGTTAACATTTTTTTAATCTAACATCTCCCTAAATCCCTTCTAGGTTCTTTAAATAGTGGACTGAAAACATAATATAAAGGCGTTAACTGAGTTTCACTCTATTATTAATTATGAAATAGAATACAAATGTAGCCATTACCACGTTATCACAAATTAAAAGCTGATACTTTTATAGAAGTAACTGAACACAGCCAACTCCCAGCTCTGGTTTCCATGTAGCTCTTGAACCTGAGGGGTGTTACTCTGTACGTTTGCTCATGAAGAAACTGGTTAGCCCAGAGTCAACACTGGTTTGGACTGGATCTCTACCCTCAGGGTGATACTGGCTATTCAAAGGCGAAATATTAAAACTGAGTAGTGTCCATTTGGACCATTTTTGAAAATAACATTTAATGCATTTGTTAAAAATGCACCTTTGGAAAGTGTTCTTTTCATTTTAATCCATAAAACATTGGGATTACTTTTTTGCATGAAATAAACAAAAACAAACAAACAAAAAACCCAAATGGGAGCTGCATTCCTTCTTTGGAATTTGTAACCAACTTCTGGTTAATGGCACAGTTTCGTGGCCGAGGGCAAAGGGATAAGGATGAGGTTATTCCACTTTATAGTGCAATAATAAAGTGAATGTCCAATAACTGAGTACTCTCAAAGTCTATCTTTATTTCAGTTTAAAAGAACAGATCTTTTGAATTAGTAAAATATGTAAATTTGTATGTATATTTGTAAAATATGCATTTTCCAGTGACAGGGTCATCTGATGATCTGTTTATATTCCACAATTTACAGCATATACTTCTACTTAACGTTTCATACAGAAATACTGGCATACAGTTGCAAATCTGTCATTTAGATGTTTAGAGCTTGGAGAGATATATGGTACGTGCTCTCAATTGTGTGCTTAGTGCCCTTAGGAGGGAGCAGGTGAGCGTGCAAAAGCTCCATTCGTGCTGCTAATCCGCCCTTCCCCGAGGGTCACATCTTCAATTTACTCCTTAAGCGTGAAGCATAACCCCTGTAAACCTCAGCAGCCGTGTCTGAGGTGTGTGTCAGGGGTCTCTGTATGTGAGGGGAGAGCAGCCATAAGAAAATATGCTGCACTGTATGTGTGTCAGAAAGACTTTTGAAAGGGTGTGGCATATTTGGTGATCTTTGTTGTTGATTATTTCATAGATTTAATGGTAATTTTACAATGGAAAAGATACAATTTGTATATTTATTTATATATATATATATGCATAATCAAAACAAAACAAAAAGAAACAAATATAGTCAAAGAAAATTTGATAAATGAAAAAAAAATCTAATATTTTTTTTTTATGAAATATGATTTAAACCTAGTTATTCATGTAATTTTTAAATAAAATTCTTGAATTGAAAGAATTTGGCTTGGATGTTTGTGAAAGAGAGTGTTCTGCACTTTGTGTGTGAGAGAGAGAGAGATTTGAAAGGGTGTGGCATGTTTTTACTATTATTTGTTTGTTTATTGCAGTGATTAAATGATTGAATACATGTTTAATCATGCATAGGGTAAATATAATTTATATTCCAAGTCCATGTCTAATCACAGTAAGAAGCATAGACAAATAAGAAAGGAATAAAAATTATTGCATTCAAGCTATGCATTTGAGCTATGCAGCTATACCAAGTGAAATACACGTAAGATATAAATCAAACCTTTTTAAAAGGAATTTGGCGGGAACAGAAAACCCCAACTTCTTGCCATCAACGCTTTTTTTTTTTTTTTTTGCTTTGGAGTAACTCCAACACAATGCCTCCACACGCCTTGGGTATAGCTTGCTCTGCAACAAACAGGTTTTTCAGTTTTTCAGATTGCACAATATAACTCCAAAAAACAACAGACAAACTGACTCATCTATTTGTTGTGTTTATTAGTACAAAAGTAGCGTGTCGACCTGTTAGCAGTAAGCTTGTGGGTTCGATTCTAACAAAATGCATAAACTGATAAACTGCAGTGCAATGTTATTGGCTAAAATCATCTGTAAAATACAAAACGGTCACTGTTTAAACAAATTGAACCTTTCAGTTAATTGCAAATGCATTTTCTTTTTCTCCAATTTCAGGAGGACAATGAAATCCCATCCACTCTGCTTACTAAAGACGGCCTGGCCTCCACCTCTCAGGATGAGATCGGTCCATCTGCACCAACTCCGCTCACTGATTTAAACCGCTCTCAAGAGGAAGGCCTGCAGACCATCAGCCTCTCTTCCGATGATGATGATGAGGAAAAAGGAGCAACGAGTCCTCTGGCAGAGGGTGGCGATGATTCGCTAGATCTGACAGAAGAAAGCTTCCCAGGCTTGGGAAGTGAACGTCTGGAGCGCTCTCGTGCTGACAAGTTCAAGCGCTCCAGTCTGAAGAAGGTGGATAGTCTAAAAAAGGCCTTCTCACGAAGCAGCATTGAGAAGAAGATCAACAAGATTGTGCCTCCAGAACAGCGTGAGAAGATCAAGAAAAGCTTCATCCCCAACCACCCGAAGAGCTCGTCTTCCAAGAGCTCATCCTTCCGTGTCTCTCCAATGACCTTCAATGTCAAGAAGGAACGAGATGGAAATGCTGACTCCTCCGAGCAGCCTGGAAGCTCCCCGAGGAACCTCAGCCAAGTGGAAGTTCCCAACATTGGGGGACCTGATGGTGAGCTGCCCCTGGCTGAGTTACACTCCTCGGCTGAGAAAGCAAATGGGGATGATCTACGTAGCCCCTCCACCCCGGGCAGCGGGAATGGAGAGGTGTTCGTCACAGATGAGGGTGGAGATCTCAAGAATGGTCCAACTGCAACTCTGGCTGAAGAAGAGGTGGATAAAGAAGATGATGACACTGATGGCAATGATGAAAACGGGAAGGAGGAAGAGGAGGAGGAGGAGGACAAAGATGCGAGACCTGCAGAAGCGTCCGTGTCTCCACCGTCAACTGCAGCTACTGTTGAGCTGCCTTCTTAGATAGCGTTTCTACTCCTCTGACTTCAAATCACTTCTGAGACTTTGGGAAGCTTAGTTACTCCCTTGTGCCACTGGTATCTTGTCCCCAACCTTGTTTAATGTTAGCATCTCTGTTAAAATAACATAATGCCCAGAATTAACCCTTAATATAAAGTAACTATAACCTATTTTGTTAAGTTCAGAAATTAAGCACGCTCTTGTAGGAGGAAATTCCATTTTGATTCCATTTCAAATAGATTCTGTATAAAAGCCCTGAAAATGGTACAGCAGTTCAGACCACTGCCACCACAATCCACCGAAATAGCTATATTTTTCTGTGGGAGCCTGTGAATACCATGAAATTGACTGAACTGCAACGCCTGAACTCTCACTCTCTATCTTTTTCCCTTTGTGTGTAGGAGAAGCAATGTGTACAAATCTGAACCTTTGTTATGCTGGAGTCCAGACTCTCTTCTGTCAATGTACATGAAATGTAGTATTAAACTGCATACAAAAAAGTACTATGGTAGTATTATGGTTTTTGGAAACAGTACTTACGTTTTTCACACAGAGCTTTGATGCAAGTAGAAACCATTGTATATTAATACAGTAATCATGAACATAGTAACAACATGGAACATCATTACTGTACCATTGTATCACCACAGTACTTTTTGTATGGCATGAAACGGACAACTACAAAAGACAAGAGGTGTTGACAAAGTTGGGTTTTTTTTGACAATTTTAGAACTTTTATTAAAATATTTAGCAGCACTCTGTCTCAAGGCTTGAGTAAATAGATGTCCATGAGGACTGCTAGCAGTGCTTGGCATGGTGGGAAGGAAGCATGTCTACCAAATTTCTGGGGGGAAGCCAGCACAATTGACTGCCATCTCCATGGCAACCTTGCCCACTGCCAACAACTCTCCAATTACTGCTATAGTGCACGGCAAGGGCACACATTCACAGCCTGATAAATACAAACGTACAGTGAAGCAGAAGTGTAGTCAAACATTCCATACTGCTGATGTAATAACTCCATATTCTGCTAAACACTAACATTATTTAAATGATTCAGTGAAAAAACTCTATACACATACATGTAAATATTAAAAAACACTTCCATATATATGGGCTGTAGCTGGTTTTTGCAGGCCCTGGTGCTGGTTGTACCCATGAGCCCAGTTTGAAATTGTCTAAACAGCACAAATATAATAATGTTTTTGTTAATGTTTTTAAGGTTTTCAGATACAGAAACTGAATAATTTTCTGCAGCTAGTGACTAGGGACATTCATTTTAAAATATAATACATCCGATGTTGAATACAGCGTGCAAGCCATTGATCTATAATAGACAACATACATATATATATATATATATATATAGCATTTGGTAATGACACGTCAACTGTCATGGGTGTCAGTTGAAATAGTTGGGACCCCCCAACCCCCCCGCACCCCCCTCTCTATATTCATGCTCCGTGTTCGAAAACTTTAGCTTTAAATAGTTGTCGAAAATATCTTCCGCTGTAGCCTGAATGAATGGCAATACTCATAGCACGTGTTTATTTGTTGTGATTAATTAACAATTGATCATAGATGCTTCATCAAAACACGTTAACCACAGTTTTCCATCATTAATCGGGTCTGATGAAATGAGGAAAAATGTTGTCATGATGTTCTGATGAATATTTCATGAACGCACAAGGCATGCTGCGTTTACACGCTATCCACATTCAAAGACAGATGTGACAGAGGTGTTTTTTTTCTTTAAAAAATGTAAGAAGGACATATAAACAACATCACATTAAAGAGCAATAAAATCTGTGTTCAAAAAGTGTTTATGATAACAGTACATTGGGCAATAATTAAAAACAATAAAAATGGCACTATGAAAAATAACATTAAAACACTGTATTCCGAGTATTTCTTCAGCATCAACATAAGCAGCCGTGGGCAGATTCTCAGTTAAAAGAATTTATCATTTAAAATAACCATATGTGCAATACTCCATTTTGCTGTGAAACATTATGCAAGTGAGCCGTTTGTAAGCGTTGTCGGTGTTGCGACAGTCATGAGATAATTAATGAGTAATCTGCCTGCGACTGCTCAAATTGGAGAAATACTCAGAATATAGAGTGTTTTCATTTTATTTTTAGTTATTGTTTTATTACGGCGCAGTGTTTAGGCTACTATTCATCTCCAACTTTTATCTACATTATAATGCTATTCAATGCACTCAATCCCAAAAAGAGGATATGTCGTTCATTCATATTCATATAAATATATTTGAACAACTCCAGTTCTTATACGTGACAAATGTAGTCTATCGGAAAGTACTGTAAGTGCACAAAAGCAATACTATAACTAATCTTTAATAGTCTTTTTTAATCATCTTTGAATAGTCTTGTCGTTGTTGCCGAATTTATTGCTCTATATGATATGCTTGTATGGTCTTCTTGCATTTTTTCAGTAAAAGGCTGGTCTGTCTCTGAAGCACTGTAAATTCATACACCTAGGGCTCCCATTTAAATCATGAAATATTTGTCAGAATATCATGTCAACATTTGTCCTTATTTCATCATACCCGATTAATGGTGGAATACTGCGGTTAACATATTTTGATGAAACAACTATGATGAATTGTTTATTTATAAATCACAACAACCCTGTGCAATGGGCATTGCCATTCATACAGGCTACAGCGGGAGTTATTTTACACAACTACACAAAGCTTCCGGTTTTCGAACGCAGTGTGTGAAAAAGGTCTATCACCACCATGTTTCACCTCACTAGTGAAGGCCCTGCATATAAACTTACAAACTAAAACACATCCGCCAATGACCAGCTATTTATCATTTCTGTGGACAGTCACATACATTTCACACTAACCTACTCAGTATACACACTCTTTATTTGACACACACACACCAGGTGAAGAAGGTGCATTCCTGGTTCTGATGGATGGCTTCACAGCAGTTCATTTTCCACTGTCTGGAAAAAGAAGTGGTGGGAATGTATTGATGGCTATAGTTTGCACGGGTTAGCTGAGGTATGGAATACCTGCATGCTCTACAGGTGTGCTGCCTGCAGGCCTTTTCACCAGACTGCATGCTGGTGTCACGTCAACACTGATAAAACCACTTAGCATTTGTTTGGTGGTTTTGTTTATGACAACAAACAATTATCTAGACAGCATTTATTAATGCAGTTTAAAAGTGTGCAAGGTAGGTTTTGAGTGTATCAAGTTCTGTTGTTCTCTACTCAGCAAATGCGGAGTATGTGAGATAAGATGAATAGTCGGTCTTGACAGAAAACTTCACGGTTTCATTTTCTACATCAACCATATGTGAGTCTGGCAAGCAGTCTACAATCTCCCTGGCTCCCAGGTAGACTGAGGGGTCGGGTTACATGTACTGTATATCTATCCAAGTTGAAGGGTTTTTTTTTTGAGGTACAGACAACTTCAACTGACAGTGTGAAATATGCAAGTAGGCACAGAGGATAATGTAGCTGAGATTATAAATGCCATACAGACAAGACATTTTCACTGGAAAATGTTTAGAGGGGGAAAAAAACAAGGGATTCCTACCCAAATTTACTGCTATTATTTTTTCCACCTTGGCCACCGTAGCTGGTTTGTAGAACTGGACCTTCACAATTGAATGGATGATGTTGTCTCCACCGTGTGGCCAAACGTCGTCAGTTTTCATCTGCTTGTTGACAAATATGAAACATAAGCCAGTGAAACTAAATGTAGTTATTTCTTAAAGAAATACTGTACGTCTGCTTTTTATGACATTTCCATTATAATCACCTCAGGAAAGTGTATTGGAAGACCATTTGTTAAGTTAGTGTTTGTTAGTTAGACAGTAGGCGGGACCTATGTCTACCTAGAATCGTATTTTAAGTGAGCTATTTGTAAATATATATAGTTGAGTAACTATTTTAAACACTAAAAAAGTTTTATTCGTAAATATACATGCAGTTTGTTTTTATGTTGTATGTTTTTACATCTTCTGTACAAGAATCAAAAAGGTCGTCACGGGTGTCGTCATCTATGTTGTCCTGCTGCAATCGGTCAGGTGGGATTTTCAAATGGCTACTATATTAATTGTGCATTGCAATATATTTTATAAAAAGGTGATAATGGTGTAAATAAGCTCCCCATGGAAGTCTATCATAAAAATATTTTCCATTTTATGAGAAGATTCAATTGTGGCTTTACTACAGTGTTACCAAAATGTTACCTTTTGTTCAAAACATTCCTCCTGTATCTTTGAGTGGGATCAGGAGGATGGGAAAGATATTAAGGCAGCCAAGAGGCACAGTTCATGGCCAGCATTACCCCAGGTGAACTGGCGAAGCACTGTAGGCACCGGACACGCAGGGCTGAGGAAATCCAGGCCATGATTTCCGGGCTACTATCAGTGTGTAGGCTAACTGACACTACAGGGTTACGCCTGCGTAATGCATGCACCATGTCTGGGAGATGCAACAAAAACACCTGGAGTGCATCCAGGACCCTCCACATGTAGAATTATACACAAAGACAGGGGCACTTCAGAAGGGTGGCAAAGTCCTAAATGTGTTTAGATGTGGCTGGGGGTCATCCTTGCTGGAGCGTTTTCACCGTCATCAGTGTGGCTTTATTCCTGGTAAATGGTGAACGTTAAATTGCCTTGTGTTCTGAAGATTTTAAAGTTGAAAAGATTGCTAATGTGTCAACACAAAAGTAGAACCCTGGTTACCACCTGGATTTGGCTTGTTTTTATGGAATTTACTACCAGACACTTGTCTTGTTATTCTATGTTACTGTTCTATAACTGTGTCATTACATACGTTTAAAATAATTGCTAACGGAATCAGTGCATTTTCATTCTTAGGATGGAGAAGCAATGCTATGCACACACAAATGTGCATGTTATCTCCCCATTAACAATGTGTTCAAAATTATTGCAGGGGAGCGCTTTGCAGCGGAGTACTTGTTGATCAGTCCCGTGATCAGTTGATTACACACTAACTGAAGTCCCCCCCCAGAGGAGCCAGAAGATAATGATGAAACTGTGTGCCGTGCAGCTGACCTTTAAGGCTGATGATTCTGATTCTCTAGTAGCTGTCGTGGAGGCTCGGGTGAATAGTCAGGTGATACTGGACACAAATCCCCTGATCAGGAGGTCACTGAAGAAGAGGAAGATGACACTGTAAGTTCTAGCACATCAGGTCAGGTAATCTTGCTATCCTGTTATTTTAAAAATGTTTTTGGTGCAGTGCAAAACTTTTATTGTCAACCATTTGAAAAGTTAAAATATATTCATTTACAAGTTCAAAGGAGGTCTTTGATTAGTTTTTTTGTTTTGTTTTTTCAGTAGTTTTCTATAGTTGTTTTTCATTGTATTTTCTGTTCTGTGTGTTGTGCTGTAAACATTTTGTTTTTAGTTGCTGTCTGCAGTGCCTAGTAGTGTTTGTAAAAAAAAAAGAAAGACAACTCTTGTGGTGTAATAGTAAAACGTCCATCCTTTGGGTGGAAGATTCCAGGTGCAAATCCTGGAAAGAGTGTGTGGTGTTTGTCAGATCAGTATTTTATTTGATGTTTATTTTTTGTATTCTCATATGTTTTTTAACATTTACTTAAATAATTTGTGAGTGTTCATGAAGTATGCCACACGCTTATTCTTTTTCTTTCTTTCTTCCCCCCCTTCCCCCTCTCTTTTCCCCTTTTCCCCTTTTGTAGCAATGTTTCATCAACCTTAAGAGGTTAAGTCGTTGAACTCGAAATCCAATGGGGTTTCTCCACACAGGTTTGAATCCTGTTTGTGACTAACTAACTTCTTTTCGCTTCTGTGAGCGTGAGACTTAGCAAATGTAAAACAAATGTATAAATCTTTTTTTGTTTTTTTTTTAGTTATATGTGAAAATTCATGGCAGTCTAAATCTAGCTAGTCATGTTCAGTTATGTTTCCACACATTAATTCTGAAAGCACAACATTAAATGTAAGGAAGTACATGTTTTGCACTTATCTACATGGCCTTGTTACATTTCCTTGATGTCAACGCCAACGCAAGCTCATATACAGAGGTCATATATATTGGACCTAGCCATTACGATACTGTAAACTGTAAAAACATTGCCTATAAATGCCAACAGTCTATTGGATTACAAATGATGCAACCCAAATACCTTTGAAAATATTTTGGAACGTGTAATCAAATCATATTACACAACGTCGACAATCATACAAGGAAATGGTGTGTGGTTATTTCCTATCCATGTGGACACATTCTTCACGGTGTCCAATCAGATTGAGCTCAATGTAACAAGAACACGGTCTAAACCAACACTTGAGTATTTAAAGCGTTCGTTCCTGTGCAGTGTTGATGATACTGAATAATACAGAGTGATTCGTATGTGATGTCTGTTCGCTCAGATGTGCATTATTAAAACCGCATCTGTGTATTTAACGGGAATTGCACGTCTTTGAACACCCCCGCGAAACAGTGAGATGGTACATCCGGTAGAATTTAAAGAACCGAACACACACTGGCGCAGATCAGACGCTTTGTTCGTAAGGGAGAGGCAGATAGCGCTGTCAAATAGAGGTTAACCCTCTTTTTTGCGACAGTTTTTTATTCTTTATTTTAGTAAGCGTGCAGTGCTACACATGTAGAAAACATGCTATAATTATATTAATTTTAAAGGCCATCAGGAAGTTTTGAACTGCTCATAACGCACATTAAAGTTAGGCAGCTATAACTGTTAGTTATCTCGGCTGACACTCGTTCTTAGATTAACTCTCGTCGCTTTTACCCTTAATTGTCGTTTAGGCACCAGATGAATGACTTTCGTGTGAAAGGTGAAATGGACAGACGCGTTATTAGTGTACAGTTTGACCGGCAGTGTGTGTGACTGAACTCACAGACACGGTTTTAAAACAAGACCGGCACGTTTATGTAAAAAAACGTCCATTTCCCACAGCTCTTTGTTAATTTGACGTCGTGTAGGCTAACACAAAGACCGTGACTCAGTATAAATCAATCTTAATGCTAGACATTTAAAGCAGAGATCGACTTGGAGGCGAAGTCTCGGAGTTGTAGTTTTTTTCAGGTTTAGGACAGGATGAAGTCTAAAATATCTGTCTGGAAAACGAACTGAGTGTTTCTTTTTTACGAATAGTTTTAATCGCGAAGGAGGAAATATTTCCCCTTTGACTTTATTTCCTTTAGCTCGATGTTGAAGTGTGAATACAACACAGCCTTTCCAAAGAGGTCTTGTAAACCAAGTTTATTTGGCAAATAAAACAACCCACTCAGAGCACAGATTTAGCTTTAGATCAAGAAATCCTCTCACACAGCTGTGGTTTCGCTAGCCGGTGTGCTAGCCTCCACCTCAGCCCTCAGAAATGTCGAATATCTCCAACGAAGCTGTGATCTTGATTAAAGATGTAAAGCCAGGATCGAAAAACCTTAATATCGTCTTTATAGTTTTGGAAATCGGTAAGTGGATTCACTGCAGTGCCCCTCGCGAGCGTTTATTAGCACGAGAGAAGCTAATTCCTCCGTGCTAACGTTCATGATTACCATGTCTAACGTTGCGCTTGACTCCTCTCTTGCTCTGTTCTTGTAGCGTTGCTTTTTTTCCACGCACCTGCGTTTGTGTACCGCAATTATTTGTGTTTTTAGTAGTTTTGTTGCGGCTGAGATTTGACGCTGAACTTTGCTGTGCACGCGCAGGTCGGGTGACGAAGACAAAGGACGGGCACGAGGTGCGCTCGTGCAGGGTGGCGGATAAGAGCGGCAGCATCGCCATCTCTGTGTGGGATGAGCTGGGCAGCCTCATTCAGCCCGGGGACATCATCCGCCTCACGAGAGGGTACGAACCTCCTCCTCCTGTCTGTCCATGTAGTTCTTTTAGACCTTAGACACTTTGAACCCTGTGTGGCAATTCGATTGTCAAACTCAAAGCGGTCTAAAATGCTTAGCATCCTGTAAGACCGCTTTAACTATGTAACTGTTATGCATGTACGTTATAGAGAATAAATAAACGTGAACATGGTACAGATGTTTCTGCATTGAGTGCGTTTTAACTTGGAAATGTTTGTGTCCGGCTAGGTATGCTTCCATGTGGAAGGGATGTCTTACACTGTACACTGGAAGAGGAGGAGACTTACAGAAAATTGGCGAGTGAGTATAAAATATTGCCTTTGACAATATATGGTGTTCAATATCATTTGTCATGTTCATGATTTATTGGCATTGGGCAATAATCATGTCCACTTGGCAGACAAATCAAATAGGCAACTAACCACTAATTTTGTCTGTTCCAAAATCTAGTGACCGATGAATCATTGGATAGATTATTAATCTGTTTTTCTTTATGCAGATGCTTTGGGTGTTCAGTAAATGTCAAAAAATAACCTGGGAACCTCATATCAGTTATCATATATCAGTTTTAATGTTCGAACTTTTTGAGTATAGAAAATGTTTGGAAATGACAATAGCATTGGTGTCCTGTCTTGTTCTTGGAGTGTCACTTTCTGTGTTTAGTTTTAACCTAATTTAAAGCCTTAAGGAGCATAATTGAACACCCTTGGTTGGTAGGTGATATTAATTGTATGCTTTACTCTAACATTTAAGGCTTATAAAAAGTGGCAGATGTACTGGGTAAAATGTGTGGGAGCATTGGTCACAAAATTATCTCTACCACTCTCTATCTAGAGAGAGAGAGAGAATTTTGTGATCGAGACAACAGCTGAAATTCCCAATGCTCCCACACATTTTATTATATAACACGTGTGCACACACATTTTTGTTAGGAAAAAACCCAACCCTCTGTCACTTTTTATAAGCCTTTCTGTAGCCCAAACTGGAAAGCATGGCGCCAGCAATGCCAAGGTCATGTTTGATTCCCAGGGATGAGAATGAACTGATAACACATAAACATTGAATGCAAGTCACTCAGAATAAAAGCTTCTACCAAAGGCATGCATTTAAATGCAAAGTAATTTAAAGTATATTTTATATTGTATTGTCTTTGACAGGTTTTGTATGGTGTATTCTGAAGTTCCTAATTTCAGTGAACCAAATCCTGAGCTGCTAGCACAAGCTAACCAGCAGAACAAGACGGTAAGTGCAGTCTTCCTGTTCATGCAAAATGACACCTCTGTGTGATGCCTCAATGAGTATACTTCCTTTCAGTTATTTGCAAGCCTAAATCTGCTTCATTTGTTATGGAAAAACATAGCTCATTTTGCATCATATCTCATTTCAAAGTCTTTTTTTTTTATTTATTTTTTTTTTTAGTACTAATAAATTGGAATGTAGAAGAAATTTATGCAGAAGTACACATTTGGAGCAAACACTGAACCTTTACGCTGAATAACAGGAGGTGCTGGTTTATGACTAAAGTCAACACAATGGTGTCTTATCTTTTATTCTCTCAATAGGGTAAAGAACAGCGGGGAAATTCTCCACCAAATCAAAATGCAGGTACTCCTGCGCTGACAGGTGAGCAAATATGGCTAGTGCTACTCACAGTCAGTCTTACTGAGGTAACAAAAGCTGATTTAGTAGTGGTAGCTTTGTGGTTGGGAATCTGATCTGCTAACAAAGGTTGCAGGTTCAATCTCCTGTTTGTACCTATCCTTGGCATACTGTAAGTTGCTTTTGACAAATGTCTGCTTAATGATGCAACAAAAGTAACAACTGTAACACTTTACAATGTCTGTTATGTTAAGGCTTTCACATTTCTTGTAACTATTTGTCCAACAGGAAATGGTACTGTGCCAGTATTTCCCAATAACAGTGCTGCACCTGTGCCTCGGGATCCCAATTTTGGGGCCCCAGGAAGACCAAATGGGCGTGTTCCAGGCAATGGACCACCCCAAATAACTGCAGGGGGACCCCCTGTTCCATCCAAACCCACAGTTACCATTAGCAATGGCAGGGACCCAAGAAGGGCTTCAAAGAGATGAGACTGCAAATCCATTTCCATGTTTCTCCCTAAAATCCCTCACAAACCATCCATACAGTATGCGCAAAACTATACTGCCAATCAAGAGATACGAGGTTCAATGCTACTGTTCTACCACCTGTGCTTTTTGCTTTGTCATTTTGCCAATATTTGCTTGATATGATTGTTTACCATGAAAGGTTACAATTTAACTTGTTACAGTTAATGGTTGGCACACTCTTTGCCCATGAGTCCTGCTTCAGTGGCCCACTGTTTATTTCCTTTCCCTAAATGTGTTGTTGAACTATACACCCTACTTGAACACTTGATGCACTTTCTTCTGTTAATTTATAGTGAACGCATTGTCATTTTGATTCAGGAATGATTAACTGCTGTTGCAAATTGGGGAGTGACTGATTATATGGGTTCTCCCCACCACTTTGGCCAAAAAAAAACTTACCAGAAGTGACCGTGTGAAAGAAAAGGTGATAGTTTGATTGAACACAGGATTATTTAATTAGGAATAAATCAAGAGCAAAATGTTGGGAAATTAATCCTTGTGGTTGTTGTAATTGTTCTATTTGATCTTATGAGTGGCATTTACATTAAGACCGTTGCCTTTTATAGAGTGCAATGTGACTACACCGAACAAATTCTGCGTATTCTTATGCTGTGATACCTGTATGTTTTGTTTTATACAGAAATGTAATTACATCTACAGCTACATGCATCTTTTAGTAAGCCCAGTAGTTTTACTACACATGCTGCACATCTAGGTGTTGCTCGTGCACAGGGTAGAATGTTTCCCAGTTTGTGGTGTAGCACCAACTTTATTCTGCAGAAGTAGTTATGTCAGAACAATATTCATTTGTTCTGCCAGCTAAAGTATGTTAATGGGTGTTTTTATATTTCCAGTGTCAATGCAGAAACCAGATAATTTGATTTTTCCTGAATAAGGATTGTGCAATATGACTATTAGTCTAATACGTAATTTTATAGGTAATATTTTAATAGCATTGCTTTTCATTTAGGCCAGTTTCTGTGATTTGTGGTTAGTTTGCGAGCACTATTAAAATATGAGCTAGGGATTTGTCAAGAAAAGCACCTGAATTATTTGAGTGTAAAAAACCCTTTTTTTGTGTGTTGGTGACTTGGTAAGTTTCTTTATGATTGCGTTTGTTTATTTTGTGACAATGCCCCAAGCATGCACTACAGTGCGCAAGTGTGTGTGTATTTCAAACATCCTCAACTTGATTAACAGTGCGTCACAGCACTCATATCTGGTTGCAGGCTATACAATTTTGTTGTGTAGTGTTGTGATCTTATATGGGAAGCTATATCATCATATAAAATATAATATGGCTTGGCGATCCAACTTCATAAAGTCAAAACTGGCTTCAGTAATAGTTCACCATCTGCATAGCGTCTCATTTTTATTTTAATCTACCAAATGTGGATTGCCTGAACTCAAGAGGAAGTGTATATGATTACTGTCCCCAAGGATTTTTGATCTTTGACCACCCTGATGCAGCACAAGTGAAATGTTTGAAGGGGGGGGAACAGATGGAGTCTTATGTTTAAAGAGCAACGTTACATTTAATTTGTGCATACGTCTCTGTTTGACAGTATTTTCTTCCTCCAGATGGAAGCATAAAAATAAGGTCAGGAATCCCGTGCTTAGGTTTTATATTCAGTTTAGTCAAGCACAAACTTGTTTGTTTTCATAACACGTTTATCAGAATACTTGTTGCTCAGAAAAATATCACTGAAGTCAATCTTAGCAGGTTGTGAAATTAGAGTTCCTGTTGCTGCCTGTACTTGCTATGCTGCCCTGATATTCTTTCAAAGCATTTTTGTAATGGTATGTGTAATCTAGTTAGCAATAGGAGAGTGTTCTGCCCTTCCCCCCTCAAGCACTAAATCACCTACATGTCCCAGATATGACATCAGTAACACTCTAAATGAGATAATCAAGGAGCGGTCCAACTGCTCTGGCCCAGTTACCCTTTGTATAATTATATACACCAATGTGATGAACAAGTAAGGATAAATTAACCCAAATTGTGGCATTAAAACCGTCACATTACCACACAGACTGCTTCAAAAGCAGCAATTAAAAATACATCTCGCACAAGTTCTAATTACATGTTACCATTAACATATAAGGCACTCTATATAATGAAGTTAAATGACTGTTTGTCCTATTTGATCAATACTTATTCTCAGAATGTAGGCTTTTTTCATTGCAACTTAAACTGACAGAGATAAAGCACCATTAACCAGGCGTTTCAAGCATTTTGAAAGTTGAAATTCACATTGTAACAAATTAATAGAGACTACTAAATGAAATATCTGTCATCATTCACTTACCCTCATCATTCTAAACTTGCTTTACTTTCTTCTGTAGAATTCTAATGGAGATATTTGGAAACATATCCCAGTGTTTTTGTTAGTTCATGGATACCACTGTTCCTAAAATTCCTTTTTGTGTTTCACAGGAGAACAAAAAGATAGAAGGTGTTGAAGTGACATGAGAGCGAGTAAATGATGACATTTGTTATGTTTGGCTGAAATATACCTTTAAACACTGTTCTTGTGAACAAACAGGTAAACTGCTGATGGCTGAACAGATGCCCTCTAATTAACCACTGGTTAGTCTGCAATTTAGCACAGTGGTGAAAGCTTTTGGCTTGTTCACATGTGCACACGCTGCAGCTCTTTCCAGAACTCTCCAATGCCATTAGAGAGTGCTCCCTCTGCCAGTCTCTTGCACTCACGCGGGGTAAACCCCACGAGAGCCGTACCCTTGATGGCCACACCATGATGTCTAGCCAGCTCTGCTACTCGTGCTGTGATTAGTGAGGCGGGAGCATGGCAGAAGTTTTGCCCTCCAATGGTAAAGCTTGGCCATTTTTCCTCACCATAAGATAAAGACGGAGAACCACCTTGAACACTCTCCACATTACAAGCGATCTCTACAGCCCCTTCGTGTGGCAGAGCCATGACCTGAACTCCAGGGATACCACCAGGACTGGATTCACGGATTGCTGAAGCCACAATTTGGCCCACTGCTAGATCCTGGGTATCTATGGTCACGTTACAGTTCATGACATAAGGGCTGGCTCCTACACCTGCAGATTAGATAACTGTTACTTGTTTTATTTACTGAGGGTTCAAATAGTGATAACTGAAACATTCTCTTAAAGGAATATCTCACACTGATAGTAAGTTGCATAAAAAAAGCACATGCTATCCATTAAAAACGTGTCTCATTCTAAGAGAAAATACATTTGGATTATAACTTCTGGAACTGTCTGTTCATTTATTGTGATGCAAAATCTACCTTGATTTTTCATTTAAGTTCTATATTTTGTAATTGTAGATTTAGAAAAGTTACCTGTAACACCGTATTTCCTTGTGGGCTGGGCACCTACATCTGTTTGTATGGTTGACACATCCAATACCTTTTTGAACCAGCCAATCTCTTTTCTCCTCTTAGCGAGACCTCGACGCTGAGGAGAATCAGCCCAGCCAAACAAAAAGGCACTGGTACCTGTGACTCGTTCCGTTAGAGCCGTGGCTAATGCTACAACAAAGAAAGAAAACAGCAGTGCTAAAACTATCAGGTACATATGATAAGAATTGCTTGACACAAATCTAAATTCTTAAAATAACCCTATGTCCCAATGAATAATGCAATGTTGACCCAAAAATAACTAATTATGTTTATGCTGCTTTATTGCATCTTATGTATACTTTAATTTAAGACTACATTGCAATTGTTTTTATACTTTGTAAATTGTAGATACAGAAAATGCACTTCAAATGTCTTGTTTGCATGCATGGCCACATACCCTGGGCCTCTTTTCCACAATCCTCAAGGCCCACCTCCTCCCCCAATGGATAAAGAGGCACCAGATCCACTGCACCCATGCATGGGTGGATGCCCTCATGGACACTCATGTCAATCAGAGAGCATGCACGCTCACAAGCTGACAGCACAGCCTCCCCTAAAATGGACGCCAATAAAGAATGGCCTCTTTTGTACAATTATTTACAAGGCAATTGTTCTCGCAACTGGACATTTATTGAAAAAGTCTAGAAAGACAAGCAGGCAACTTACTTATTAGGTCAATGCTTGCAACAATAGTGATGACAGAGCGGTTGTAATCAACATCATTGAAGATGTTTAGCACTGTGATCCCTTCACACTTTTTTCCTTATGAAGGACAGATCCAGACAGTTTTGCCACAAAGTGCAATGCCATTAATATAATAACCATTTTGAATCAGTTGGAAAGTAATTCTAGGCAATTTTATCGTCAGTATAGCATGCATGGTCTCACCACGTGTGTCAGTGATGGCTGATCTAGCTACTGTCTCCACCAGGTCTCTTCTCCGAGCTTCTGAGATGTTCAGGAGACATGCAACCAGCCGTCGACCGAGAGCAGAGCAGGACATCCTTCAAGAAAGCAGAAATACTTTACACTTCTCAGTCACCCCAGGGACGCTACATACTACACGACATTAACTAAATGTTTAATAGATTATGTTAGGTCATTTTAAATTAGTTGACGGAAATGTCACGAACATTTAAGTTCTGTTCATTTGTTGAATCTTCTCTTAGAAAAGCGTGAACTCTCGGTGTAAGTTGATACGCTGGACAACACTATATTGATCAGTTTATGACTAACATTCTTAAAGTTTAGCATGCTCGTAGCTACTACAAAGAGGCAGAGTAAATAATTTACACATTCCTTGCATAACTGACTGGCAAACAAACTTCGTACTTGTTTTTCATGCACAATAAGTCACTTGAAGGCGTGCCGTGAGACTCCACACCAGCTCGGTGCTCACATGCTCCCAGCTGTTTCCGCAATGTCCGAGTCATGAACGAATCATTCCATTGAGTCGAAACTGTTCAATAAATCAATTGAACCGTTTCATATTAAAATATATAAATGCATTAATAAAACGAATACGAATATAATTCTTTTATAACGTGTTAAAGAGATAATAAAATTAATTTAAATGTTTGGGCTATAGGACATGTTTTGTGGTTTTCTTGGCTGAACAATGGCTGCAGCAAATCGACACATAAAGCAGAATAAATAACTAATAAAACTGTGCCTGTAGAACATTAGTGTAGTGGTATTTCCCGCCAGAATCAGGGACAGTTACAGTATGACGCAGCTGAATCCGTTTTCTAACCGAATCCGATACTTTGAAGCGAGCTGTTCAAAAGAACCGATCGAACGTACACGAGTCGGGATTCTTGTCAAGATTCCGCCTCCTGAAGTTTAAAAAGAAGAGTTTTAGACCGTGGATTAAACATAGTTCGGCCACATCAATCATTACTGTCCTCTATTCAAGCAGTCAATCCATATGCGTTATGTATCAGCGCTTGTGCTGTTCCCTGTTATCCGCGCATGCGCGCTTCTTTATTTCAGTCTGACGCTCCCGTAAATGCCACTTGGCGGTGTTTAATATAAACAAATTAGACACCACATATATTTCAATATCCCGATTCTTTCGGTTTATTTTACGCGTCAAGTTTAACAGCTGAATGTCCACCGGATTAGTTTGGATCATGCGGCGTTACTTTTTGCTCTGGTTTTGCAGTGATGGTTTCAATCTTAATGCTGCAGGTCGCACAGTGGCCGCTACATAATCCTTTTGCTTATGGGAAGTATCCGATCGGTTGTGGCTTGTTTATCGCTAGCTGCAATGGCGAGGAAGATGACCGCAGCGGCGGGGCTGTGCGGGCCCGGGATCTCCGCTGCTGCCCCCGCCCTGCTCCGCCTGACTTCAGTCCCCGGTTACGATCAAAACCGCGCGAATGATGTTCTGGTCCTAAGACCTGCTACTGAAAAGCAGAGACGATGCGACAATGATTCCGAAAACCTACAGAAAGGAAACGATCACGTAGTCTTCTTTCCTGGAGACATTCAGGTTGGTGCATCTCATCAGTACCACTGAATGTAACCTTAAGCCCCAGAATGGCCTTTTCATCAATCATGCCTTAGGAAAGAGCTCAGCATTGTCAGTAATTAGATATAAAGTTTTGATTTTATCCAAAATATGACTATGTTAGGCAAAACAATGTGTATTAAACTGTGGACCCCCTAGTCATTTGATACAGTTTAGCTTCTGTTGCTGCTGAGCTGGATCTCTATATTTAGTTTTTCATTAGAGACCTTGAAAACAGGCCCAGGACACATACTGCAGAAGTCTGTTTAATTATTGCACATATCACATCACTTTAAGCCAGGTTTCCAAGGGTTTCTGAAATGCTTTAGACTTGGAAAGTGATGCTCATATCTCATTGTCTCAGTATTTTCCAAGTTTATATTCTGGATAAGCCTTTATTCTGAGAAAAGAACTTTAGGAAAAATGGTGGGGAATAAACAATTAATTATTTTAATAAATTTTAATATAACAATACTATTTTAATAGATATTTTAATAATGAATTGTGTAATTTTAAGACTGAACTTGACTGTTCGTTCCCTTTTCATATGAAAATGTCTCTTTCTTATCCACCATGCAGAACTTTCAGCAGGAAATGGCTCTCCAGCCTGACGCTACCCCATGGCAGTCCTGGAATCTGGAGCGTGTCGCCCTCACCCTGGGCCATCGTTTCCCTGGCTGCCATATCTGGGTCGTCCGTGCATCCCGGATGTACTTACACAAGTTCAGCTGCTATCAGAACTTTGTAGAGAGCAACCTATTTGGAGCGCCAGAACACTCTCCAGACTACGGTGCCATTCGCCACCTGAGGGCACTCCTGGGTCACAGCATGCAGCGGGCTGGCCTCGCAAACCCTTTACCCCCTCTGAGTGGTACATCCACCCCTGGCCCCCTGCCTGCAGGTTTCAATCTCACCATAGTGGGCTTCAGTAAAGGATGCGTTGTTCTCAATCAGATGGTGTATGAGCTGGCTGGAGCTCGAGCAGATCCAGAACTGAGCTTGTTTCTGGACAGTGTTTCAGATATGTACTGGCTGGATGGAGGACACCCTGGCGGCAGTGAGACCTGGGTGACCGAAAAGTGTGCTCTGGGTGAGCTGGCCTCCAGCGGGGTGGCTATTCACGCCCATGTCACTCCATATGAGGTATGCGACCCGATGAGGGCGTGGGTCGGGCGAGAGCACCGCCACTTTATAAAGACTCTGGAGGATCTGGGAGCTTGTCTTAGCCAGAAGCTGCACTTTGAGGATGAGCCTGCATCCATCGAGAATCACTTTCGGGTGATTCAGGAATTCTGACTGTTCTCAGTCTGTGCTTTCACAAGTCTTAACATGGAATGTATTTTTCGCAGAGCTGACAAGCTTTGTATTGCACTGATATATCAGTTAGTCAAGAGCTTTGGGTTTCCAGGCTTTGATAGAATAACTGTGCTGCCTACAAAACACTCATAAAATACAAGACTGGAGCTTAATGACCAACCTTGTAAAACATTTAGCTGCCTGATATTAAGCCTTATTCGTTGCCTGTTGCATCTAAATATATCAGCTCTGGTTGATATAGTATGATATTTCTTTTACATAGTCATAATGCGGATATGCTTATAAAATCATCTCCTTCATTATTTTCTAAGGGCTCTCAATTTCCACAGCAGAGAAAAACAAGAGCAATCTGAAAGTGCTTATTAATATATTTGTTAAATTAAAAAGCATGGATTTTCCTTCAAGTGTGTATCCGTTATTACACATGGATAGTCTTGAATGAAGTGTTGAAAAGTGTATATAGTCTTACATCAGTTTCATCAGACGTTCCGAGTTTAATATTTGGTGTTTATACTATTAGATAATCAGATTAAAAAAAAAAAAAAAAAAAAAAATCGAAGGATCTTCCAGTAGAATCAAATGTGCAGAATATATTTTTGATTAGATGGAAAATAAAAAAATAATTTCAGACATTTTATTGACTGCTTGATGGTTAGCATTTAAAACGGTTCCAGTATTGAATCTCAGAAGACTCTAGGTGGCGCACTTTATTTGGATTGTCCTGTTGAATTCATTTGATTACATACAAGTGAACATGGATTTTGCAATATCCTCAATGTAATGCGATGAATGTACTTCCTGCTTCATTGTCATTCCAGGCTGATGTAATTCAATAAAAATGTTGAAATGATTGTGTGATCTCTTTTAATCTTAAATAATTTGATATTTAAATATCATTAAAAAAAATGCAATTCAAGTTCACGTGTATGTGTGTAAGACTAGTTTAAAAATCATAAACACACTCTTTATCCTTGGATATAGATGTACAATCTATATCCTTGAACTTATTGAAAGGCAGTTTGCTTCACAACATTTTTATTATTACTTACTGGCATGGAAAATCTGAGGAAAAATAGTCAAGATGACGCATTTCAGAAATATAAGAATTTATTCAAGTCTGACAAGTCAGAGCTAGGAAATGTTAAATAAATCAATGGCGTCACATGAGCGATGTTCTTATTTAAAAAAAAAAACTAAACTGAAGGCGTTACGAGCCATAAACCAACAACGTCCAAAATCTATATTTAGGGTACATTCTTTACAACTCTGGACTGTAAATGGCTTCATTAGGATTTTTGTAAATCATTTATTCTGGTACATAAAAATCTCAAAATACAGTTTTCGTCATGAAATTAAGTTTGTTCTATTATCAGTTTTCACTAAACCTTAGATAGTAAGAGAATAAAGAAAGTTTATTATCCCTTAAGTTAGTCACAAGCTTTCTGCAAATACCACAGTGACTGCTCAGAAATGCTTTCCAAAGCCTGGTCCCTTCTCTTTTGAATTGCAGCTTCAAATACCTCATGGCCCTTAAACATGATTGAGGCCGTTTCCCAGGCAAGAAATAGATTCAAGTTTTCCTTTAAGATGACGGCATACAGTGAGCACACGACCGTGACAAGAGCCTCTCGTCTTAGGAAACAATAGTTCTATTATGACTGCAGACTGGTGACATCTCTGGGAAACCGTAGGGCTCTGAGCACAAAAACACACATGAGCTCTTCACACCTCTTTTCAGAGAACAATAACCGAAGGGCTCGACCTTAAGACTGAATTCTGCAATACTAACATTTCCAGTTCTAGCAGCCGCTCAAAACTGATCTACTTCTATTTGTAGAATTACTACATGCTTTCCACCACACTATTCACTAACATTCATTTGCCTTCATTCCAGAATTAACAACCTGTACTTTCATCACAACCAAACATACTTCACTATCTGAACATAACCATATCATTTCGACAATAACAGCCAACTTTGATATAACCCATCTTTTCATGCCCTACATAGTCCAAGACCATAAATATAATTTTAACATTGTTTTCCTTTCTAAATCTCACTGAATACATGTATATCTCCATGATCAAAAGCACATAGGAATAACTTATTTTAAATACAATAGGTCTTCAGTTTAAAGAGTGTACCATATCTTAGTTAAACATTTACAATAACACATCAATATAAATGTATTACAGAAGATCAAATCGGGCTGTTCGGCTCAAGCACAGAAAAAAAATGCACACAAAGGCACTTGAGAAATATACACCGGTCTACTGTGCAGTTACAGCTAACCCTGAGAACAAGGCTCGGAATGAACAAAGACTGAAACCTCCATCAGTTAATAGCATTAGCTTAAACACCTGCACAAAAAAGGTAACAAAAACCCTGAGTTACCTCAGATTGGTGCATAGATAAAAACTGTCATTCAAGATTATGTATAGACCATCACAGGCATTGAGATATTAGGCGCCTGCCATCGGGGAATGCTGGCATGTTGCTTAATAATAGTTTATTATACAATAGGTTTGCAATAAAAAAGCAAATATTTAAAATAATAATCATTATAAAATAGATACAAGTTGATTTACTAAATCTAAAAACATTTTCTCTTGTTTTAGTCGCACAAGCATATATAATAGAGGGTTTAAGTGCTTTCCTGCATTTCTTTAGTCATTATCTAGGAGGAAGTTCTGTGACCAATACAAACACATATTTGAGTAATCCAGGGTGTGTTGTGCGTGTTTGAGTTGAGTCACATTTTATGGAGCCCACTAATGTGTCGATGCCACAAGAAAGAAGAGGATGTAAGACAAAACACACACCCATACACCGAGAGCATTCCTGCACTGAACCTTTATAACAGAGCATCTCACGAGGTGTTTTGAATTAACAGAGTCTAATCGTACAAACTCTTTCTGATGTTGAGACACAAAGAGCATGTGCTCTAACACTCATCTTTCATTAGAGCAGAATTTAAAAAAAAACACTGAATGCTCTGCCGCTCTCGAGCGTCTGTCTTTTTCAAATCCCTTATTGTTGGAAATCCCTTAAGTGCAGTAATAGAAATAGTGCTGAGATTAACATGGGCTAAGATCAGCCGAAAATTAAACTGATACTGAATGGCAATTAAAATGTTCAGATTAATAACTTAAAAATCTAAAGATGGCAGGAAAAGGCATCTTGAGACAGGACAGCAACATAGATATTTAGATTCTTACTATTATAATATTAACATTACACTAGACTGAGCCCTTCTGTAAAAAAAGTCATCTTTGGTTGGCCAAAGGATGTTGAAAACAGCATTAAGACAGAAGCATGTTTGCTGGTGCTGTGTGCGGGCCAACAAAAAGGGCCGAAAATGCCATTCAGTGCAAGTGTGTTTCCCTTTCAGATCAGCACAAGTGGTCACCGTCACCCGTGGCTGACATGTCCTCCTCAAAACGAAACCTCTTGGCGTGCGGCGAGTCCAGAATGTTCTCTTTGTCTTCAGGATCCTCGGGTGGTGCAGACCACTTCCCACCAAAACTCCTTTCCCGGGGAGTTCGTGGGGTCACGGGGATCAGATCTGAACCTGAAGAATGGAGCCACAGCCAGGGATGGGTCATGCAATCGGCTGCACTGGGACGGTCCCTGATAAAATGGGAGAACTCGTGTAAAGGACTTTGGTATGTGGCTGAATGGAAAACCTTCTGATACTATTCTGCTGAAGTAAAGAGTAGTAATAAAATGTAAGTACACAAATTAGTTAATGACAGCAAGCGGAAATCTACCATTGTAATTCTATTCAGAACCAACAAATGTTTCACTGCCATTTTTGCTTAACAGTCTGACCTCACTTAGTTGATTTTAATGCTAAAATGTTTTCTGTAAATGTGTGAAGACAAATGAAAAAAATGGACTTTAAACTTTGTGATAACCAATAGTTCTACAATCTATGGCAATGGGCAAAGTCAATATTCAGTCGTATAAGAGTGATCATTGGACAGGTTAATTTGTAAGCCCATTGAAATGACTTCATTTCTGAAAATCTATAATGCATAATAAAACTGATTTGTATAATTACCACTCTGTAGTGGGAAAGAGTTTCTAAAAGCACTTATCATATGACTCTTCATATAAAAGCAGTGGTGTACATACAGAGCTTGGCAAACAAGCTTCCCTTTCTCTAACTGTTTGAAATCAGAGTCGCAAGGGCAGACTTACTCTGGTGCTTTGACCAGCAGTTTCTGGATGAAGTCGACAGCCAGTTCAGACACCCTTGAGAAAGCCTCTCTGCTGTATTCCACATTCACCTGGGATACATTTAGGAAGGTCTCCTGTTTATCCTCGCCAGCGAAGGGAGACTCTCCTGTCACCAGCATATAAGCAATCACGCCCACACTCCTGATGTCAACAGACATACAATCAGTTAAAAACCATCTCAAACAACAACAAACAAGAAATATCCCTTGTTAGCACAAAGTGTTTTGCCTCTAGCATCAGACTATCCAGCTGCTGCCTCAGCTGGTTTTCTGGCCTCTCGTCTCACTGCCTGAACATGCTGGTCTATTCAAGGCAAATTTTAGCTTACAATATTCTATGTTTATTTTGAATAAAATTAGACAACACAACTGTTTTCAACATTAAATATAGCCTTGGGTTGCACAAAAGAAATCTTTAAGAACGTTTAACATTTTTTTTTACCGATTCCAAAATTTGAACAGTAGTATATTTTGCTGGCCAGACTTTTCAATACATTCAGATTTTTCCATGAACTATGAGTATAAATAGAAAACTGTCTAATGACCACTGGAATTTCCATGACCTTCTACAATTTTATTAATGTCCCATGACTTTTCCACGTCTGGACATAACCCTGTGGGAACCTTGTATATTGAAACACCTGATGGAAAAGATTAAGACTCACCAGAGGTCTGTTGCTGTGGTGATTGGTTCATAGTTCAAGATCTCGGGGGCTGGATATATTGTTAAAAATAAAACAAAAACAGTCATGATATACATCATTTTCACACAGCATGAACTCTTCTGTTTTGATGAGCAGACGAACACAGAGATGTGTTTGAATTTAAAATAAAAGCCACTGAATAAACCTTACCTACGTACTCGGGGGTTCCCAAAATCTCTCTGAGCTCCCCAGCAGAGCCCAACCTGCGGGCCAAGCCAAAATCCACAATCTTTATATCCCCCAGTGGGCTCAGATTCGTCAGAAGAATATTCTGGGGCTGAATCAAAGAAAAACATTGTCAGTATTTTTAATAATAACTAGTGTATTTTAGAAGAAATACACATTTAAAATGTGTCCAATGAAGTTGTTAAAGGCAGCCGGGCATCTGACCTTCAAGTCCAGGTGGACCACGCTGCTCTGGTGCAGAAGGTGAACTCCCTCAAGCATCTGCCGTATCAGACGGGTGATCTGACTTTCTGGCAACAGCTCCTCGGACACACAGTGGTCAAATATCTCACCACCGGCCGCACTAGCACAAAAACACATTCACAGATATTCAGCTCAACATTCCTTCCGTGAACTGGGCGTACAATTGATGTATCTCATCACAGCACTCACTATTCCAGCATTAGAACGAGGTCATGATCGGTTTCATATACAGAGTTCAGGTTCACCACACGAGGGTTGTTCTTCGACGCCTCTAAAACAGCAATCTCATGAATGACCTCTGCCCTGCAGTCTCGACCTCGTCGCCTCTTCTTGATGAACTTTGCAGCAAAGACTTTCCCTGTGGCCTTTTCCGCACACCTCTTCACCACTGCAAACTTCCCCCTGAGGGAGATGAACAGAAACAAAAAGAGTGAGTGAAAGAATAAAATGAGTATAACCGAGGCCGAATCTGACAAACAGAAATTTTTGAGGTATAAACAAAGCCCTTTTTTTTTTATGATGCACTTTAAAGATGTCACTGGTTGCACGCAATCAGTCACACCTAAAGCAGTTCTCTCATTCACACTAAAGCTCTTACTGACACAGATAGCTATTAAGTGATTCAAACCCTCCATTAGAGGTTCTCACAGCTTAATATCAGGTTAGATGACTGATGCAGGCCAGTCTTTACTCTAAAAACTGCAATTATGGTCACAACATGAACAGGTGATCTGTAAGTATATACTCAAAATCAATCCCACAATTCTTTAGACCAGACTATAAACAGATTTTGTTATATGTTGTCATGTTAGAATCTTTTATACTGTGCTGTACTGTATATTGCATATACTGTACCTATTCTATCTTGGAACTGTCAAAGCAGACAGCCAAAATCAACTTGTAAAAAAAAATATATATATATATATATATATATATATAGCAATATTTATATTTGAGCAATATTTCTTTTAATTATTAATGCCAAGCACAGTAGCTAAACAGCTACTTTATATTATTGTGGAAACAGTGATACTTTTTTCAGGATACCTTCATGATTACAAATTTAAGCAAAAAAGCATTTATTTAAAATCCTTTGTAACATTTAAATGTCTTTACTGTCACTTTTGATCAATTCAATGCATCCTTGCTAGATGTAGCTAAAAACTCCCAGACCTTAAATATTTTGAATTGTGCATATCAACAAGATAATGTAAATCGTAAGAGTTGAATCAATAATACTGTTATGTCAATGATCGCTTCTTTGACTCTCCCAGACTAAGGAAAAATCCCTGACCTTTCAAGGTATTTTCCAACACAAGTAAACACCAATAAACCCCATTCTTATGGTCCAGATTCAAAATGAAACTGCTTTAATTAAACAACTTTGCGTGTTGCCATCTCATAAAAACCATGTAACAATTAATGGTATTCACACTCATATATAGTACTTTATTTACACAGAACTGCACCTTCCTCTGCAGAAACAAACAACAAAACTTCTTCACACTGAAGAGATAAAACTGTAAGCGGACTGTGAAATAATTTCCTGTTAAACAACATAGCCAGCAGCATAATAACAGCCCGAATATGGCTGTATGCAAATGCTGAGAGAGAGAAAAAGAGGAAGAGACCAATGTCACTTCCTCTTTCTCAGTATTCACAGTACAATCTACAGCACAGGACAAAACTGGGTCTGGTTCCCACATGGGTTTCCTTCCTGCAAGAACCAAAGCTGTGCTGTAGTGCTTTAGCAGTGACACACACACACACACACACACACACATATTAGTCACAGTTCAGTGAGCAAGGCCTTTCCAATCCTGAATAGCTAAGCAGGACAGACTCCATACTCTAGACAACCTTCAGTGCTACTCACTCTGTAAAAAAATAAACAAAATGAACAAGAAACACACTTTCCTACAGTTCATTTGACGCCTTATGATCTGGGACCACACTACTTCCCTTATTGGTAATGATGCTGTAAATATCACAACTATAGGAACATACCCAATGACATGTACATTTTATAAAGCAAGGATGTATTAAATTGACAATTAAGATTTGTATACTGAAAACTACATTCATAAGTCAGTTTTAAAAAACATAAATCATTAAAAAATAATTATTTAAAAAGCAGCAGCACAAAGGTGCATAAAATTGATAATAATAGGAAAATTATCTTTGGAACCAAATCAGCATATTACACTGGTCAACATTTAAAGTATGTCAAAACCATTCATTAAAGTTGCCCTAAAACCAAAATACGTTCTTAAGTCAACTTTGATTAACACCACGTCAAAACCTCAAGACTTCTGTAGAACGGTATCATAAGAGTTATACTTAATTGCAATAATAAATAAACTATAAACATGTACTCAAAGACATCATATGACGTATAGAGCAATAGGCTACATTTAGAAAACAAAAACATGCTATAGTTCCCTAAAACTACTAGTGATAACTAGTTTATTTAATTAAATACATGACAATACTTTAGTATCCCAGAATTTCAAGACATAACAGACAGAACAGAATCCTATCCATACACATATTTAAACAGTAAGGGTACAAATACAAACTGCATGACAACTTCAAATGAAGCATGAGCATACTTAGAAGAATACATATTTTAGGCAACGAGGAGTTTTTCACACACCTGCCCAGTTCGTTGCTCATGTCAAACACGGCGTCCAGAGGATCCGTGTGGATGGGAGTGTGGATCTCTGACAGCAGAGCCGAGGATCCGCTGCGACTGTCCAGCCTCCTCCGGGCCATCACCTCCAGCGAGAGTCCAGTCAACCTGCAGACCGCTTATTATCACTAGACCAGCACACTGTTCATGTTCAGACTCACTAACGTTACCAGGAAAAAACACCCACTGCCACCGGCCTCTTCGCGGTGTTCACGCCGCCAACGGTGAAAAGGCTTCAGTAAAAGCGTTTAGCTCGCGGTTATTCAGAAAGAGTTGACAATAAATGAATTCGCTACAGAGAAGTGAGTTCAGTCGAGTTTGAACACGATAACCGATGCTAAGAGCTTCCAGCTAGCGCAGATTAGCTCATTTAGCTTTCAAACATACCGCTAAAACTCCCAAATTAAACTACGTCCTTTATTTAGACAAAGGTTCAAAGAGATTCGCCTCATTTTGTTAAAAATGCACACCGACCGACAGACAGCGCTGTGTTTCACGTTAGCACAAAATCACTCCTCTAAAGTTTAGGACGGACACCCTCTTCCTCTTCTCACAGGAACAACAGCGGACAAACTAATAAACTCGGAAAGAAGCTGAAGGAGAAGAAGCGCGCTCGTCTGGCTAACTAGTCCTTGCTGAGGTAAATCGCTTTCGTAGTTTCGCCTCTTGTCCACCGGCTCCACAGTTTCAAATTCTGCCCTGATGCCAGCGCGAGCAGCGAGGCGCTACGTCACCACTGTGAGCGTACGTCATCTGGGGATCTTTAGCATGTCCCCCATTCATAGATAGACGATTTAATGCTATGAACAATAATAATATTTGGCTGATATACTGTTTAATTTTTCAAGTAAAATATCATTAACCGATGATAAACTGATATTTATAATCTGAAATCTGAATAAATTAGCTTTCCATTTTTGTATGGTTTATTAGGATAGTGCGATTTGGCCTACAACCTTACATCTAAAAATTTAGAAAATCTCCTTTAAAGTTGTCTAAATTAAGATTTTAGCAATGTATACAGCGTATTACCAATCAAAAATTAAGTTTAAATATATTTACGGTTGGAAATTTAAAAAAAACATCTTAATTGAATGAGCTTTTCTTGATATCCTAATGATTTTGGCAAGAAAATTCATAATTTTGGCTCATACAGTGTATTGTTGGCTATTGCAACAAAATATACCCATGCCTATAACTGGCTTTGAGGTTCAGGGTCACAAATAAGGCTGTTTTATATTTTTGATAAAGTGTAGGCTAATTATTTATTTTTTGATGTTCAGTTCCTTCTTATCTGTTTTGCACAATGTAATACTGTCAGATGCTGAAGAACTGGAACTTTTTGTCGGTCTGAATCTTTGGGTTTTCTTCTCCCTACAACAGAAGTACTGGACTTTGACACATGCAAACTCAAGGAGTAAGCTGACACATGCAGTTTGATTGGCCTAGCAGAAAGATAAAATGTAAATCATGGCTCTGACAACTTTTTTAAAATCTGCCAGTGTCAGATGGGAAAATTCCAGTATTTGACAAACATATAAAAGCAGAGTCACAAATCACGAAGACAAACAGCAAAAGAGATTCGACTAGGACTCAAATCTCTGGTACATTCAGTGCAAAATATAATTTAAACACAAGACAAGACTGACATACATATATTACAGCTATATACAAATATGGACACATCATAGAACGCATGCAGGTTCACATTTTCATCAACTGATTTCAAGTGATAGCTCTTTCATCAGCATCATTTTGCACGACCAGTGACCCATAAAGTTTAAATAACGGCGCAGATGAAGTATGAAAAGTATGGAAGTGATTTTTTTCCTTTATTTATTTTTGCCCCCAATCCCATCCCACCCCTAATTAACAGCAACTTCTCATGCAAATTAAGCTAATCTGGACTCGTGTTGTTTCACTAATTCCAGCATGCAATATCAAGCTATGACACAACGCCATCTAAGGATCAAACTCAGGTACTGCTTCTTTGACCCTGCATGCAGTATTTTATCCAAAGATCAGTTACATAGAGAAAGGAGCTGTTTTAAGACAAATCCATATCCTAGGATCCGTGCTTTGGCCAGATCAGCATTTGTATGGTGTGAATGTGTGATTTCAGTGTATTGCTAATGTGTTTGTGTGTGTGTGTGTGTGTGTGTGTGTGTGTGCGTGTGTGTGTGAGAGGGCTTGGGAAAGGAACCACAGAAAGAAACTACATGTCTGTAAACGAGGGGTGCAACTTGTCACCCAAAAATGAAGACCTTTTCATCCTCTATTTTAGTGTTGCGCTTCTATCTGTGGGTTATTAAATGGAAATTCCTGCTCACAGATTGTTCCATTATTATGTCATATTTCCAAAATACTTCGTACTTGTGCAAGGGTGTTTCAGTTTGGCTTGCTGTTCCCTGCACATGTTAAACAGCTCTCCCTTTTCTTTGTTTTTTTTTCCTTTCATTTTCCCTTATTTAATATAGCAGAAGAAGCTTGTTCGCCCTTTTTAACATGGTTTTAACCACTGCAGCCCTGGTTTTAAGTTACTCTAGTGGACTGCACACATGACCATGATATTAACTATATCCAACTATACATTTTAATAAAGATAATTTCAAGGCCACTGTTAATGTCTTTCTCCACAGTTTAGAGCAATAAGTCTCCTTATGATGAACAAATCTACCTTTCCTGATACACAAAAATCTGTTGCACATGGTGATCAGTGTTTATACATTCATAGTTTTAGTAACATTTGTGGGTTGCATAAAAGGTTGTGGATTAAAAAATGTGTGCATGTAACAAAGTACTAAGTGTTGTTGTCTGTTAGTTAATCAGTGTTGACCAACCAAAGTGAATTACTATATTTACAGTCCCCTGGAACAGTCTGCTGATAAATGTCTTGCTCAAGGGCACAAGAGGTGATAGGACAAATTTCTAGCTCACGGTTTGAACCTAGGATGTTCAGGTTGCTATTCTACAACCACTACATTTGGTGCAAGAATCTCTATAAGAGAGTGTGCATGCTGTTTTGTGTGTTTTCATTCTCTTTAAAGATGGAAAAAAAAAAAGAACGAGTTGTGTTTTCAGAGCTGCTGCCAAGATCAGTATCATTTACCTGTAGATCCAGAATCAGACCCCTCAAAACCAAGACCGCCGAAGTGAATCCTCTGAAGCCAAAAAGTTGGTGTTAACTGATTGTATCTCCGTAACAAAGCCCTGCAGCAAAAACTATCATAGGGTCGTTCCTTCAAACCCTACAGATATGAAATATAGTGACTACATTACTGTAATGAAACATCTTTGGACTTAAAAAGCAGCTCATTCAAGAACAAAAGGCAAAACCCTAGACTAGAGCGTAGATCAAAATGTTCTGGTCCAGACAGACAAACCAAAACCAGATGATCGAGACTCCAGCTCGGATTTCTGTGAATGTGTAAGAGTCTGTTTTTTGTCTGAGGAGTTGAATGAAGTTATCACAGGATTTTGATTCCATACAATATAGAGCAGGAGTTGGCACATGCCTAGTCAGTCATTAATGGCATATATTCCAGTTCCGTAGACTTTTGACAATTATACAAGAGTCCAGGTTACCAAGGTTGTAGGGAAGAATGAGGGATGAGAATGAAGCCTGCATGGTAAGCCAGATTGTAGAGTGATATTTGCTGTGATGGGAGTTCACTCCAGACCAAAGGTGCTGGTCTCCTCCACAGCAGTGAGCATCTTCTCATAGAGCATGGAAAAAGAGGGGTAGGGAGGGAGATCCAAGCGGTTAAAGCAGGTGTGAGCCCTACAAAAAAATATATCAAGACAATGTGGCATTAGCGGATTGATAATCAGTGTTAATACATAAAAGTTACTCTTCTATCCTTGTGTAAGACACTAGATATAAAAAAGCTCAGAAATACCGGGGAAGGGAAGTCACTTTGCCCCATTTCTCCACACAGAATCGACGTGGGCCATTGCTGCCCCTCAGAGAGGCAAAACCCTCATAGGGAACGCTGGAAGTGCGTGTAACAAACTGGAAAAGCACAAATTTAATTGGCTAATGTCACTGATCTTACTGAGCGAGCGAGTAAAATTAATTCATAAGAGAATCTCTTGAGAGAAGTCTCTGTTATTATTATTTGAAAAAATAATAACAATAACTTCATAGTAGTATATGAGACCCATTCTGTTTGTGAGATCTGGGTGTACCTGAAGGAGTCTTAGTCTTTGTTCGTTGTTGAAACGTTCCACTGCAGCCCAGAACCATCGAATCACTATGTGGTTATCGTGGTAACCTTCAAAGACAGAGATAACATTATATTATGATATCCTGCTGTAATATCCACATTATTATATACCGGTGTAAAAAAACACTCGAATCTCTTCCAGTGAAATACCTCCTCTGTATTCTGTATTGCTTCTCCAATCAGCTAGGTCAATCTCCGCTGTCCCAGCAATGACCAGCTCCAGCTCTCGGGCATCAAACACGGAGACGAGTCGGACGTCCACCACCTGCGCAGTTACATGGTCTCAGATCAAGCAAAGTTAAATCATGAGTCATTCATAATTACGGACTCAGATGACATCATACCTCGTAGAATCCTCTCACGAGACTCTCTGTCTGCTGGGCCACACCTCTCTCAATCCGCCACTTCACCATGCGTTCAATGTACTCTTTCTTGTTCTTGTCTGACACAGGGATGCCAGACCCACCTGGTTTCAGCTCTCGCTCTGTAATCTGACATAAAGAAACAGTACAAGCTTCTTCAGACATGTTAAATCTATTTTAAAAACATTTGCAGATATATTCTTCTTATAGTTTTCCAAGTGCTAATTTCATTGTTAAAGTCCACATGAAATCAAATCGGACTATATTTATTATTTGTTAGCGCATCTTGCTATTTTTGTGGTGGTCAATTCATCCGTGCAAGTCAATCCAAAAATATATATATATAAAAAATGTTTTCCCTCAAAATCTTTAATCCAACTCTGAAAATGCTCCTCTCCTATAAAATAATGGGCTTTCCCTAATGAAGGGATATGTTACTCTTGCGGGGGTTTTGGGCTTTTCTAGAGGTAAATGTAGAATAATGCTCAAATATTTGCCATCAAATATTGAGAGATGATCTAAATCCCAGATTAGCCCTCTAAACATACTGGTGCTATCAGCCAACACACACAAACAAACACTCATAAGGCATAAGTACCTGTCCAAACACCTCCTCATTGACAGTAAAGGTAAGGTCTAGCATATCCTCAATGTCATTGTCCTTCATCCACTGGAGACTCTGATGGAACTCCTCATCCAAAAACTCTAGATCACTCAAATCACACGGACTGCAGAAAGATATATATTAAGTGACAGAATTACACCAATTTTACATGTTCTCGAAGTGAAGACTCACATGCGAAGTAGGCCTTTGTAGAAAGGTCGGGTGAAGAATGCATCCAACAGGTACTGATGAATTAGAGCAAGCCCCAGAATACGTCCACTGAACCTGAACCTAAAAAAGACAAGATTAATCTAAAAATTCGAAACCTTTCGACATTTGTTATAAACTGATTTTAATTCATCCATCCATTGGTTGATTACCATTCATGGTGGTTGTCCACAAAGGCTGACATGGGGCTGATCTGCACAGTGTAAGTGTCATTAGCTGAGTATTCAAATAGTCCATAGTATGGGTTAAAGAGCTCACGGGAAACCAGGAAGAAGAACTCTCTTGATGGACCACTATAGTCCAGCCTGAAGAAAAACAGACAGCTATATATAATGCACTGACAATTCCAATCAATGTACAAATAAATGTAATAATACTGTCATGTGGTTTAGTTTTAAACTGTAAAATGACTTAAAAGGGGGCATCTTTATTGAAGTTACAGCTACAATTATGAGTCAGCTATGACATCTGTATGAGATAAGCACCTGTTGTAAAGCATAAACGTCACTTAAATGATCTCAGTAATACCAACCCTTCTTCTCCAACAAAGCTGACGTAAAGCCTGCTTCTCTGGAGGTCTTTGCGAGAATAACACATGATCTGGTTGAAAGCATCCTCCAGCAGGTGGTCTCTTCTAATTATTAACCTAGAAAGGTAAGTAAAACCACATTAGGACACAATAAGCCTGATAATCCAAAGAAATATGGATTCATTTATGCATATAAAAGTGGCTTCATATTTGGTGCTGACAGTTTACCTATTTAGAACAAAGTTTAGTTGTAGAAACAACCAATTTATTTAAAGATTTATTTAAAAAAATTAATTATATATATATATATATATATATATATATATATATACATATATTCATGATTATATTTATACTATATTTGACTATATTTTAGAATTTTACCATTAGACAGAATTGCATTTCTTTCAACCAACCAAAAACTCACTTCACTTTTCCTGGCCCCTGCCCGTAGCCCTTGGTTTCCATTTTGCGGTAAAAGCTTCTTAGTTTGGCCTCAAAATCCCGCTTATAGGGTGCAGGGGCTCGAGCATTGGCTCGTGGAGTTCCTGTGAGCAAGAAAAGATGTGAATAGCTGGAATGAAAAGTGGGTTGAAACTTACCTTGGTAAATCCATCCACAATACAACTAACTTTTAATCTAAAAATTAAAAGCAAATATATCACTATCAGAATAACTGTTTTAAACACATGCGTGATCAGGTAAACATACAGATTAGTTCACAGGGTCTTCCACTTTCGTTATTTAGTCTTGTAATGGAGGATACAAAGCAGGAAAAGGGGCAAGACAGGGAATTTTTTGTTAAAACTTAAGTCTGGGTCATGTGACGTCTCACCAGGGGAACTCTGTGGGGAGGCATGACAGTAGCTGGAGAGCAGTAAGGCATTGGGCGGCACATAAGACATCACTTCCTCTTCAAACAGACTGCAAGGAGAGAGGGCCAGGTAACAGGTGTGTGTATTCTAACTCTGAGCTAGGTGTACAAAGTCAGGCTGTCATAAAATATGTACACAGCATTTTTTCTTTTTTTTTTTACATATACTCTACCATTCAAAATTTGGGGTTGATTTAAGTTTTAACTATTTTTTTCTTGAAAAAGATTTCCTAGGCTCATCAAGCCTGCATTTATTTGACCAAAAATACAATACCAACAGCAATTTTGTATTAAAATGTTATCTTATCAGATCTGTCACAAATAGTCTTCTTGCTGATTTGCTACTTATTAAATTTTTTATTATTATTTGTTTTATGCATTTTAATCATATATTGTCATGGTATATATATATAGTTATATTGATTAAAATTTTGTGGAAACTGTCATACATTTTATTAGGATTTTTTGATGAAGAAAGAAAAACAGCATTAATTTGAAGTCATATTTTCTTATATTTACTAATAATGAATCTCTGTGCTTTTAATCATAATCATATTTATTGTCTCTCTTGATCAATTTAATTGTCCTTATTGAATAAATGTATTTTCTTCAGAAAAATCTTACTGACCCCAAACATTTAAATGGTAGTGTAAAGTGCACAGTCAACTAATGCATGCATATCTCAAGCAAAGGGAAACAAGCAGGCATATGTTTAGCTGTAATAAATATGATATGAATGCTGCACACACTTACCTGAGCAACATAACTAGGTCTGCATCACTGGACAGACGGGCCAACCCAGTTGGCCCCTCATTGCGGATAAACTGAACTTTCTCTCTAAAACATGAGACATATTTTAGAAATCAGCTATTATATAATGATAATTGTACATAACTATAGCACAATCTCTTCAAAATACACTAAGAAATTCTGCACTCTGTCGACATCTGTTGTTGAAACAGAAAACTATACCTAAGGGAGTGGTTTCTCACAAGCTCCGGCTGTCTTTCTTGCAGAATCTCAAAAATGTTGGGTTGTCTCAGAAAGGCGACAATCTTCTCATTATAAGCTGTAAAAACACAGATGTACGTTACGATATGTCAGTGTGTGCACACTTTTGAAAACATCCGAGTGCACACTCACCTACAGGCACCAAGTCCTGATACTGACTGTTTCTTGATGATCGGCCCTGGACAGGAGGACTCGGAGAGCGAGAGTCATCAGCTACCTGAAACATGAGAAGAGGCCTCATGATTTCAGTGTATATTTCTTTATACGCCCCTTTATGGTTTTTGAGGCAGAATTTTACCAAGTGTGACATTGTGATTAACCAATTAGATTTGAAGAACCAGTTTAGGCGTACAATCAGTGTTTGGTACTTGTACATCAGTGTCTTTCATCTATAATTTCCTCTGATTTTAAAGATTAGGTTTAAGTGTAGAGATATGGTTAAGGTGGGCAAAGCTATATTTTTGGAATTAAAATTTTAATCCTCGGCCAACCAAATTTCCAAATTCACTAAAATTGGACATGTGTTGTTTAAGGTACAAGCAATTAATTTAGTTTTATAGTTACTAGGAAACTAGACAGCACATAAAAAAACCCTGCGTAGGTGCAATGAGATTTCACTTTGAGCAGTGAAGCAACACAAGTTGATGAATCTACCAAAAAAAAATTCAGTGTATCAGTGAAAGTGATTACAGAAATCTGTACTGTATACAGAACAAGTTTTCACCTCTCCTGCGCTGTGGCTGCGCTGGCGGGACAGGTGCTGTCGGTGAGCCAGCAGGCCGCTGGACCGGGAGTTCTGTAAGGGCAGCCGTGGGTCAATAAATGTTGTGGCACGACAGTTATGATCCACAAAGAAGGGCTGTGGCGCATAAACACATAGACAGAGAGTGTGAGCAAAGAACCATCTGTGAAACATCAGCAGAAGTTTACAGAACGGACAGGCCGATAAGAATAAATAAGACAAGCATCTGTTCATTGTTCCTGTCAGAGACACTAATTAAGGCATTAGGAAGACCACCAGATGGGCCTACATCCTATACTCATCTTTCAGTTTCTGTCTGTACAGTTTGTCCGGTCAGACTACTCATAGGGGCCCCCAAAAAAAGAACAGGTGCACAATTCCTGAGGGAGAAAAAATACAAACACACACCTTCCCAGTATGGTCGTGTTTCATCTCCCAGCCCCGTGGCAGCTCCAGCTGCTTGTTTGAGAACAGATTGAGGAAGTTGACAAGATCTCTGTTGTGCTGGTAACGCTCAAAGTGTTGGACGTCCCGTCGAACTTTACTTATCATGTGCTTCAGACATGTGTTACTTGTGAACATGCGATAGGCACTCTGAAGGGAAATTAGCACCATTTTGCAACAACAGTTAGGTACTGAACGCAGGAAAAATGACATGAGAGGGCTTGAATATGAAATTTATGCATGCAATCTTAAACCATTTGTATTGTTTGATTGATTTATTTATATATGACATGCAAAAAACAACAACATATGTTTTAATTATATTGTGGTGACAAATTAAGAATTAGTTCCCACTACTTGTTTATTTGTAGCTCATTATCTTTTTTGTGTGTGTGTGGTGCTCTGTAGCTTTGTAATAATGCCATTCAGTTTATCAATGACTTAGTTTGATGTGTGTGTGTGTGTGTGTGAAGCACTGATATCTGTGTCTCTTTGTGCTTTAGCTCACAGGATTAGAATGCAGAACAGAGAAAAAGTCTGGACTGGAGAGGAACTTTGCACCAGGAGACTGAAGTAGCAAAGCCAGACGGGAACGTGAGTTGGCTTGACCCATATTGCCGTCCCTTCGGTATTCTACACAAGAACAGACACATCAACAAGCACAGACTGATCAAAATCCTATTTTTCTACCCACATTACCCCATTTTGCAGTGATCATTTCCCAAACACCATCATCTGTAGTTCGCACTTCGATTGACAGCTTACCACCGATGGAGTGGGGCAGCAGTTCTGTCTCTTCAGACGGAGGATCATCCACTCTTTGTTCCTCAGACCTTTCACTCGTCATTGTTCTACGAATACTCTGATACCTGCCAGAGAGACAATACAGACAAATGTAAAATCCTTCCTTCGCTTCACATGTCCTTCTCATGAAATATCAGGATTCCTATTGAAATCCTTTGCTGCATGGCTAGCAGTTTTTGTTATCAAGAACTTCAGAAGAAGATTAATGTATGGCAAGCCTGTAAAGACCGTTCTCAAAATGTTTTAAATTGATTCACAAAAACTTTTGGAGAATATTCTGTTTGCTGGGTGTCCTCTCAGTACTAAGTAAAATTTGTGAAAAATAAGTTATTTTTCTAACCTGCGGTTGAGTTGCTCCATCTGCAGTATGGAGCTGGAGCGGGTCAGACCCTGAGGAGCAGGTGGGCCAGTGGGTCTCTGCCATGTGGTGGTGCGGTTCACATGATCCACGAAGAAGATACGGCCATGACTGTCAATACGAGCCTCCCAGTCTGAGGAAAGAACAAAGGGAAATTAACATGTAGAGTAAAGTGCGATGGTACCTGATATTCAGTAATTTGGAAAAAGTGTGTTAAACAAAAACCACATAAGAAATGCACTTACACTTACACACATAAAAGACATGGAAGCACATGCAGCCAAACAGAAACACATATACACACTCACTGGGAGGTAAGGGCTCGTCCACACGCTGGTATCGGTGGATGTCTTGTCTTACAGATGGAAGAGAATGAACACGCTGATCTCCGTTGATCTGAGGGACACCTGCAATATTTTACATATAAGCATCAGCCTGTTTTCTAGACAGAACTCCTGATTCCTTTTTCATCTTAAAAATAATTGTCAAGCAAAGAGCAGCTCGGTGATTCTAAGAATACCTAATTCTGATTCTGTCTCAGTAATGAAGGTTTCAGAATCTGCAGATTCTCCATCTACTGATGGCATTAACTCCTCCTCTTCTTCATCCTCCTGTGACACACCGGCTGTCGCCTCCAGGCTCCATCTTCTGGACATTGTGTCCTCAGTCACATCTTCACATTCCTCTTCCTCATTGGCTGATGGTTCTGGTTTTGGGGCATCCCTCTCTAGCTCATTGTTTGGAACACTTTCTTCAGCAACCTCATAAATTGTGGGTGGGTCATCTGAAAGATCTTCTCCCCCTGGGTCAATGGCTGCTTCTGCCCCCTGTTCTGCCTCCTATGAACATCAAGTTTGAAGAGGAAGATTATTATTTTTACTATTATTTTGCTATATTGATTATGTATTTTTAGATTAGTATTTATTCATACATTTCTGTTTCGGTTCATAATAGTATTCTTAATTTATAAATTCTGATATTTTAGAGGCATACATGTAAAAAAAAATGAAAGGATGACTAAATGTCATGTATGAGCCGAGCCTATCATGTATCATTCTCAATAATACATGTTTATTAAAAATATGTATTATGGCATTAATATTTGAAATGAGCCTTTATTTTGATTAGGTTTCAGTAATTTTGCAATGTGATTTGTATTATTCTTTCTTTAAATGTTTAGATTTATAATTCATCAAGATTTTCGTTTTAATAATTTAAGTACTTATATATATATATATATATATATATATATATATTTTTTTTTTTCCCTGAAGTTTTTTTTTATTTTTTATAATTTATTTGTTTAAGATTTAATGATTTTAATGATTTTTATTTGCTTTAGTTAGCAATAACAGCACTGTTTTAAACAAGGTTTGTAAAAAGACTGGGCACTTTTAAAAGATTGTGGACAATCTTAATTGTCATTTACTCACTTAAACTAAAAAGTCTTCTTCCAGTAAACCTGCAACTGACCTGAGAAGCAGACACAAGCCCCGAGCAGCAGTCAGATGCCATTGAAGAAATATCTACTTCAGTTGCCAGCTCTTCACTGGGTGCCAGCCCCTCTTCCTCCTCCTCTGCCTCCACTTCCTCCTCCTCTTCCTCTTGCCTCCCTATCAGACTGGCGGTTTCCACCTCAGGGGCCACTGAACTCGGCACGACCTCTGGCTCAGGAGCCACCTCTTTTCCTATATTCATAGTCTCTGTTTCAGACTCCAGGCCAGCCTCTTCTGGAGGCTCCTCTACAGTTCTTTCAAGCACAGTTTCTGTAACTGGTGGATTTGGGGGGGTGCTTTGAGTCCTAGCCAGGCTAGCAAGGCTAGCCAGGCTAGCCTCCGTAGCAGCGGACCTTTCCTCATCTTCATCTGAGTCAATATGCAACATAGCGCTGAGGCGGGTATGTGTGGGAAAGCTGGATCGTAGTTTGGGAGAAGCTGCCCCAAAAGGCCTATCTCCTGGACCCTTAGGTGCATCAATGGCATCAAGCTGCTCACTGAAAGAAATTTGGAGTGGGTCTGGTGAAGAAGGGGCTTCATCTTCCAGGGTAGTGCCGTACATTTCTGTGTCTGGGGAGGGAATGCTGCTTCCTTCCCCATTTCTATGGGACCCCAAGGAGCCGGTGGGGGAAGGGCCTGCTGATGGGACAGGGAGAGGATGGGGCAGCTCTTCATCATCTGAAGGGGTTCCAGGAGCTCCATTGAGGGCAGCTGCCCCCAGAATCGTCTCAGGGGAAACGTCTATGAGAAGTGGGTAAAATCATTTCAAAACCATTAAAAAAATTAACAGCTTAGTCAGCGTAAATGTGCATGTGATCTTACCATCTTGGCCCATAGATGTGACATCCACTTTAAAGTGCATTTGACCACTCACATGATCAGTGGGCAAACGACGGCATAGAGAGAAGCTCAGTGATTGGTTCCTGAAGCCATATAAGCACACATATTTATTTACACACACTGAGAGCTGAAGTGTGAAGTTGGTAAGATTTTGTTCTTGGATGTTCCTGAAAAAGCCTTTTATGCTCACCAAGGCTGCATTTATTTTAAGAAATACAGTTAAACAGTAATACTGAGAAAACTAATTTCAGTTTAAAATATTAAAAACAGCTGAAAACTGGTGTTGCTTAATTTTTTTGTGGAATTCTCAAGATTCTTTGATGAAAAGTGAAAGTAAAATAGCATGTATTCAAAATATTTTGTAACATACAAATGTATTTTATACAATACAAATACATATTCAGTGCATCCTTGATGAATTACAAAATGCACTTACAATTTTTTTTATTACAATAAAAAACTGCCATTTTAAACTGTAAAATATTACTGTTTTATTGCATTTTTTTAATCAAATAAATGCAATCTTCTCAACCCCAGGATTGTGTACAGTAGTGTATTACTGGTTAGTTATATTGTGTTAAATTGTGTTTCTGAACATAACAGCAGTGTTTATGGTCAGAACACATTATAGTGTGATGATGATCAGATGAGATGCTGCCATGCTGCTCACCCTGATGCGTGTCTCTCCAGCAGCATCTGAACCGGAACGTTTAGTTGACCCAGGAAGCGCTTAATAATGGGTCGACTTTTGGCAAACTTGTCTTTAACCTCAACCACTAAGACGTCTGTCATAAGAGCCACAAAAGTGTGTTTCTAGATGGAAAACACAAAGAAAGAATTTGGAAAAACGTATAGGTCTGAACTGTTTCAGCACTTGTTTGCTTGACAGTGAACGTGTCTGTAATTTCAAGCACTGCATTAGTGAGTTTGTTTCTCTTTGTGTGTGTGTGTGTGTGTGTGTGTGTCACCTCTCCATGCCACACAGGATTAGTAGTGTTAGTTGTAATGCCAGATCGCCTCTCTTGGCCATGATGAGAAAATGTCGGAAAGCAGCTTCGCTTGCCAGGATGAATGCTCATCTTCAAATAAGGGTCTGGATTAAAAAACATCCCCTTCTTCAGCCCCACAGCCCGGACATCTAAAACAAACAACAGTCCAATTAGCAATAAAAGCAGCCTGAATAAATCTGCCAGCAGGATAACAGCATTAGAAGTCACTAACAGTTATTTAAAAAGCATAAATCATCATTTGAGCATTGCCTTCTAATGTACCTGAAAGGGTAAAGCTGACTAATTTTCGGCTGCTGTCAGAAGCTTGCTGTCCTTCTCCTTGACCGTCAACCTAAAAGACAAACTGATATGAGAGGCAACATACAACCAGCCTACTTATGTAATAAACACAAACTTACAGTAATAAATAATAGGCATTTATGCAGGGAAGAAGCTCCCATATCTATATGACTGAGTTCCCTATATCCATCCAGTGACATGATAAACGGCCTGCACTTATGGGAACTGAGAAACGCCCGACCTCCAAAAACATGTGAGGATGCAGTCAAACAGCCATTTAGCACTTAGCACCTCATGTACTGTACTGTATAACCTTTACCAATGACAGTCTGGCCTGTAGCAAACAAGACAGCTACAGTAACTACAGTACAGTGAGCTATAATGATATTAAAAGAATACACACACACATGCACTGACCGAGCCTCTGGGGTTCTTGACTGTGATGCAGGGAGTTGTGGCTCTCAGCGCACCGCTTACTCCATGATAGTACTTAAAACAAATTCTTGTCTCAGCTAGAAGAGATAACCAGAAAAGTGCCAGCATAACAAATCTGCCCATCATATTTGTAGAGTCAGCATTATATTTTATGACAAAAAAAGCACTGCATTTCAAGCTGGATTCTAAGCAAGAGCAATGTAAAACAAGAGAAAGCTGTTTTAAAAAACTTCTGTCTAACCTCCTAGTCCATTAAATAATTTATAACATCAAGGTGGAGGTCAGCTGTTGGCTGCAGTTTCACTCACCTTCAAGGAAGTACGGCCCTGCCTCCAGCCTCCAGACGATCTGACCACACTGTGTACCGTTAACGCCGCGGTTCTTGCAGTCCCACATATTTGATGGACAGGTTTCGTCTGAAAAATAAATAAAAATTTGTGTTTGCATGTTTCTAGCAGCTGACATCAAATCCATTCAGGACACGCAACCTGTATATTTATTTTTATGTGGTGAATTGGGTAGTACAGAGAGCAAAATAAACCCAATTAGCAAAACAGCAACCCGTAATGATGACAAATTTCACTAGCAATACAGATTCTACAGTGGCTGTGTAAATTACATCACACAGCATTAGTCATCTGCTAATGAACAAATGTAGGGCAGATTACACTGAAGTCATTACTGAATGTCTGCTTAGTTGTCGAAACTTAAAGCCCCTTAGGGATAAGACCCTTGCGCAGGTAAAGTTTTGCTGGCCTTCAGTTCAATTGTAAGTGGCTTTGTGCCCAGATGTATCACTTTGCTCCGGTCTCATATTTTTACATGACAGTGAGGATTTGTGATCTTAGTATTTAAGGAGGAGGACTGAAGGGCACAGAGGGTGAACGGATCTGTCTCTCATTTTCTAGTAAACATGTCCAACAGCATGTATGGTAGAGTCCTGATACTTTTCATTTAAATTGTACTTGATATTGTGTCTCTCTGTTGTAGATGTAATAGTGTGAGCAATTTTGAAAGTTTGTATGACAAAATGTATGTGCCTTCTCACTTAGAATGAATTGCTTCATTCCCTAATTTGCTTTGGATGAATGAGTCCAATTTGATTACCAGGTTGCTTAAATTAAAGTTTAAATAATGTTATTTATAGTTATAAAATTATGTATTTATATAATATACAATTTTATTTGTGCTGGTGGTATTGTGTTTGTAGCACTTTAAGTTATTTGTTATGCCTTTCATTAAATATGTTACTGAGTGTCTCATCTGCTTGGTATTAAGAACAACCTTCACAGAAAACTGTTTGTTTTAAAAATGAATTTTGTGTATGCTCTGCTTTATAAATCACTATATATATTATCCACTATTTACAATAAACAATGAACATTTTTAACTGTGAAATTCTGATAATGTGAAGCACCTGTAGTTATCTAGTATACATGACATAATTCATTTAAATTCATATAATACGGCTAGATCAAATCTATCGTAAAGCAGGACAGGTATATAAATCCAATAACCCCAATTCTTACCTATGTGGTACATGCCAATCCAGTCTGTAGCATCCACCTCTTCCTTGATATCCCATGTGATGACCAAGTTCTGGCCCCGGCCCAGAGTGAACTCTAAAGTAGAAGCTGTGAGGGATGATCGCCCTTGAGAACTGACCAGGTCCGTATCGCTGTTGGCTCTGAGGAGTCCAACTCCAGCCTGCTCGGCTCCACCGCGCTCGGCTAAGCTCCGAAGATTCTCCGGGCTGAGAGTGTGCCGCACATTTGGGCTCCGTCTACGACCTGCAGACTCCCGTGTGGCCAGGTGATCCCGCCCCTGAGGCGCCATGCCTGACGCCGGGCCGGAGCGGGGCCTGGACGGGAGAACTGCTGTGGCGAGAGAGGGGCGAATGGTGGCAACTGTGTGGGAGCACGTCTATGGACCGGGTGAGTTGGACCTGGGCTGACCTGTAATTGTCTGGACATACAGGTGAAGGACCAGATAGGCCTGTCGTCTGCTAGAGCACTTGGCTATGGTAATGGCTATTGACCTTAACGATTCGAGAATAAGGTCTTTAATTAATCTTTAATGAATCTAAAAGAGCTTAGTTATTTCCATTGATTGGTCAGTGGGATCCAGCTAGAAAACACAACCTTACTCAGGTCCTAGGAGAAGATCATCAACACATTCTGCCTAATACACAATTTCTCTGTACTTAGGGTCTTTAGAATGAAATGAATAGGAGTGAAGAAAAGAAAAAAGATATGGAAAATGGTAAGGAAAATGACAGAGAGAGAGAGGAACAAGGAAAGAGAGTTCAGTAAAGAAAAAATACTCAAGTACAGTTTTATGTTGTAACAGCTGTTTCATAAGCCTTAAAGCAACAATATATCAAAGTTTGTTTTAATGATGGTTAATTCCAAAGTTATTTTACAACTGTTTTAAATAGTTGCTTTAGCTGCTTTAGTATTCTTTAATATTTTGAATTAACTTCTATATTTTTAGTTTTCATTATCCTTTTAACTTAAGTTTTAGTAATTTAGTTAATTTTTTTTTTTATTTCAGCCAGTGACAATAACACTATAAAGTCTTTTGGACTATATATAATTGTCAAAAAAAAAACAAAAAAAAAACAGTCATTTAGATTCAGCTGATAAGAGTTATCAGATCGTGAATACCTGGTCACGTAGTAGTTTCATGTGCAGCCCATAAGGAAAACTTTAGAAAGGACTGTATTCATCTCATTTAACTGCTCAGCGGTTAAAATGCACCCAAGAATTCAAGCAGCCACAGACTAATTAAAGAAGTTTATCATAAAAAAAAATACTTGAAGTAAGCCATAATTTATAATTTATTATTTTTATTTGGTGGTGCTGTCCACACATCATGTGGCATCTAATAATCAACTAAACCATTTTTTTCTCATTTATTAAAAAGTGTCTCCCAGACGATGTGCCGCTAACTGACAGATCTCTGAAGTCATTTCTATTCACTTAGCAAGCAGCATCTTTGTTTTTTAACACATTCCAGCTCAGTCCTCCTTTTAGCAGCATTTTAGATGAGAAGTCTTACACTGCAGTTTAACAGTGTATTGCATGTCTGAAAACTGCTTGATCGAGCGTGTATGTGTATGAGTGCGTTACAGGAGGTGATGTCAGCACCAAAAGTTTCTGCAGTGTGTGCATGCGGAGGACACCTGATCTTACATCCCATTAAATAGTAAATGAGGTCTGTTCACCTATGCATAAATGCAGTGTTTGCTATCACTACAGGAACCTCTCTGTGCACGAGCGGAGGTTACTGCAGTCTTTACTTCTCGACATAACGGGCACCTTGGGAAGCTGGCCCAGGAGCGTTACTGTTCCACTCTCTATAAACCAAACACGTTCAGAACACACACGACACAAGCACGTAACTACACACTACTGACCAACTGACACGTCTTGTACAGCTTTTAAGGTGTCATCTCAGGTCTACTTTAGGCTCAACCTGGAGGTACCAATTAACTTTTGAATTAAACATTTTCTAAAAAAAAAAACATCTTCACAAACATTGTAAAAATATGACCTTAGTTGTTTCTGGCAACTGTTGCAGGGAATCATTCTAGAAAAGGCAATGAACTGCAGGGGTCTTTCTCATATGTCACAAATAATGGATAATGTGATCAAACACTCATTCTGCCACCCCCTGCTTTCCCTCAGATCTCACCCATCGCTCTGCTAAATGAAAATATGATGCAGCATTATGAATATAGAAATACTGGGGGAGTACTGCACCATCAGTAATAAGGATATCAAAATTAGCTTGCAAATTATGCAGTGACTTCCAGGGAGCTGACTTTTTAAAGGGATTTCTATAGAAATGTGTACTAATAGCCTTCTTAATCTTATATAAGCAGCAACCACACAGCAAGCAATACAGTATGGCACTTAAGTTTGCAATAGTGTGGTATGTTCATGTTCATAATAATAATTATAATAATAAAGAAAATAATAAAACTGGTTGTGCATTATTAACCTAACGTTTTTTGTTAGGTTTTTTTGGATTAAAAAAGAAAAATGGAGATCAGCGTACTGTTGCATATGACTGCGACGTATCCTAAGTTTTATGGTTTATTTGGAAAAAAAAAAAGACACTCTAACTAACTTGTAACATATATCTAATTGAAGCGTAACCTATATATTGTGTATGAAAATTTATTTAAATGTTGTCGAAAAAAAAACCCCATTATAATAACACAAAAAAGTAATATATATTTTATTACTCAGCAGAAGCGTGTATTACGTCATAGGAGTTCGATCTGCTCTCGAGCCACTAGGTGCGATCCAGCAAATTCTTCACATTAAGGTTTTTTTTTTTGTTTGTTTCTTTGTTTGTTTCATCCGCAGGTAAAGCCCAGCGCGCGCACAGACGGCGCTAAACCGTGACGGCTTTTCTGACGACACGCATCGCATGCAGCGCTTTCGGATAACGCAGGGAATTCCCTTCGTCATGTATTCACACATCATGATCTGCGGAGAATCAGCATGCTGCATTAACATAAGCCATCATCAGCGCATATGTATTTCTGAACCTCTGAGTCAGCCCCGCTAACGCACCGTTATTACATCTAGAAAAAGAGATACGCAAATGAAAGTCAATCACAATATGTAACAAGGCGTTAAATCTGCTGAATCATAAAACATATCTCTTTTAACACAGCGGCTGCATACGGCACGCATCAAAACACAGTACATTGTGTAACCGCGTACCTGCGCATCAACGTGATGTGTCCATGGAAACGCCAACAAAATTCCGCGGCGCAAAGGCGAATAGCGTGCGTTAATAATGCTGTTTTATCGCTCTTTCCTCTTTGGATTCGCTTTGGCAGCGACGCGTCGTTATATTCAGGCCCTCTTCATCCGCTGTATCCAGGATTTTTGTCGCTTACCCGAAGGAGAAATCACGACTGAGGGGATAGTTCCCTTCGGCACAGGTTGGCAGATGAGCTATAACATCCTGGATTACAGCCCGATCTATCTGATCTTACGCTACTGGAGACTTGATCTCAACGCCTGTGTAATTATACCAGAAAACGGCGTTGGGTTTCCCTGTGGACGTGACCACCCGGGTCGGTCCGTCCCCGCAGCGCATGCAGCGGTAGTAATAAAGCAGTTATAAGGCGCTCCGGAGCTGGAGGCAGTGTGGGAGCGGCGGGGTGGCGACTGCTGGGGAGCACATCTGTCCTCACACAGCTCGGTGGCTACAGCTTCACATCACATGTGCACGTACTGATCAATCCAGACTTCATAATGCATTTTATAAAGAATGATGCAGATAAGCTAAAATAAATTATTTGTTACACAATTTGTTGATTTGCTTATAGGTCTGTTGAGGGGAGACTGGGAGGTCATGTAATATTTTGATGGTTAGTGTTTTATATAGGCTAGTGTTTCAAGGTATGATATAACATTCCCATATCTATTTATATTTATCCACATATTAGCCTACATAGCTTGTAAATCACAATATAGGCTACTTTTAATATCATCAAGAGTGATGGCTATAATATTTAGGCTTTACAAAATGATGTTTTAACACATTTAACGCCAAACTGTTAAACTGAAATGCATATTCTTATTTTTTATCTTTTACCAGTGAACTATTGTAAATAACTCAGCAGGCATTATAGGTTTAATTTCCACTTTAGGGTTTAAAATTGGTCATCATTATGCCATTGCTAATTTGAAATATGAACAATAGTCACATTAAGAAATGCAACACTGAAACTAAAACGATTCTGCTAATAAGTGCAAATATTTTTTTTTTTTACTTTAAAAGAAGGATAGGCGATTTGGTTCAAGAACATTTTTTATTATGCTAGTTGAAAGTCTCTTTGTTTATTTTCTATTTATTTGTATTTATATCTATGTCTCAAAAAAAGTATTCATTGGATAAACTCAATTTAATTGAGGGCAGGATTTCCATCCAATAAATATGTGTAGCCCCAACTCATAAAAATAAATGAATGCAACAAAATTTAATTAAGTTGGGTCAACACAATTTGATCAAATATAGTTTTAATGAATTTACATTTCATACATTTTATGCTTGTTGAACTCAAACTAGAACATTTAACCGGAAAATAAATTAATATGAAGACATCATTTTACAATGAAAAAAATGAGAAGTTTGAAATTTTGAAATTGCCTACCATACCTTTAACTATAAAGACGACATATTTTAGAATCCACACCATTGTTTATTATAATCATGCCACGCTCCTTTGTCTTTAAACTTTCCACTTTAAACATTCAAGCTCTTTTAAGTAGTGTGGATTCTGATTGGCTGTCAGTGTCATTATCATTAATCAGCTGGGGAAAAAAATAATAATTAAAAGGGATTCCAAGGATATCATTAATCTGTGTTGTTACTGGTGTTGTAAACTGCTTTTTTTTTTTAGAAGAAGAATTTTTAAAACTCTTTATTGTCGTAAACTTTAACAGAATTGAACAGGTTAATAATTTATGTCATATGAAAAATTGGTTTGCATTAATTCTAATTAAAAAGGTTTAAAATAAATAAAGTTTTACACAGGACAAAACCACTGAAAAGAAAAGTTCTGTCAAATTCAGTCCTCTGGTTTGAATATAAAGGGCCACATTTCCATTCCACTGTAGATGAATGTTCTGTTTGATGTGACTGTACTTGACTCTATAGCCTGTGTTTGGTTGAGGACAACATTTGTATTCATATCCTGTGGTTTATTCTAAACACTCATAAACCTGGATATCATTCGAGACACGCGTGTTCGCATTAATTCTGTGCCATCCTCAGAGTAAATACTGCTATCAATGAGCTGTATGGGCCAAATGATTTATGTATTTATGAATAAGGAGGGCCATTCTGTGAAGCAGTTTTAACAGTGCATCAGATAGCTTTCTGTCTTTCAGCTGAGATGAAAGAACTTCAACATCTCCCGTCAAATGGAGCTTTGGCAACTGCAGCGGCCAAATCTCAGCACGACTAACAGCCATCTGTTAGGCTGAGAAAAAAGCTAAATATTATTAAATGTGACTAATTAGTAGGAATTAAAACGGCACTGACAAAATGTTTGAGGGATTTTTCTAGGCGTCCGGACACATACTGACCTCTTTTTAAAAGGGACAAGGAAAAAAAAAAAATTACTCTTAGAAACTGTCATGTTTAAATATATAAAGCAACAAAAATAAAAAAATTACAATAAATAAATAACGTTCTCTGAATAAATATCATTGTTTGATAGCCATATTTATAACAACAAAAAAATAAATAAAATGACAACACACACACACACACTGTTCAATAGATTTGAGAGCCAACTCTGAGTAAACAATTTTTATTGGAACTGCAGCAGTGCTCAAAACATTGCACACATTCTTGGGTAAAATAACTTAAGATATATACACACTTAAAGCCACTGACTCCACAACACGTTATTTAACCTGAGAATGATCAATTTGTTATTTCACCATATACAAAGCTTAGAGATACACAAGCAATTACCTTGTTATCCTGCTTTGTAACGATTTAATTACAAAGCAGGTAGACAACACCTCTGACACTTTCAAGCACATCTGTATATTAAATAACAGCAAAATGCTCCAGAAATAAGCATGAAATGCCCTAACCACTGTATTAAGAAAACAATGACCACAACCAATCACAGTGACACTGCTGCTTGGCCAAACAGGTGCAAGCCAATGATGAAAAGTCAGTCTGACTGCCAATAGAAGTGCTAACATGTTAGCATACACGTGCTGCCAGACAGTGCTTCATCACATATCGGTATTAAAGAAGCTTTGACATAAATGTTCATGTACACTCTTACAGTTTCAAAGTTACCGCTCATGAGTGAATTACAAAAGCACCACAAACAGCACTATAATCACACTTGTATCAAGTTGAACTATATCTCAGTAAACATTTTAAAAGATTATACTTTAAAAGGTTTATTGTGGAGCAATTTACAACTGCTGATTAACGCTTTCATTTTGAAATATTAGCTCAGCTTTCAAATCAGAAGTAATATCAACTCCTTACAATACGTATAACAGACGAGTCACTGTAATGAGTGAGTCACTGCAAATATATTAGAGCACAACAGCATTTAGGTTCATGAGGCAGTGAGCTGCATACTATAAAAAAGTCAAAACAGTCACAGCTTGAAGCCAAGTCTGAAACCCTAACCAACAGGAATACTAAATGTGTGTACGTCACACAGAATTATGTGCAGGCTTAGGCTTTTGTTTCCTCTAATCATTTTTTTTTTTTCTCGCTAAAGGTGGATTAAGGTTTGACTGAGGTTTTCAGGTTAATATCGCTTCATATTCTAAACCTGGTAATCCATCAACATACTTAAATATATACATACAAAATCTTCAGAATGTTTGAACCACTTTATAGCTTCACAATAAGCTTTTTATTATCCGTTAAATTTTTTATTGTTTTTAACAATTTATAAATTCAGTTTTAATTCAACCACCTATTATGACAAACCATAAGTTCAGAAGTTTAGGGTCAGCAACTTTTTTTCTTTTCTTTTTTGTCTCTTATCTTTAACAAGGCTGCATTTATTTGATCTAAAAAAACACTAAAACTGTGAAAAATTACTACAAATTGAAACAAATAATTTGTATTAAATTAAATAAAAAGTAATTACAATTACAACCTTTTTTTCTTCAAAGAAAGCTGAATTCCTAGCAGGTATTTTCCAGTCTTTACGGTCACATGATCTTTTAGAAAAAATGTGAATATGCTGGTTTAATGCTTAAGAATCATTACTTAATATCATAAGTGTTCAAAACAACAGGATTTATTTAAAAACAGAATTGACACTTTTTTTTTTTAAAAAACACGATTTAGATCCATTTAAATGCGCTCTCACTGAATATTCCAGTATTCATTTTTTTTTTAAACGCAAAAACACGTCTTACTGACCCCAAACGTTCAAATGTTGTATTTATAAAACCACATTCTTTACTATTAATTAGCTGCTACAGCAGAGCTATGAACAACATAACAAATCCAAAAAACAAACAGAGCTAATTCATTACATGTTCACAGCAGAAGCCTTACTAGCATCAATACAAACATTGCTGTCATTGCTGCAGTGTTAAAGAGTTGCTGTTGGATCCTCTTGGCTTCGGTGGCTTACATGATCAGGACAGATCTGGCCCTGAATTAGCAGTTCTTGCTTTTAGACATATAATCAGATCCTGGCCTCCAAATATTGTGGCACATCACAGTGAACACCAATGAAAACAATCAGTCACAATCATATTAATAGAAAAAGACAGCCTTTCACACTTTCACAACAAAAACAGCTCAAATTTAGCATGATTGCAACAGCATAAAAACACAACAAACATCAAAGCTCACCGCAAAAAACACACATTCAAGTACATTCACAGTGCAGAAGACACATTTTGTGCCATATGAGTGTTTTTGGTCAATTACATCCTGTAAGAGGAGGCGGTCTGATTTAAATGTCAGACTGCTTGGATGTACGGACTGACAAACATCCGTCCTCAATGATGAAAAGGTTCAATTGCGAATGGGTATCAGAGAAGCAGGGGCATGTTACAAGAAAGGCACCGTTCTCTCATTCGATTCAGGATGACCAAGTATAATTTCAGCTCTCAGGTAAACGATCCTGAATCAGAGTGTAAGCCGTTATGAGCAGATCAAATGATGACGGATCAGATGGATGCTGCTGAGCAATGTGTGAGGATATGACCATCAACAGCATTCATCAAACATTACAGTAAAAAGAAAAAAGCTGTGCAGACAGCAACAATCTCATGGCTACTGTGACTGTGGCAGTGTTTCTAATAATTTGTCTCAGGTTATGAGACACTATAACCATAAATGAAACTGTGATGTCTTTTCAACACCACAAATTGTGCACATATAAAAGTCTTCATATTGCTTGTCAGTCCGGTTTCGTGATACATGAACCCAAGATAACACCTCCAGACGGAATGTTATGCTACTCAAAACTTGCCTTACAGCTTCAGCTAATGCAAAAGGGTGTTAATAAGAAGTGATCTGTCCAACACAGAGGTACTCCAGCACCTACAGGCATAACATGTGCATTCAAAGCTAAACGGCTTAAGGCAGAAATGACAGATCGAAGATAGAACAGGCAGAGGTTCAGTCACACTCACATGTGAATTGCACAAAAGCTGAACAAACACCTAAAGCTGCTTTTACATCCTTAAAAACCAACATGAAAACGCATTTCTGACCCATTTTACTTCCGTGATGTGACATGTTAGATGTGTCCGATAGGATTATACTAGCTGTTAATTGTGCACAGCTTTTCAACTATAAAAGTCTTAAATAATGCTGCAATGCTATTCCAAATTGTTGATGCTGTAAATCAGAACGGAAGCAAAGACTTCAGTCAACAGAAAAAGAAAAGCCTAGTGTAAGCAAGCAAAATAGTTCACAGTGGTTTACTGTGAAACTATAGATTTTCCAGTCACTATCTACACCACAATGATCTAAATTAATACATGAAATAAAATAATGAACATGTATTTGGATTGGAGCAAATGTAGGTGGTGTATTCTGACTGCTCCATTTCTTAAAATGTAATCAGAAATATAAAACAAATCTTCGGAATAACATGCACTGATGAGTCATGCGCGAGATCAGGAAGTAAACAGGGTCAACTGATAGGGCACCATTTTTAAAATGCTGGCTTATATGGATAAATAATGACTATAACATGGATTTTAAAATTATATACAGCTTTTACAAATAAATTATACAAAATAATTTTAGGCATCCCAAAATTATAATGTGCAATATGAAAAAAAAAAAAAAGAGAAATACCGGCTATACTGATAAAAATGATACAATATTCACTGAATACAGAAATGATACTGATAAATTGTGTATCCCTATCAATTAAGTCTTCATGTTGCAAATTTAATATTAAATCAGACATCTACACTCCCACACCCCCAACACGCACACACACACAAACACCAGTGCAAGCTAGTTTCTCACACACACACACACACTGATTAAATACAGTCTTGGACTTGGAGTGTAGTTCAGGCCGAGGCTTAATGTGTCTGAGAAACTAGCCTAACGAAACAAGGTATTGCTCATGAATACAGACATACCCCCATTAACAAGTATAATACCCTGTACAGAAGCTACACATGATGACAGACGATAAGTCACATGACTCCGGATGTGCTGGTCCACTGATGTCACTATTCCATGTGACCCCACTGAACACACACAGGGTTCTAAGGCTGTTTTGGTCTAATCTGGTCTGAATTTATACAAAGCCCAGGTCTTGTTTTAATCTCAATGCACACTTACGTTTAAAGTTTGCTGGGAGGTCAAAAGTAGCAAGAACAGACCAAGAGGGTCAGAGCTGCAGACAGGAAATAAGTGACTCTGTAAATGTGCAGTGGACAAAAAGCCAGCATGCCCACACACAGCGGCACCAGCAGATGAAGAGTCAGATTCAACATCAGTTTGCTGCAATAAAGTATAAATACAGAAATACAGCATTGTTAGAAGTGGTGATAACAAGACTTCCGGTTGGAGTCACTATTGCTCAAAAGTTTGGGGTCAGTAAGATTTGTTTATTTTATTAATTAATACTTTTATTCATCAAGAGTGCATTTAATTAATCAAAATATACAGTTATGGCAATATAAACGTTATAAAGTTTTCTATCGATCAGAGAGTTTTAACAAAAATATTAATGGAGTAAAACAATGTTGAGAATGAGATGTCTTGAGCATCAAATCAGCATATCAGAATGATTTCTGAAGGATCATGTGGCTGCTTGAAAATTCAGCTTAACCATCACAACAATAAATTAAATGTTATAATAGACAATTATATTAAAGTGCCCCTATTATGCCTTTTCAAATATGATCTTTCATGCAGTGTGCCATGTAACTGTATGTGAACAAAGTTGTGATGCCGACAGTACACGATAAATGAAGTTTTTGTCTATCAAAAAAAAAAAAAAAAAAAAAAATGAGTCGGCTCA
>JAUMHP010000057.1:10250733-10269252 GCA_032361065.1 Enteromius trimaculatus
TACTGTACGTGTGTGTTTTAATATAAACAAAATAAACAAACACAGCATAAACACATATATAATGTAAAGAAAAACTTCTATTTTGGATGCGATTAATCGCGATTAATCGTTTGACAGCACTACTTTTTATATATTTAAACATAACATTCACTGCATATTTCCAATGATTTTCAAATTACAATTAAGCAACATCATAAATAACATCAATAAAACTGAAAAATTGGGCATTTTATGGACATTAAATTAGGTAAAATAAATAACATGAACAAATTTGTTAGAAATACACACAAACCTGTGCAGGAGTGTCTTCGTGTTACAGTTGTTAAGCAGAACAGAGCTGATGAGCAGGGGTATAACATGAGGCCAGCAGGGGTCAGGATCCAGATGAACCCAATATCTAAACAAGATACATACATGAGCAAATCAAAATCACTCTTAGAGCATGTAAATTACTTTCTCTCCACTCTCAGGCAGTTGACCTGTTGTAGATCTTACTAGCAGTACTTTACTAACTTCCATGAGTAATTCAGAAGAAACAAAAGTCTAATGAATGTATCCTCTAAATGATGATTACCTGAGATTGTGCCTCCAGTGGATAAGGGAAGGCATGCTGAGCATCATGGTAAGAGTAAGCAGTGTGGACAGACTAAAGTGGAGCTGCAGATCATCTCTGACGTCTTGTAAAACTGATTCTGTCAGTAAAGGTCTGCCGTTACATTCGTTAACCTTACTGTGACCATCACTGGCACGGAAACCATTCTCAGATTTTTCTGAAACTTTTTGGGGTGCCTAGTTTAACGAAAACAAAAAAAAATTGAGATTACAACTATTGTGAGCCAACTCCAAAAGTCAAAAATTTGTAAAGTAAAATAAAACGTTCATACCAGGTTCAACATGTGGCTCAGTGACCTCTCTGTCATCTGTAATCTAAGCACCTGGACAAAGGCAAATAATCACCAGAGATCATTCAGAGGATTTTTTTTACATTCAAATTAGAAAAGAGAAATATTATAGTAAATATCAAGACATCAGTAGAAAGTCAAGTATTTAGCCCAAGGTAAAAAAAAAAATCCTTTTTTTAGAATCAGCTCTTATCAACACTGACACATGGAGTAGGTATGAAAAAGGGCTAAAGGATGGGAAGAGCACTCACCCTGTAGAGGTGGAGAAGAGAGGAGACCATAAGAGCCAACGCTCCACATGTGATGCCTCCCAGGATGCTTAAAAATATAATCAGGAGAATCTGGGAACGAAGACGAAGTGTGCCACAATCCCGAGACACTGAAGGTCTGCAGACAAATACACACACACAGGATTTAAGAAAAGTCCTGTGAAAACATACTATCATCACTACTACTACCACCACCTAGTTTTTAGTGCAAAAAAGTTAATCACTTCATTTATTGGCAGCAATTGTTGCTATAACGTGTAATTTATTAATAACGTTTTTTTTTTTCATCATTTCATATCATAACTATGTATTTTATGTCCTGTATAACGCATATACTTCTGTGTGCTGTACTGTATTATATGGTAATATATTGATTTAATATTAATATAATTAATGAACATCTAAGATTTATAGAAATGTATAGACCACATTTAAAAAATAATAATAATAATTTTGCACGTGCACTGAATGTTTTCACACCTCCGTTCAAAATTTACAGCCATTAAAGTTTTTCTGCTCAGCAGGCTGCATTTGTCTTATAAAACATTTTGTTGGTTTGCTTTATATCAAAACATCTACATTCAGATAAAATATAATATTTAAAAAATCATCTATTTATTCAGAGCACAAATCTGTTAAGATGATTTTTACCTGTGCAGTGGAGCAAGAAAAAAAGACAGGAAGCAGACAACCACTCTGAGGACTGTGCTACCCCAGAATGCAATGGATGCACCGAGCACACACAGCAGCGGGGACACTATACGGGGCCATTCATGCACAGAGGTCTTTGGATCCTGGGATAGGTCCTCCAATGAGTTTAGAGGAAGAGCATCCACTGCAGGGAGACCCAGAGAGGACCAGACATCCTGAAACCAGTTCTGCCTACGGTAGAATAGGGAGAAAAAAAATAAATTATAAAAATCGATAAATAGATATATACTGTAAACATAACTGTATAATTTGCATCGGGGAAAAAATTGTATTGTAATGAACACTGTATGACTGTATATATATAAAAAAAGTCTCCTGTATCAGGACTCACCTAAGTAGCAGCAGGAGAAGGAGGACGGGCAGTTCCAGTTTGTGAAGCTGTAATGATTTACTAATGCCCTCTTGCATTCCAGAAGGATGCCCAGATCTCTTGATGGAGCTCAGCTGAGCCCTGATCATCAGGAGAAGCACTACAGATGTGTAAACGGGCAGAACTGGACCACAGAAACGCAGAATCTAAAGAAAAACAATTCCTTTTGAATATAAAGAATACTCCGGGGTCGAAAGTTAAAAGCATGCCAAACGAAATACAGTAATATAAGCACACCTGCCCAAGCACTTTGGGAAAAGAAGTCCGGATAGACACCTACAAAGAAAAAACACAAAATTTGTTGCAGATAACTGATAAGTTCGCCCTCGAGAAACCAATAAATGTTGATGTAATACCTTGTATTGGCAGTTGGGGGCAGTGTGGAGCTGCAGGAGGGCACTGGAGGTGTTGTCTGGGCGGCTGGTGTGAAGCATGCTGTAGATGTCAGAAACGGAAGGAATACTTTGGTGGGAGAAGAAAAAAAAAAAAAAAAAAAAGACAGAAGTCATAAATAACACACCCATTAGTATTTTGCTACAAAAGCAGAGCTGAGGAGAGCTGAAGAAAACTGGCTGAATAATCTCTTTCTACCTTGCTGTATCAAAGGAGTCTTCATGAAACCAAGGTACCCTCAGTCTGTACACACTGGGCAGTCTGTCTGTATAACACAACACAGATACAGTATCAGTCTTTAAATTCACAAAGCTTCATTTCTGGCAAAAGTTGAATTACTACTTACCTTTAGTGGTTTTGCAGTGACTCATGATTGTTATTCTAAAAGCCTGATAGACCTGTAGGAACACAAATAAATTCACTTTTATTATGCTTTACAGTATATGTCTTTCTAATTTAAAGGTTGGGGTGTAACAGATTAAATAAATAATACATCAACTTAAGCAACTATTCTAAAGACCATTGAAGGGATTTGTACCATTACAAAAGCTTTTATTGTGAACGAATAACTGAAAAAATACAGGAATAAATTCTATGGAGTATCTAAGGTTCAAAGGGATGGCAATATAAACAGGGAAAGCTATGAGCGATCACCTGATGAAAGTCTTGCAGCTGTAGTGTATGAAGCAGCCCAGAGGAGTTAATGCTGATGTCACTTACAGTCAGACCTACAAACAGTCACATTTAGGTTAAAGTATCCATATACAATCAACTTTTTTTTTTTTTTTTTTAAGAATGACAGTAAGAAGTTATAAGATTATTACGTAGTTTTATACAGGACAACGTGTAAGTAACAATAGCTCACACAGCTGTCGTTAAGGTAAAATGGGCAGCTAAAAAGCACTGCTCTGTATGACGGCATCTGCTAAATGCCTTTAAAGTAAAATGCAAACACAAGCATGCAATTCAATGGCTCACCAAAGGACAGCACATGAGGCACCTGCACTGAGACAGTCAAGCTCTCCTCTCTCTGCAGCTCACACTCCACTACAAACTACAATCAGACAGAAAGCATCTAAAACAATTAGCTCGTCGCAAATTAATTTGACACAAATCGTCTAACGCATGTTTTAAGTAGGGAAACGTCTGCTAATGTGGTCTGTCTTGTAATGCAAGATTTCATTACGAACATGATAATGTGGACAGTAAGTTAACTTCTAACCTCTGTTCCACTGGGGTTTGAGGCGTCAATAATGAGATGAGAGACTGACAAAAGTTGGCTGATTTTCACTGTAATGGCCTATAAAGAAACAGACAATATTCACATCAGTTTCTATTTTAAATTTAGCTATATAATGTTTTACTGAATAAACTATAATGACCTTATAGGATGGAAGTAGTTCTGTCTGAGATGAGAGATCTACTGCTTGAACACTGAGCAAAGTGGAAAAATAGATAAGAAGTAACAGCAAATAATATAACACGTATTAAACAAATTACATTATCAACAAGAGTACATGTTAATGGTATGGATGTACAGTAGTCAACGTTTGAAGTGGATCAAAACCTTTCATCAAAGTTGTCCTAAAACCGGGATGTGTTCTTGTCTTAAAACAACTTCAATTAACTGCAAGGTGCACCTTTACAATTGCAGATTCTGTACAGACTTGGTAATCATTTCTTTTTTAGAGCAAATTCTGTGGTTTATTTTACTCACCACACTGAGCCACTCATCTGTGTACACCCATAGAGCCAGCTGGTCATTTCCTGTTGATCAAGAAGGACACAAAACTCTTCAAAAAGGCTGAGAACATTCACAATAAGCATATGTCATGAGGAACAAAGAAAATCGCAACCTGGACAACATAATGGAAAATCTGCACTTTTCTGCAAAATATATATATAAAAGACACACATACTTTGAATTATATATGTACATGTTAAATTTTTTTTTAATTATATTATAAATAAATATATTTGATTTCTTAAATATACATGCATGTGTGTGTATTTCTATATACATAAATAATACACATCACACACACACACACACACACAGACATTACATAAACACAAACTTTTAAATAATCATAATTAATCATTGCCTAATCATATATATTTCTTTTTTTACAAATATGATTTTGCTTTTATGAGTTTTAATTACATAAAATTTTCTTCATAACTGGGACACCATGTAAAAAGATTTAAAATTAAAGTTAAATATTTTTAGCATTACATCTAATTTCACCAAATGTTTAGTGACATTTAAATAAAAAAAGGTTTCTGGGTGTGATGCTGTGGGTCTCTCTCACCATATTATTACTGCGACAGTGGAAATGACTGTAGGCTTTCCTTCGACTGGAGAGGGCAAACAGGAAGTACATGACTTGAGCTTCCTGCCAAGAGTTGGAGGATGGTTTACATTAGTGCAACATTCACAGAGGCATAATTTTGCCTGAAATTATGAAACATATTGTCACCTTGGGGGCACTGTAGAACAGACGGAGTGTGTTGACCTCCTTCCACGCCTCAGGAGGAGCTGGAAGGATGGATGAATAGATTCAGATATAAATAGCAGAAAAAGGAGAATCAGATATTATCTTCCAGCCTTGATGAAAGCTGATAAGCCTATAAATATACATGTGCACACAAACACAGACCTGTGAAAGTGACAGGGGCATCCTGTGCCTCTCCAGGCAGCAGCACTGGATGTCTAAAGAAATGATAGTCCAGCACTGACATTCGCTTCTCAGGACTCTCTGTGAACTAAAGAGAATCATGAGTCAGTAAAAACACCTTAAGCAAACACTCACACTATATTAAAACATGACTCACCTGCCCTGTTTCTGGTTCAATAAGATCAAAGAACGCCCGAACTGTGGCCAGAACCAGCTCCTTGCACCTTGAAGTATAAAAGGATTTCTCATTATAAAGGATTAGAGCAAAATAATTAACCACCATCTTTAATTCTCTCTCCATTTTCATGATACAATGCTAGGATACAAATACATACCAAACGATGGAAATGTGATCTGTGGAAACCCAGGTTCGGGGAACTGCAGTCGCCTAAAACCAATTCACAAAACACCAACCCCGAGGTAAGGGTATTAAAAACAATCAGGTTCTGCTTGAAAAATTATCTAATCAAATAATTCTACCTGAAACATTACTGGCTAGTAGACCTACCACTATTGACATCTTATTGAGGTCATCGATGGGGCAGGACAGTGCTGTCAAACCAGAGCGCACCTGGAAGTCAAGGTAGCCACCACCCACAGAGAGAACGGTTACATTCCGAAGGTCTTCAGCATTTGTGGCCCAGCGATGCCTGACTGTAGAGTAAAACTCTACACACAATTCAGATTAGTTTGAAATCAAACTGAGGAAGTATAATATACAAATACCTTCTGAACAAACTAATGTTAAAAAACTATTTAGGGGGAGTTTTTATTTTGATGGTTTTGAAAGAAGTCTCTTATGCTCACCATAACCGCATGCATGCATGTGACCAAAAATACAATGAAAAAAGTAATGGTGTAAAATTATTACCAGTCGCAATATATGTTTTCCGATGTTAAGCTGAATCTTAAGCAGCCATGTTCCTTAATTGTCAGGAAATCCTTCAAAAATCATTGTAACATACTGTTTCCTTGTTATTGGTGTTGAATATTTTTGTGGAAACCATAACACATCATTCAGGATTCTTTGATGACCTAAACGTTTAGCAATTATTTAAAAACTACATTTTTTGTATCATTCTAATATTTTTTACGGTTACATTTAATCAATTTAATGTTATTTTTGTTTCACAAGGACACACTTTTGAACTGTAGTGTACCATCTAAAATCATCTGTACATGTTTATGTCTGTAGTTTTAGTTTTTTCCTACCCAGTATATAAGGGTCCAGAGACAGGACAGGTGCCTGGTGGGGTGAGGCCTGAGTGATGATGAGGCTGACCAGGCGTGGGTTAAACCGTGCCAGAGTGAACAATGCCCTTGCCACCACTCCACCCATGGAATGACCCACCAGAACCACTCCCGTGGGAGGGTCTGGACGGTCCTGCAGACATGGAAATGTAGAAGAAAGATCATTGGTTTGGATTTACATGGTCTACTTATAGCAATGTGACTAAAAAGTTGGAATACACAACACAACTTAGGCATCATAACAATAGATATCATATTCTGGGGCCTGTTTCATAAAACAAGTTTACCAAATAAGCCATGTTTATTTTAGTTAGTCTGCCTTAATGCCAGTTAATTTGGTTTAAAATAAATCGGACTTCCTGCCATAAGCCTGGCTTATTTGATAAACTTGGTTTATGAAACAGGCCCCTGGTTACAGAAAAAAAGAGCATTATAAATTTTCATAAACAACTGAAAATCAAACGCCACAGACTTTCACATTGTTTGAACACATGCAGAAACATGTGCCCTGTTGCTAGGAGACGTATGACAAATAAGAACAATATGCATTCTAAAATCGGGTCAAAGTGTAAAAAAAATGGTCGAAATCCTCAGATTTTTAGTCTGAAGCTTAAAATCAAAGTATGTAAATTAAATGATATTGCACGTATGCATTTAGCAGACTGGCTGTGACTATGCAACTATCATTTATTTTCAAACAGAAAATCTACGCAATAGCTTTGTGGTGTACTTCATATAAGCATTTATATTTTGTGTGCAATCAACTAATACTTGTCCATAAACACAATCATTTCTGTTATTGCACCAAGCATTTATTCTGTGAAAGTCTAAATAACTGCAATTTGTAATCTGTAATTCTAACAAAGAGACAGAAAAGGGTGGAAAGGAAATGGAAGGAAAGGAAAAGAAAGATGCCCTTGACCTCTGACCTTGTAAAGGCGCAAGATGGCTTTAATGCTTTCATGCAGAAATTGAGTCTGTCTGCCCAAACTGCCCCCATACAGCGCCACCAGCTCCTCATTGAAGTCGATGGTGAACACGTTCATATGTATCCGCCTGTCCAGGTTCTCAGCCTTCCTCAATGCCACTGAACCCAGAGAACGAGCTGCAAGAGAGAGTACATAACAACATCTCTGTTTGAGCTCTCACCTCTGACATCCTGTACTGAACAATCAGTGTTTTTTTCTAAGTACTGGGAAAAAAGTCAGTACGAGGATTGAGCTTGAGCAAACAAAGAAGTTTGTTTTTCACCCAACAATCAAAGCCCAACTTAAAAAACAAAACCAAGCTATTTGCATGTACATGTGTGAGACGTGCAGACTGAAATAATGAGGAAAAACAAGTTCCATCTCACCTTGCTTGTAGCTGCCCGCGTTCCCAGGCAAGAATAGCACCGGAGCGCCGGTTAGCTTGAGTCCTCTGGTCTCCTGAGCATATGTGCCCTCTCCATACAGATACAGCCCGTACGATGGGTACTGGCGCGCAACACGCTTCGGAAGCTGCACACGCTGCAAACATACAAGTGAAGAGAATGCAAGACCACAAGCAAATAAAGTTGTAGAACAGGATTCCTGAAACAAATGACACTTTAAAAGCTCAGGTTGCAAAGCAGGTTTGAATGTATGGCAGGTAGAGCTTCATTTTGAGATGTACTTAGTGACTAAGAATACACTAGACTATACTTGCAAGTGGTTACACTATGGCATTACATATGATTCATTTTTTTTTTATATATACTTTTTTAACTTTTAACACTTAACACAGTAACTAAATGACGACATATTGTCACTAATATTTGTTACATTTTATATAGAGAAAAAAAATCCATTTTAGGTGAATTTTACCACACCATCAATCTCAGAAGGTAAAACTGGTTGTGCCTATTGAAATATTGTATCATAACTGATGCTGCTACGGAACGTTTGTTGTTGTCAAAACAACAACAGGTAGAAAGGCGGGTGTGAGGAAGTGATGTATGGCATGCCAGTGAATTGTGAGCTAGTAATATAGCTCTAATTAAAAAAAAAATAGGCATTTTGTGAACTGCAAAGCAAACGTGTGAAGGTTCACCAGTCATACAGTGATACTCACTCGGTATTCTGGGTACTCGAACATGTATGTCATGCTGCATCGGATCTCCCCGAAACCAAACAATAACTCCCGCAAACCCACGAGCAAAAGCCCAAGAGCAAAGCCGCAAAACGCGTATACAGCGAGTCTCATGTCTCTACGAGATTTTATTTACAGTTTCATTGTAATCGTGTCTCCGCTTTCCTCGTTGTAAACCCACATTGCCCGTGTAAACCTATAGGAAACCTCCTACGGACCTGTCACGCAGTCCTTGCCATGATGTCACGACGCAGACAGGAGAGTAGCCAATGGAAAGGGAGAGTAGTTTCTGCATTTGACCAATCAAAATTTACAATGGGCGGGATGGCGAGAAAACAGTGGGATCATCATGGAATATCTTTCCTCTGTTTAAAACGCAGAAAGGCGTAAATAGAGGGGAAAGTCAAGGTCCATCGTGTCAAGTTGTATGTCTTATTAATAACTACCCATCTAATATCAGGAAATCATATTATGTAGTACACTGTCATATAGCGATTATTTGTCATATTGTAATGGATAGAAACATTGTAATATTAAAAATCATTGTAGTTTTCTATCACAATTTATCTGGGTATTTTTTGTATGCTCCCTGTAACTAACATACGCGATTTTTAAAACTTGGTTTACCATAAAATTCTTTACATTTAAAGCCATGCAATCAGAAAATTACTAAACATAGTGTAGTAAAAATTTATTTTTTTTATTTTTAAGGTGTCTGAGATTGACCAGAGCATATTTCAGAAAGTCTGGTTTGCACTTTTTATAGAAACACAAGCAACATATGTTTATGTAAGCAAAAGGTACTTCATTTTCAAAACCAAGATAAATTTACATGTACATAACCAAGAAAAACAACGATAGGAAGATAATATTTGGTTCTTTTCTGTACTGTATATGAAACATAAAGTAAACAGATTTCATTAGAATTACTGTCCATTTATAATATTCTAGAGAAAAGTAAATGTACAATATTTATGAATTATGATATTTTATTGTTTTTTGTTTGTTTGATTTTTGCACTAAAATGTTTTACATAACATGGAAGTTTTGATACCGTTACATACAATGGTCAGTTAACAATTCTGTATGAGCCTGTCTTTCAAAGTATCCAGGCTGCGGTCTTCGTGGCTTCAATAGCAAAGAATTGCCCTTTTTTTCCTCCTAATTTTTCTTGTATATTTATACAGTTCAGTAGCACAATGTGTGCAATGTGCAGTTTGTATGTGTTTCAGAGTAAACTGCAAAGTAAAAAAAAAAAAATGTCTTTAATGACCAAACTGATCAATGAGGAGCTAACTATAAATTACAAACATTAAAATAGTTAATGTGAAATTGAGACGCAACACACTCAAGAATACAGCAAATCAACATTTATAACCCTCTACTGTCCATGGAAACTACCTGCGTTGTTTTTTTTCCAGTGAAGGTTAATAAATTGAGCCAACATGTTTTGGCATCATGAGCAATATTAAATGAAAAAAGCATGAAAAAAAAAACCCTCTCCTATCCAAGTTAAACACACTTAGTCAAGAAGTTTTGAGTGCTCTATTCTCGTGATGATCCAATCTGGAGTCACACCTTGAGTAAACTCCCTTTGGAATCTGGCAAAAAAATAAAAATAAATAAATAAAATAAATAAATAAAAAAAAGGAAAGGAAAGAAAAGAAAAACAAGACAGACATAAATGTTAGAATGAGGTTTTTATTATAACATAATACTGATTCATATGACATTAACTCAAAGTATTAAAATTGTACTTTATGTTTAGTTATACTATGTATAGATACACACACACACACACATATACATATATATAAATATGAAAAGAATCATCATAGTACTCACTCGTAATTGGCTGTCAGTAATCTCTTGGACTCTGGTTTCTCTCCCTCTCCACCAATGTCAACCTGGAATATTCTTGCTCCCTCCATATTCTCATCAGGAAGTCTGGCACCCGTCAAGTACCAAAAACGCATCAAAATACTTACATATTTCCTCCCTGAAAGCCATGGGAAAACACTGCTATTATTTTGATGCATACATATTAATTTATGTCTACGTTATAGATTGTTTTTTAAAATAGTAACCTACTAAACACATTAAATTTGCATGGCATAAGAAACAGTCTGATGAAAAAGTATAAATGGGCTGATTTCAAAGCTCATATTTCCTAAATTACACGCCCACAAACAACAATTAAACATATTACCTGGGCGAATAGTGCGCGGTATGAAGCTTATAAGGTCTCACCGCTATCATCATAGTAAATGCCAACATCTCCTGTTGTTGTGTACATGATCTCATCGGAATCAGCAGACAGCGCCCTCTGGTGGCTCAATGGCAATTGAGCGCATTTTTCCTCAAGTTTCTCTATTAGCTATGGGAGGAAATAGATGAATTACTCTAAATGAAATCAATAATATTAGCAGGTGAATAAGATTATCATTATAATATAAATATGATTGGTATCTTAATGTACTTACATCTTTAGCTACTAATCCCTCAAGAGACTCAAACTTACATTGAGACAGCAATCTTGATACGTGCGAGAAAGCCTGAACAAAAGGTGATGTTTATTATCTCCTCTATCATGTAACTCAAAACAACATTGGTTATGTTTTCCCATTTAAAAAGGTTTTTATGTTCTCGTTACTTGCTAAAACAAACACACTAAAACATTTTGAAATCTTAAACTTTTCTGAAGAAGCCTGAATTTATTTGATCCAAAGAACAGCAAAAACAGTGAAAGTTTGAAATATATTTACTATTTTTAATAACTATAATATTTTAATAAATAATAATTTTCAATTTGAATATATTTGATGTTCACAATATTAGTGCTTTTGAATTTTTCTTTAAATCTTACTGGTAGTGTACGACCAGAAGCAAGCACATTAAAACGCTCATTATCCGCCAATAAATAATAAATAAATTAAAAAAAAAGTTTAATTTTGTTAAAAATTAAGACTATAAAATTGAATCAATTTCCTACGCCTTTCCAATAAATTAATAGGCTTCATTCAAACAACAGCACAACTCGTTTTGAATGTTTGTAACATTCAACCAATTGAAAAAAAAAACTAAGAACAATACTATTATAAAATGAAGGCATTGTATTTGTATGTAACTACAGTATTATAGCGTACTGCCATAACTGACATAGGCTATGTGTTCTGAATCACATAACGCTGTGCCAGGTATTGGCATTCACCTGTTTAGCTCCTTCCGTGAACTCCTCAATGCTGAACTCTTTGTCGAAGTAAGATCGGATGAGGAAAAAGTAGATGCGGGTCCGGAACCAGATGAAGGGGTTCGGGACCCCAATAACTACGACCTTCTGATTCTGTTTGTGTCTCCCCCGGTCAGAGCTGTACTGGCGAGCATCGCACACTGCAGACGCCACGGGGGCGAGTCTTCCGGACCGACTCGCTAAAAATGATTTCGATGTAAAGTACCGCATCAGAATCGACACGGGCCTGTTACAGCTGCAGCACCTCAGTAAGGGCAGCGCCATCTTTCTCCCGTCATCCTCAGCGGCCCATCTGTTATGGAAATCCGACTGACGACATCCGAAAGAGACAACAGTTCCACATTTATATCTATAACAGATTTCAACACTATATCGGTATTTTTTAGACAAAGCAGACTCACTGGTTTTTTATTCTTTATTAATTTTTCAAGTAAACTACGTGTGTTGTTTGTGAAAATAATCAGTTAAAGACTATTTTTAATAGGTAAGTCCAATTTATTCAGAAATGAGTCGGTTCACTTAAATGAATCAATTGACTGAAGTGGTCTGAGGAGTTCTCGGGTCAGCAACTCATATATTTACTTAATCCATCATTTGAACATACTTCTTAAAACGTAAAAAATAAGGTTATATGGGGTTATTTCGATGATTTAGTTAAAAGCATAGAGCCTCGGCTTTGAATTCGAACAAACTGTTTAGAGTCGACTCGCAAACACGAGTCGGACATATATATTGTAACTGACTCTAGAAAGGCGGAATGTTGCAGATGGCAGCGAATGGAGAGTAACGTTAGAGCTCAGGCTGTCAGAAATGGATTGTCAGGAAAAGCTGGAGGTGCCCGTCTACACAGATGTGGACAGAGAGACTTTTTTGAGGGATATATATCCATTGGTAACTCGTGTAATATATGTTAAACAATCATGTATTGCCTTGTTGTGGTAAATGAATCACACGTGTCTTGTTTAGCGTAGACCAGCGGTTCTGAAGCGCGTGCCCCTGGGGCCTTGTGTGCGCGCATGGACGGTGAGTTATCTTGCGCAGAAGGGGGGAGACCGCGAGGTCAAAGTTCATGTGTCCCCAGAGCCAAGGATGGACTTTCTGCACAAGAACTTTGTTTACAGGTGTGTGTGTGTGTTTTAACATGAATCCTGTATACTTGAGTCCAACTCAAAACTGTGTAATAGTAGTAGTAACAACAACTATAATAATAATAATTCTGTATTCCAGGACACTACAATTTGACAAGTTTGTTCAAAGAGCTGCAGAAGCAAAACACACAGATTTCTTCATTAGTGAGGTTTGCTATTCTCAATGGGTTATTTGCAGTGAGTACCTTTTTCAGTGCCGTGAGGTGCCCGGGTTATTTCATGTAATATTTTGAGATCCTATTAGATAGTATATTTAAATTTAAGTTAACTTGTGCCAACTTAACTTGTATCTTTTATATAAGCCTTGTATCTTTTATAATGTTATGAATGTTATATTTGAGGTTTACTTCAAATATTGGTGTTTTTGTTGTTTATGGGCTCTTTTATATTTATACTACTCACTATTCAGCAAATGATTAACATGGATTTTTTCCCAACAGGATGAAAGCTATTACTTGCGCTCACTTGGAGAAGATTTTCGCAAGGTACTGTGTTTGTAGTAGCTCCTAGAAAGTTAGATTGCACACTTGTTGTATTTCATCTGAATATACACTCACTGTAACATGTACATAAGGATATTAAAATAGGAAATTCAATGTATTATTGTCCTAATCCTTTTAGGAACCGGCTGATTTAAGGAAGCAGTTCCCTGAGCTGGCAGAGGATTTTCATATACCCCAGTTCTTTGAACAAGAGCAGTTTTTCTCCAGTGTCTTTCGAATCAGCTCCCCTGGTCTGCAGCTGTGGACACACTATGATGTGAGTTTTTTCATCCTTATTCTATGGTGGCAGAGAGAGCTCAACGTGCTGCAAAACTTAAAGAGAACACATGGAAACAGAAAAAAACACATGCAAACGGAAAATTCTCACAATGCAACCAAACACATACAGGTGCTGCAAACAGCACGGACCACAACGGAAATGTTTCAGGGGGACCTCAAAACATGAGAACCCATCTGGGACCTGATTATTTGTTCCGTGGCTTTTGGTCAGAGCAGAGATGTTGTCGCTGAATTAAAAGGTGAGTTTTTTTTGTGTTTATTTTAACATCCTGATCATACAGTCTTTTGGATATTATTAGACTAATCTGACAAATTACACACTTAACTGTGAAACATTATTTTAATGCTATGTTAGCTAGAGTTACTCTCAGATGGGTTTGTCACTTTTGAGGTCCCCTGAAACATTTCCGTTGTGGTCCGTGCTATCTGCAGCACGTTTCTGTGTTTGCAGCACGTTACGAGAATTTGCAGCGCCTGTGTTGTCAAACTGATGAAGATGTTTTCTTAATGTGTTGTTGTTTTTTTCAGTTTGCATGTGTTTTCTTCGGTTTGCATGTGATTTTTTTTTTTTCTCTTTGAGTATGTGTATATATATATATATATACTCACACACAGAAACCTTTTTTTCCCCTCACTTTCTATGCTTATTTTGATATTTACCATCAGGTAATGGACAACCTTCTAGCTCAGGTAACAGGAAGAAAGCGTGTTGTTTTTTACAGCCCCAAAGATGCACTCCATCTTTACCTCACAGGTGACCCTCCGTACTTCACAAAGTGTGTGTATTATATTAAATGTTACATACATATAAATTGTAATCTTATTCATAGGGGACAAGTCTGAAGTTTTGGACATTGACAATCCTGATCTGCAGATTTATCCTGAGTTTGTGAAAGCACGTCGTTATGAGTGTATTCTGGAACCAGGAGACATGGTCTTCATCCCAGGTATTTAATTCTCATACCGTGCTGAACAGGACCAATAAAAACAATTAAATACTTTTTTATATTGTAAACCATCTAAATGTGCTCATATCTTGAAGTAATGAATGCAGTTGCATTCAGAAAATGACTGCCTTTATGATGGTTGAATAACATCTCCTCAGCTCTTTGGTTTCACAATACCCTGGCTCTCCAGTTTGGAGTTGGTGTCAATGTGTTCTGGAGGCATCTTCCACCTGAGAGTTATGATAAGAAAGATCCATATGGAAATAAAGACCCAGTAGCAGCCACTCGAGCCCTGCAGTCACTGGAGAGGACACTAGGCATCTTGGATGAACTGCCACCTGATTATCAGGATTTCTATGCTCGTCGCATGGTGCTGCGGATTCAAAAACGAATGTACTTGTAATGTGGTTTTGTTTCTAGTTTAAGTTAAATGTTTTTTAATTCTGTAGTTTAGTACTGTTTCCTGATTAATCAAGTAATTACCTTGATCCTCATGTTTTTCTGTCTTCTGATTGGATGGTATAGGTCGTGTGACCATTCTGGTTTGGTATTTATAGCTGTCATGTTGCCATTGTTTCTTGAGTATTGATTCGTGTAACTACTGTTTGTGCTTTTGTCCATGCTTTAGTTTGTTTAACTATGCCATGTCTTTGTATATTGTGCATTTGCTCAGTTTTGGGTATCATTAAATTGCACACACTTGTTTCAGTGGACTGGTGTATGTCATTCTTTATTTTATCTTTTTCCTTTTAATAGTAATATATTACCCAGCCTCCACAGCCCCATCAGTAACTTTATCATCACCTGAGCAAACTATACATTTCCCTGTATTTTTTGTTTGTTTGTTTTTAATTCAAAATCTGTCCACATACTCCTGGTAATCACCACTCTCCAAGTACTAATACATTATAATATATTAAAGGTATAAGTCCACCAAAAATGACAACTCTTACATCGTTTATACTCCAGTATGAACAAAAAAACATTGACACAATGTTCCAAAGTATACTCAACCTTAAAACAACAGGAGAGTGAGTTAATTTTATTTTTTTTATGAACTGTCGCTTTAAAATGGACTTGTTTTTCTGTATTGTATTTAGCTAACATTCAAATATAGGATTTCTTAACAGGTGGGATTTAAAAGTATTTTCAATTTGAAATGTTATGAGGGGTTAATAATAAAATGTATTTAACACAATTATCCCCTTCAATTAAATGTTCTCATTATTATACCAAATCTATGACTCTCAATGTCATCTCACATCTTAAATAGTGTCCACAGAGGGGTTCGATCTTTTTTTATGCAATAAAATAGATACAAATATTTTTAATGATGAAAAAGAGCTTGTTCTGTCCCAACTCTTGGTCAACACCTTCAGAGATTCATTAAAATGTAATAAAAACAGGGAATAACACGGGCAGCTGTCCCTTTGCAGGACCCTTTTGACACCTTCCACCTCTGCAGAGTACTGTACATGCATATCAGACAGGCTGTGGTAAGTTTTATAGTTTTAGAATATTTTAAAACCTAATGTTAATATTTCCAGTGTCTCAACCATGGCATGTTAACACCATTCTTTCAATTTCTGAGGAAATTCTTTGAACTATTTAGATAATTTTAGTCTCCTAAACCAGGTTCTATTAGCATCTGGCATTAGCAGAGAAAACAAAATGGCTACTTCGAGAACTCCATTTGTTTTGTGCAAGAAATGCCAAATTTGTCAGCACCATCAGAAGATTTTCTGTCTGACGGTAGTGACAGGCCAATTATGGAACTGACATTCAACATGAAGTTTTCATATTTTTGTGGTTTTCATATAATTTTTAAAATTATATTCAATATAATTTGAATTTTTCTAATAATGCATTAACACCATGGGCAACACTACCATAAGAGTTTTTAACGTTAGTTAACAACATTAATTAACATGAAAAGTACAGGTACTTATAAATATTTATTAATCATACTTGACATTATTAAATATTTAAGAACTACAAAATGAGCAGTTCTATTTTTATTATTTAATAATGTTAATAAAGATTTATAAATATTGTAAAAATGTATTAATATTGCTAGTTAATGTTATTTAATGCATTAACGTTAACCAATGAACATTATTGTAAAGTGCTACTGTACAAGCATGTTGCTTATGTGGATTGATAGTCATCAGTTCCAACAGAATTAGGGTTAAGGGAACATAAGATTGGTATAGCTAAATATGATAAAGATTCTCTTGTGCTCTTTTTGTGTGTTTTAGTCCAGCATGGCTAGACAAAATCTATGATTTGAGGAGCAAAGAAGGAACAGAGAGTATCAAGTGAAGAGAGAAAATCAGTACACAGCCAGAATTAAGAGAGGAATTTCTAAGACAGGAGAGATAAGGTGGAAACAGATACTTGAGAAAGGAAAAATAAGGCAAATAAAGGAGTAAAAGAAAATAGAGGGGAAAAAAAGAGAAAGAAATGGAAGTTTAGCCAGAAAGAATTGAGAAAGCAAAGAAAGACACTGAACGATTGGATAACACAAATAAACAGGCAGGCTGCAGCAGGTAAAAGAGAGATATGAGATGCACATGTAAACGGATAGAGGTAACATAATTCACTTATTCACTAATTCATAGTTCACTTAAATGTTTTAAAAGTTAACTTGTAATCATAGGGGATGCATAGTAAATTAATTTTCTGTTCTGAGATGAAAGAGAAAAGTGTACCATTATGAAATACTTTCACAAGTTCGCGCTTTGGCGTGCTGTCCAGGGAGTGAGCGGGGATGTCGGCCAATGCCGAGCCCTAGAAGATGGAACCCTAGCGAGCAGGGCAGAACCCTAACTAGGGCTGAGCTCAATGTCCGACTCGAGTCTGGCTCGAATCCCCCTCACCCCCTACCAAAGTTTGGTAGATTTGAATGTTGTCTCAGGGTTGGCAACATCTGAGGTTCTCTGAGGGGTCAGTATTGCATATCAGTATGTACACATTTGTGTACTGTTTAAGACTATACATAGCTTGACTTCAACACTAAAACAGTTTGTGAATATTAAAGAACTGCGCACTACAAGGTGTGGGGAAAGAGGGGACTGTATTCATCTCAGAAGATGTAAATTAAGTCTTTTTATGAAAGCTTCTAGGGAATGGAAGTCCATCCCACCAACAACTAGTAGATCACATACTTTTGGTTCTTTACAGTTTTATGTTAAAATTTGGTTATTGACAATCCGGCACTGTCAACATTAGTACTGTATTCTTGACCGTGGACCTCCTTGTACTGATTGTTCTCCTGTTGCCATCTCTCTCTCCTTGTTTCTTTTTATGTTTTTTTCTTAGATTTTTGCATTGTCTAGACAATTTACTAAGCCTATATATTTGTACTTTAGTTGTGCTTTTTTCATTATATAATATGTATTTGTTTTATGATACTTTGTCTGTTTTTAGGGTGTCCTTTTAACATTCTGTCAAGCGTCTACAGATAGCCTTTGTTTGGCTAATTCTGGTACATTTTATGTTGATTAATGTGCATTGCTCCTGTAAACAAATAACGTTAAACTAAACTATAGTATTATTTCTTCTCAGGTGTTCTCAATCTATTGTTTTATGAAAATTGAAAAGACAAGGAAAGCTGTAAGAAAGTAAGTGCATGGGTGCTTCTCAATATCCCTCCTCGTCTCCTCGGTCCTCTGTCCTCCATCCTATGACCCGGAAACCGATCGAGCTC
>JAUMHP010000057.1:10269352-10287347 GCA_032361065.1 Enteromius trimaculatus
GGATAGGGATGATCACTATGATTTGGAAAATGACCATGAATCGTTCGATACACGATACGCGAATCGTTACACCCCTAAATGGAATATAACGCAAAATCAAACTACAGAAGAGACAAATTTTTTAAATTGGAAAATTTGTCATTTTTGATCAAGATGCTACTGGTCTAATCAGATTCAATGATATATGCTAACCTATGCTAAAAGTGCTTCTGCCAGACCAAGAAATTGGCTAAATGGATTAAAAAAATAATCTAGGGGAGTTGGAATATTAGCCTAGTTCCAAAAATAGTGTAGTGTCCCTTTAACATAGGGAATATCATGGTAGACTAACTCTCTTTGTACTGCATACTGTACTAATATACCAATAATTTTCTTTCAAGTGTACTAAAAAAGAAGATACGAGAATGCAAGTCAGGCCGCTTCATGGAGAAAGATAAACGGATCTTAGAAGAGCTGAAAAGTCTTCACTGTGAACCCCATCCATTTTGTTCTGTGTATCCCTCCGAAACAGATTTCAGTAAGGATGATTAAATCTGCTTTTAAATTTGTGGTCAAAATAAAAGTTCATGCTGTTTCTCCTGCTGTTAGATATTCATGCATGAAGTGTACAAATAGTTCCAAACATCAGTAACTGTGAAAAATTGTATAATGAGCAATATCAGTAACTGGGGGCATACACCAAAGCAGGTTGCTTACAAGTCAGGTACCACAAACATACAATCATATGTAAGGCAGTTAATCTTTTATTATACAGTATTGAGTCTAACATTCTTTAATGACACTTCTTGTTTAAGGGTAGAGGCTTCTTTGATCTTTATTGCTCACATAATCCGGATAATCAGTCAGTTGCTTCCTCTAAGTAAATTACACATACAAATATAGTGTACAATAAAGTTGTTGTCATGCATTTGAATGTTTTCAGCCTTTTGGAAGATTGTCATGAAAGGACCACCTGAGACCCCCTATGAGAACGGAACCTTTGAGCTGTATTGTCAGTTTGGTCGTGATTATCCAGTGAAACCACCTGTTGTTCGGTTCTACACTCCTGTATCCTTTAGCTCTTTTAATGGCACAGCCATTTTCACATTCTGATGTCTGTTTTTGATTCATATATTAAGAGTAGAGCGCAGAACACCTTAGCATTTTGTACTCTATAAACTCCTTAACTGCGGTACAGATTTACCATTGCAACATCAACAGTGTGGGAAGGATTTGCCACCACATATTTGATCGAAACTACTCAGCTGATGTGACTATGAGAGAGATCTTGGATGCTGTTTATGGACTTCTGATACTCCCAGAGGCAGAAGATCCACTAGACAGGTAGCCTCTTATTCTTCATCTGGTGTTTTTTTATTATTATTATTATTACTATTTTAAATCTCTAAATTTTAAATCTTTTTTTTATTAATTTAATATGTTAATGTTCAAGTAAAATGCATTACATTATTTAGCATTGATCCGATTCTAAAAAAATACACTACACTAAATAATAAATACTTGGTATTTTTGTCCGCTGTCAATCTTATCTTCAGCATATTAGCAGAGGAATTCCTCACTAGCAAAGAAATCTATGAGCAGGCAGCTAAAGATGACACTGCAGTTAATGCTTGTCAGTCCATGGAGTCCATTGAAAAGGTAAATACTTTTTCAAAGCCCAGGATTTTTTGTGAAACCAATATTTACATTGGTTTCCTTGATCCCTTGATGAGTATAATAGACTCCATTAAAAGGCATTTAAAATCTTGAGATTTTATTCATTTATTTTTTGCACTTCAATCTGCTTTTCAGCAATACATAGGTGAGAGCAATGTTCCAGTGCCACCTCATCTGGTATGTCCCTTGTCCGGGAAGATGTTCGTTGATCCAGTCAAGGTCAAAGGTGGATGTGTGTATGAGCGAAGAGCAATTGAGGAATATCTTAAGACGTAAGTTTCAGTGGATTAGTCTCTGAAAAACTTAATTTGCATTGCATTCATATTTATTCGTAAGAGTGGTTTACAATTTGTTTGTGCATTGAGAGTTCTGAGTTAGGTGCTTGTGTTTCTTATTGTTCATGAGGAGTTGCATTATTGAGGTACAGTTTACTCCTGGATATGTTATGGTGTATCAAGGTGCCTTCCACCCACTTTCTAAATTAAACTAATGCAAAAGACGTTGATGATGAGCATAAATAACAGGGTTCTTTACTAGACAGAGGTCAAACGACAAGCTATTTTCATAGTCCATAGCATAACATGGCTATTAAGAAGCATGTTGTTTTGCTTGCTCAGATAGGAGGCGTCTGATCTGCCTGTGGTCGTAATCAAAGGAAGTCTTTTGTTTTATTTTGTTTTCTATATTGAGGTGTGTAATTTTTTTACAGGAACAATAATGATCCAGTTACAGGGAAGCCATTGAGCTGCACAGATCTTGCTCCAGATAAGAACATGAAAAAGTCTGTTGTGGAGTATCGTACATCCCAGATAGAGGAAATAGATGCCTAAATAAAGTAGATATGGTTTTGGAAGTGATTCAGCTGCACTATAACAATCGCACAGTAACCTTAATCATATTCAATCTCTTTTGATCGTGGGGCACAGCTTTTTACATTTACTGTGTAGAAATGACAAAATTCCACCTCCTATGATGTTGTCCAGTTTATCTTCTTTATCTTCATTTATTTAAATATTCATCTAATTTAGAATTTGTTATATAAGAGGGGTCATAATGTAAGCTTGTTTCTGTCAACTTAAAGATTGAATCAAACTTTTTTTTTCTGCAAAAAAAATAAACGATTTTTTGTTTCTTTCAAGAAAATTAAGAATAGACGAAATGTCGACTTTAAGACAAATTTAAGAACTGATATGTATGACAGTTAAAGTTGTTATATTTCAAAAATTAAAAGTTTAAAGTATGTTAAATTTTCATTTTCCATATCAAACTGTTAGTCTTGGTTGCTTTGTTTATATGTATTCTGATGTTCCAAATAAAGCATGTATGTATGCATGTTTTTATTTGATTTTATATTCCGGTCACAAATCCACATGAAACACATGTAAAAAACGTTTAATAATTTCAAGTACCCTGGCTCTCCAGTGTTGGTGTCACTGTTATGTTACAGTAGGTGATTGTGTAACAGATGACAGACCTTTTTTTTTTTTTAAATTAAAATTGACATTTTATTGCAGATAATTCTTACAGTTTTCATAAAGTTAACCTACAAATGGTTTAAAGCATTGTAAACAAGGTGGAGACACCTCTCATCCAGGCTGGTGATAATAAATGGTTCTTGTAATCACAACAGTCTTCAACAATTAATACTTCTGATCACATCATTCCTCATAATTGGTTTGGAAATTGGGAAGGATGCAACTGTTCTGAATCTTCCAGGCTTTTTCATCACCTGGAGGTAGTTCAGGTTAAATCTTATCAAAGGCAACAACGCCAAAAGTCGCTGCTTAGCCTGAAATCCTTGAATTCCTGATTCATATTCAGTATGGTAAGGTGGTTAAATGTCAGCTTCAGTGCAACAGCAAAATTCACTAAGAATCAGTATTCATCCTCATTTATGTCATACTGGTCTTTCTGACATGTGAGGGACAGCATGTTAGGAAGACCACTCTAGACAATTCAGTAGAGGAAAGAAATAATTAAAAGAACACAGATGGCAAAAGCCAGCTGTGAGACCTCAATACTCCAGAACCTTTGGCTTCAGATACACAAGGAAGATCTAGTTTTCTCAATAGTGTTAATAAAATATCTTTGCGAGTGGAACACATGAAAGCATCAAACATGCACAATCACACATACTCATCTGTCTTGTTTTCGTGAAGCAACAGCTGCGTTTAACCAAACAAATGGCTATCTAGACTTCCTAGAGCTGGACATGATATCCTGATCTTCACATTCCGAATTCCAAAGAGTATCCTTTAAGATCCTTCTCCAAATAATCTCAAGCATCCTTGCACTTTACACTTAAATTAATTCAGCAACATTAACATGTGACAATTGGCATTCTTCATTTCTGAACTACAGTGTTTGTGCTTTTGAATGAGGCACGCTAAGAGTCCTCCTGCATCCTTCAGAAAGTCCTGATTGAATTCTTCTAAGATTAAGAACTCCGACTAAATGGATAAACAGGAAGAAATGGCACGGTTGCAGGATATAACGTAGCAGGTTGTTTATGGGCTTGTTTATAGTTTTATTAACTATGCATAAGGTGCAGAACGATGGGAAATGGATAGGCAGTGGAGGTGAATTCGGGCAGATTATGGGACAGATCTGAAACCATTAGGGAGTTGTTGCTGTTCCACGGCCACTCTTCATCTTCTCTAGCCTTTTTGAGAGGTGGCTGTTACTGGACTCCAACTCCTCAATCTTGTCCAGTGCAGAGCGTAACTACCATAAAAAATAGTTGAACAAGCAATTCATTTTGTTAAGTGTACATGTAAGTGCAACTTCATATATATGTTTTTAATGAATGCATAGTTAATGGGCTACTCTACCTCTCGCTGCAGTTTGCGTTTTTCAGCTTTGAGTTCGTCCTCTACCTTCTCTGCATTTTCAGATGCACCTTTGTAACGGGTAACCTGACCCTCGAGCCTTGTTACCTACATTAGATTTGAATCAAAAACATGTTTACCATTTCATATTTTAGAAGAGTAACAATGATTAATAGTAATGAAATATATTAAAATAACTCACATTCTGTTCAAGTGCTGTGACTTCTTGCTCTGATTTGACGAGCTTAAATTTGAGGTCATTGATTTGTCTGTTTGCATCCCCTGAAATAAAGAACATTAACAAATAAGTTTTATTAATTAAAGTGCCTTTCACAAGCTCAAGGTCGCTGTACATGGAGAAAATAACAAACACCTTTTTTTTCAAATTCATGTGATAGTATATGGCACATATACATGCATACTAATACACAGTGTCTTAAAAGAGCACAACACAAATACCCAGTAGTTTCACAGCAAAACATTAAACAGAAGACGGACGGAAATACTGTAAGAAAAGATTTTTAGTTTTTAATTTGATGACATAGTTACGATGTTGCGAAGAATTGAAGGAAGAGAATTCCTGAGTTTCTAAGCTACAGTACAGCACTAAAAGATCTACCATCCTTTGACATGAGGTACAGTAAGCAGGTTTGAATCAGATGAATGAAGACAGTGAGAAGGTCTATAATAGGTCATCAGTATAACAATGATTACAGACCGCAGCTATAGATTTAACCAAGGGAAGCAAATCAATATTGAACAGGAGAGGTCCAAGAACTGAGCCTTGAGGGACACCTTGAGAGAGTGAACAAGTCGACAATTTAAAAATGTAATTACTATTAAAAAAAATATCTGAGAGATATGATATAACCAAGACACAGTAGTACCTATGATGCCAATAGCTGAGAACCGAGAAAAAAAGTATATGAGATAAGGTGATGTTAAATCCAGCAAGATAAGAATAGTAAGACAGCCATAATCAGCAGATACTAAAAGGTCATTGGTAATTTGTGTTATATTGGTGCAGTGGCCCGATTGAAAATCAGATAGGAAGAAGATGACTGTTGTCTTGCATTTGTATAAGCAGAGATATGTGCCACTTTTTCAAGCAGTTTGGAAACCAAAGGGGGATTAGATATAGGTCTGAAGTGAGAACAGATGGACCTTACAGTCCAGGTTTCTTTAGAAAAGAGAGTGACCACACAGAGTATTTAAACGATAGCAGAACATACCCGTTGTTCTGTTGATTTGTGCTACCCTGTCAGGTTTTGCTACCTCCCGTTTAAACAGTAAGTATTACAATTCAACAACAAAATGCTACCTGTTAAATTATCATTTATTAACATCAACACCTACCTCAACCCTAAACCTATCCTTACAGTAATGCAAATACAGTAATTTTGTGTTATTTGTGGTTAGAAGGGATACAGCTAAACCCAGTAACCAACTGAACATTTTTTGCCCTATCTATTAGATTGTTTTTATTAACATCTACACATACAGTAATGCAAATACAGCAATTATTGTTGTTCAGTGTGAGAAAAATGACAATATTTATTTTCTTCTCAACATCTGAAAAAGGCTGAAGGTCCTCTGGCAATAAACCAAATCTGTTAAAAGTGATTGCTAACAATGTAATGAACATTGTGAGCTGGAACTTTTGCCCTGAAGCTGACCGAGTGCAGGTAGTCTCTTACTCTGTATATCCATGATGTTGGAGTCACCACCATTCTCCAGAACTTCTCCCTCTGGGCTGGACGAATCCTCCATCCCATTCTTCTGTTTCTTCTGCTCAAGCTGACCTTTCAATCTCTTAACCTGAATAGAAGAAACACCATGTTTGTAAAGACACAAAATGAGGATAAAGTCAGTGTAAAGTACTGTAAGTGCCAGTAGCGCACCTGCTCTATTAAGTTTTCCCTCTCATCAACCAGTTTTCTTAAGCGAATTTCTGAAAAGCAAGTTCAACATAAAGGCCATTAGACAACAACCAACATTTTTTTCTTGCAGTTTTTTGTTTTTTGAAAAACAACTGTCTTCAAAATAACCATTTTGGATACATTCATAAATTTAAACTACAGCTAAACATCTTAAGCAAGCTTTTTGCAAATGAAAATATTACATTCTCATGTTAAAACAAATTCCAAGGTTAGACAGAAAAGATTTCACATACCAGGGGTGGGAGGAGCCAAATGCATGGAGGGGTAGGAGTCAGGGCATGCAAAAAGTGAGGCTATCCTATGCTGGGATGTGAAGGAAGAGGATGGACAACATGCAGAAACTTCAGTGACCTCAGAGGCTTCAGCCTCATGTATGTAAAATTACATGACTGTTTTTCATGATGTAAGCTTTGTATTTCTTGATGTGAGATTGACTAAATGTGTGAAATACTATACTACATCTCTTCAAAATAACTTTCATGACTTAAAAACAGTCCAATCTTATCTGAGGCAATTTAATTAAATGTCCCCCTCCCTCTCTCTCGCTCTCTATATAAAAACTATGTTGTAATGGAAAACCATTTATAAATAAAAGATTCCAAAAATTCTGTTAAAAAAACAAAACTGTAAAACACACTTTTAATTGCTCATTTTAAAATTGCTTTAATTTGTGATTTTAAAATACATGGTTCTCTTAACATGCACCTTTTCTCAAGTTCCAACACCATCTTCACCAAACAGAATAAAATATTTTCTTTTTCCCCCTTCAATCGTATCTCCTTACAAATAAATTGTAAAAAATAAGATGTAACTTCAAAGCTCCAGTCAAATCCTTAGAGGAATGTTTAATAAGGTTGGCACATTTTTTTATTTACCAAAAAATATCTTTTAACAACATAACACCCATTTAAACAAAATACATTACAGGTCCTTTGTTACTGAAAACATTGTAATTAAGAAGTTGCTAAACATGACTGCAAAACAGACAGAAAGATAATCATTGTATTACTCATATAGTATGAGAAACATTTTATTCGTGCACATGTATAATTTCATAATAAATATGACACTTTATACCCATTACTGATAGCATTTAATGTGTAGTTGGTTTTGGGATTTTAAATACTGTGAACCAATTCCAAGTGTTATGCATTGTTAATCAGGTGTAAAACATTAATGTATCAGATATGTTTGCTGAAAAAGATACAATGACGGATAACTGGGATTGACTGTACGGTAACCTTTGGTTATTTTAGGGTTCTCTGAAATAATGGTCCCAAAATAATTTTGTTAGGACCTACATAAGTGCAAATTACTTTTTCAATTGAACATGCTGAGAAGAGACTCAGCTATGTCCTTGTCTATTAAGACATTTTACATTCTTCTTTCCCCTTGCTCTTCCCTTTTCCTTTCCCACTTTTTTTAGATTCTTTTCTTTCGTCTTCCTTGTTTCTTTCTGTGGTTTCCTTCTCAACTTCCTGATCTCCTGAAATACTTGACACCTTGTTTTCATGTTGAATAGAAGTATTGACCTCTTGGCCTACATTTCTTGTCTCCATCTCTGAGATCAGATTTCCTCCTTCACTAAGCGTCACATCTTCTGATGACTGCTGATGCTCCTCAAATGCATCTTCTTTATTTTTAGAAGTATCATGCTGCTGATCATTAGGTTTAACTTCACCGCTGACTTTGCTGTCCTCTGTTAAACATTCTTCTGTAACCGTTGTTGTTTGTGGGTTTTTTGCATTTTCATTATCTGTCTGCCTCCTTGGCTTTGATTCCTGACCTGCAAGTTCTAGATGTTCTTCTTGAGTTTGGTCCTCATCAGTGACATTGCTTTGGTATTCCTGTTTTGCTTCTTGGACATCATCTTTTAAAAGAGTACCTTCCTCTTTTGGCTTATCTTGAAAGTTTTTTAGAGGGGCATCTAATGATGCTTCAAGATCCATTTCATCAAAATCAAATGATTCTCCATCTTCCTCTTCCTCATCTTCTTCCTTGAGCTCTTGAGCAGCCACATCTGACTTTACCAGAAGTTCCTCTTTATCTTCAGGCAGTTGTGCTTCAAGCAGATTTTGGATTGATTTCTTCTCCTCATCTTTTTCTACCTTGGGTTCCTGGCCAGAAGAGTCAGACTCTCCAACTGATTCTTTAGTTGCTTCATTGGAAGACAGGTGATCCTCATGCACAACCTGAACCTGTGTATCAATTAAAGGAGTATTGTCAACAAGGCTTCCATCAGACACATTTTCAGAAGGCACTATAAGGTTTTCTTTATCCATTTCATCTTGTCTCTCAACCTCTTCCTTGTCCAATTCTTCTAAAATACCATCTTGAGTATCAGACACTTTTTCACTTGGCATATTAAAGTTTTCTTTATCAACATCATCTTGTCTCTCAACCTCTTCCTGGTACAATTCTGCTCCAATACTGTCTTGAGCATCAGAAACATTTTCACATGGCACGTTAAGGTTTTCTTTATCAAGATCATCTTGTCTCTTAACCTTTTCCTGCTCCACATCTGCTCCAATATGGTCTTGAGAATCAGTAACATTTTCAGTGGGCAGTTTAAGGATTTCTTTATCCAGATCATCTTGTCTCTCAACCACTTCCTTTTCTAATTCTGCTCCAATAGGGTCTTGAAGTTGTTGGTTTTCCATTGGCTGATCTATAGGTTGTTCCAGGATTACACTTTCAGCTTCATTTTCCACTTTCTCCATTACAGGGGAAGTGGAATGAGCAGAGTCATCTTGCTCTTCAGGGTTAGTGGTCCCATCTAGATCAATATTCTGGACCTTTTCCTCCTGTTCTTCTAATTCACAGTTCGAAAGACTCTTCGCTTCCTTTTTGTCTACTGATGAAGGTTTCTCAATATTCTCAGAACAGCTGATGGACTCAACACCTACTTTAACAGCATCCATGGAAAGAGCAGTAGGTTCATGAGGCAGTGAAGTCTCCATTTCTGAAGATACAAGCTCACAGCAAAAGACTGCAGTTACAGAGTCAGGATTTGTTGTGTCCTCGTTGTGTTCAACAATAAGGTTTGCTGGGTTTGAAATAACATTGCTGGACAGATCATCTGAAAGGACGCCATTGCTAGATTCAGGGCAATCTAAATTTGAAATCATTTTAGAATTTCCTGCTAAATCAGTTTCATCTGAAGCTAACAGAATTTTATTTTCATCATCATTAGCACTTATATTTGTGCTTGTTTCGATACCACCCAATTCACTGGTTCCTTTAGCATCATGTGGGACATCTGTATTCATTGTTGTTTTGGATATATCATTCCGTAAGGGCTCCAGATGGTTTCCTTCTTGATCGCTGTCCATTTTTTGGTTTGGTTTGTCTTCATTACAAACTGTTTCATTCTTGTCATCGATCTTTGTGTCATTATCTTGCTTGTCACTTGTTTTCTGCTTCTGCTTGTTTTTCTTCTTCTTTTTCTTCTTTTTATTTGAAGAACTGGCACTTTGGGTTTTGGCAAGCTTCTCTGTTTGAGATGATTCTACAGGCTCTTCTTTTTCGAGTTTATCATCAAGCACAGTTTCCCCAGGTTTATCAGGTTCATCATGGACAGAACCAGAGGCAAACTCTAAAGAAGTTTCTTCTTTGATGTCCTGACTGGGTTTGGCACATTTACTGTCTTGTTGATCTGTCTCCAAAAGCTCATCCTTGTGAACAAAGCCCACTGAATCTTCTGGTTTATGTACCTCAGATTTGATCTCCTCATTGGGTCTCGTTACAGTGAGTATATCATCACCAACAGAATTAGGACATTCTTTAGGTTTATTCTCAAGCTGCTCTACACCTTGATTCTTTTGGTTTCCAAAGTCTTCATTCTCATTTGCTTCTAAAGGTGTGTTTGTAGAACTGAATGGGGCATGTGAAAACTGCAGATTCCCTGGCACCACATCATCCAAATCTTTTTGTTGCTGGTCTTTACACACCTTCAACTGATGAGTGCCTGGGAGATGATTGAGGTGTCAGTAGTTAAAGTCTGTAGAAGCCATTGAATATTTGCCAAATGTTTAGAGCAAGAAGAAAAAGAAAGAGGGAAAGGAGCGAAAAAAGACTCCATGGCAAAGCTCTTAAAGCTCTTAAACCCTTACAAATCAAAAGTCTTGAAGAATGTCCGAAAGAAGAAAACCCCAAAGTAAAGTCAAGAACAGAACAAACTACTCCACAATTCCTTCTCTTGATTTTCATTTTAAAACATTTTTTCAGCAAATTTTTAAAAATTCATCCAGCAAAGTACTGAAATATGGACTTAAGAAAGAGACATGACTCTGTAGTGTTAACTTTTATTCTAGTATACAGAGAGTGGATGCAGAGAAGCAGGAAAAAGTGAGAGATGTTAATGTGAATTTGTAACAGGCAGTTTGGTTAGACTTGGCTTGAGCTGTACAATGAAAATGGAAAGTGGCAAAGCTAGAATATGTAAGCATGCAATGATTGAAGCTAAGAAAAGCAGCTTACCTAGTACACTACTTCCCTCACGGATTTCAGCTGATGCAGTTTGAGAATTCAGATCAGCCTTTCCGACTTCTTCCTCTGTTTCACCATTGGTGGCCAAGTCGGGTCCAAGGACAATGCCGTGTTTCTGGACAGGAAAAGAGTTTACAATTAGCATACTTGTTCTAAAAAAACAAATTGAGGTTAAACTTAGATGCACTGGACCTAGATTTGTTATTTTTAATAGTATACATTTGTAAATAATATTATGGTTATTATTCTGTTCATTCAATTGAAGTTGAATGTTAATGAATCAATCTTGATGTACAATATTTTTGGGGTCTTAGCATCTATACATTACTAAAAATGAACATAACGCATTTTCACTAGGAATATTTAATGAAAAAAGAAGGAGCCCTGGTTTGACCACACACATCAATACCTTTAAAATATCTTTGAGCTGAACAACCTCATCTCTAAGCTCATCCCGCTCATTTCGAATGGCATCAGAAAATTCCTTCTGCCTCTCTAATGCCTGAACAGCACCAGAAGGGATTTGGCAAAGATGCGGCGAAGAGGAAAAAAGAGGGTGAAAGCAATGAAAACATCAGTGCTGCAGACAACAAGACCAGTTTGGCAATGAGAGACAGGTTGTAGCAGGAAACAGATGTGGAAACTAGCTAATCAGCAATTGTATGTTTGAAAGATAAACTTATAATTCTCTTACAGTAAAGGTACTGTAACAACAGTTTTAGGTAACAGTTTTTACAGCAGTTGGATACTGAGGAAGCATACCCCAATTTTTTTATTCTTCCACTCAATAGTTTCCTGGAGGTCAGAAATCTCCCTAACATTGCCGTCTTGCTTGAGCCGTAATTGACGGATCTCCTATAAAGAGTTATTGTGCATGGAAGAAGACCAAAGATAAAGGAATGAGAAAAGCAGTTAAAGCAGGTGGGCAGATAAGCCAAGCATTTGAAAAAGACAAAGGTTTTTAGCACAGAGACATGTATACCACAATACTCACAGTGAGCAGTTCCTCACTCTGTTTCAACGTCTCCTTCAGTTCACTGAACTGAAACTGCAAAATGCTATGAGCATGCTTTTCTCGTTCAAGGTCCTAAAATATAAATCAAGGAGATTAAAGTATAAAAGCACAATTTGTACACTATTTTATTTCAATCATAAAATGACAAAAAGATTACAACTAATAAAAAAAAAAAATCCAATTATAAGCTCTTGCCATTTTAACAATCTAATATTTGTTGTTCGACAGTGTATTACAGCAAAAGCATTACTGCAACTTGTAATGCACACCTGACTATACAGACCTTATACTTTTCCTCAAGCTCACGGCGTGTTTCAAATAGTATCTCCTCCAGTTCCATTAAAGAGTCTTTCAAAGTGTCCACTTCATACATCATATTGGTCTTCTCATTGTCCAGCTGTGCATTGGAGACCATGGCCTTACGGTACTTTTCCTCAACTTCCAAAAGGGAATCCTTTAAAAAGAAAAACGGCAGAATGAAAACCAGCAAACACTCATCTGAACATGCATTCCAATACCTCAACCTTGATCAGTCTTGAAAAAAATTTTTAAACTAAATTTGAGATTAGTAATTAAACTAAATCACGAAGAGGGATATGTAACAATATATTTTGGAAAATAAGATGAAGTCAAAGATGGAAGCAAAGGAGAGAAAATGAGGCTATAGAATTCAGTGGCATTAACATGCAAGATGAGAACCAGAGACTAATATATCATGTCATCATATTTTGGATCAGCCATTGGCTGGTTAAAAAAAAAGGCATACAATTTGTTGTTCATTCACCAGGAATGTCTCATATAACTCAAATATAGCAGGTTCTCGCTGGATTTTTGACTGATGCTGCCTTTACCAGCTATATACCTTGATCTCTTTGAGGTTCTGCATGTGCTTTGCCTCCACATCTTGAATCTGATCCTTAAGCTCATGGATCTCCTGAATGAAAAGCATGAAGAGTGAGGATGAAGAAGAAGGATAAAGGATGCAGTAGAGGTAGAGCAATGGAAGAGTACAGAACACCAGAAATGAATTACCGTGCAAAAAACAAGTACAAAGCTGTAGAAAATAACAGTGAAGCAGAATGTAGAAGTTGGTCAGTCCTGCTCATGAAGAGCTTAAACAAACATCTTAGTTATAGTCTGTTCAGGAGTGTCTGATTAGAGATTAGATTTTGTTGGAAGGCAGATCACTTGAAAAGGACTGAGCAACATAAAGAAAGTGGAAATTGTTTCTGTGAGCAGACTAAAATATATTATAAATAAATATATTTATAAAATATGCTTTATTACAGTGTTATTAACTTGGACTCATTTAACCAATATGCAAACAGCAAAAGCATACCATGGAATCATGGGATGATGATATGAGGTTCTACAAGCCTGCTTCTTACATTTAAACTGGCGCAAGACAAAGAGATCAGGACACACACCTTGATTTCCCTTATGGATGCTTCTGTGTCGGCAGAGATGGATGCATCTCCACTTCCTCTCCGTGAGGATGTCCCACCCAGAGAGGTAAGAGTGGCGCCAGAAATAGTTGATGCTCGTGAAGATCCCTAAAAATACAGAAAGTCATAGGTCATATCCCTTGGTTATACAATTTTTCATGAGAATATTGGCTTAAAAAGATCAACAAAATGGCAAAAAAAAAAAAAAAAAAAATCACAAACCTTTTCCAAGTAGTCTCGCTCTAACCTGTCATCAGCCTGTTAAACAAACAAACAAAATATTGATAAACAGTCAACGGAATTTGCAGCAAAAATCGAGTCAAGTCATCGAGTCTCGTTTATTCATTCATGTTGTTCCTTGAAGACATGCTGCTAGCACAAAAAAGTTAGTAAAAAATATGTTTCCACTTGAGAAAGAAAACCAGTCAAAGTCAAGCTGAAAAGATTCAAACCACAATAATAGAATTTGATCAATAATCAAGCAATTCTTTAATTAACAGGGTGCTGCGAATGTTCTAATTCCAATAACCTTGAATTAGAAAATTAACAATTGGATATTTGTAAAAAGCATCAAAACAAGCATCAGACTTCTGTGGTTTTCTGCACATACATAACCACTTTTCTGATCACTGATCACCTCAACATGCCACTGCTTGTATGTGTTAACACACGCACAAACACACACACAATTTAAAACCAGGGAGTCGACCAAATCATATGAACCCTAAGTTTTCACTCTCATACCATAGACATGCTCCCATTAACGTTTGGGAGGTCAGGAATGACCACACGCTCGAGGTCTCTAGAGAGGCCACTGAGACTAGCGGAGCTGCGCATAAAACTAGCCACTGAGCTGCTGCAGTCCTCCTGTAAACCACCAGATGACAGCAATTAACATCAATGCAAGAGGTATTTCAGCTATTTGTGAAGTCTCAACTGTCCAAGTTTAACAGTTGGCTTTTGCATGCACCCAAAGAAAGAATGCACACAAACACACAATCACCTCAGATGTCCTTTCTAACAGTGTTAACTCAGTACTACTTAATATGGTTAACATATTAAGCAATTGAAGCTTTTGCCAAAAATAATTAAATCAGAAACTGAAAGCATTTTCATCGACTGGTTTAGCCAAAAAAGAAAATCAACAATCGGTTTCACACAGTATAGGATTTATGAGACAATAAAAGCAAAAGCACCAATAAATTGGATGCTTGTAGCTATACGACTTAATCGGTCACTGAGAAAGCAACTCCTCTTGGGCATCAGCGACAGTGAAATTGCTCACCACTGGACTTCCACACGCAGAGTTTGCTCTGGACGAAGTCCTAGAGCTGGAGCCCAGGATACCACTGTATTCAGAGGACTAGAGAAACACACACGCACAGTGATAATATGAAGAATCAGAGAGGCCGAGCAGGAGAAACGATGTACACAAAATGGATGTGATTGTCACACATTTCAGGTCTGTTACAGTCACTGTACATCTGTAAGTTTCTTAAATAAATAAACAGATTTTAAAATATACAAATCTACAAGCAGAACAAATTTACAAACAGACGTAAGGTAGAAAACTTTGACAAACTTTACAAGCCTGTCAATGTCTTACAAATTCTTTTGTTGAAGAACGAGCTTGACATGAAATACTTAACATTTAAATTTGAGTGACATTAAAAAAAACATTTTGAGATGGATTAGCTTTTAAATCACATAGACTCTTGTATGTTTAATGTGTTATAACATACAGAAGTAATATTTTGAGCATTAGTTATTATGAAGAGGGAATATTACAAAGTTAAAAGTAAATAAATCACACTTGTTGGTTAGGGGACAGAATACACAGGTTAATAGGGTTTACAATTTAGCTCTATCATTCTTACAGCGCGAGCACTGGAGCGTCGAGAGCTGCTGTAGAGACTGTCCTCATATATAGAACCCTGATGAAGAACAGATATAAACACAGTAGAGAAACAAGATTTTTTTAAATCACCTTCACACGCCTTGAGGGTTTACCTATAACCACTCTGTTCAGCTGAGCATGCAAACTCTCTCCACAGTCTCAGTTCTCCTTTTTTAATGCACAGTGTAAAAGGAAAGAATCATTATAAATAACTATTATCAATAAAATAACTATACTTATTATTTGGGAAGTCAAGGTTGGGCAAACACACTTTACATACTTTATATTTAAGGCAAAGACAAAAAGCACAAGCAGTTAGCTCAGGTGTCTGTGGTCTGTGTGGGTTTAAAATCCAATAACTCTGAATGAGAGTGAAAGTATTCAAAGTGTGTGTACAGAGCTGCACATATTATTGTACAGGAAGTGCTGAGGGGCAGAGGGTAATATGAGGAGCAGCACAAACCCTGTACTTCCTGCTGTGCAGCAAAGACAACTAAACAGACAGGAGAGATGAACATTTACAAATCAAATACAAAGTAAAAGTGGAGAATAAATACAAAAAAAGGGGAAAAAAGGATACTAAAAAAAAAGTAAGATTTAAACAGGAGAAGGAGCGGATGAAGATGACAGACCTGGTAGCCATTGTAGGAAGGGGCTTGGTGTTTAGAGGAATAACTACTGCTGCTGTACAGCTCAGATGGATAGAAGGATTTCTAAAATAATGGGAAATAATGTAGATGACTGAACTCATGAAGCCTGAAGTGTAAGAGATGTGCAAAGTGACGGAGGGAGAAAAATGTTGACCATCTAAATGTTTTAACATGCTAAAATGTGCAATGCTGGGGCATCATGCCAGCTGAGGTTTAGGTTTGGACTTTTCACACTTGAAAATGTTCACCCAGGATCATTTTTTGTAACATTTTTGCAATCATTATATAATTTCATGCTGCACACTGTATATATATTACCCAGAGTGACTGCAGAGTTTACATATTTAGCAGTGATATTTGGAGATAAAAAATATTGATCACTACCTAGGGCAAACATTTTAGTGTAAAAAAGCCATTCATTTTGCTACATTTGACATGCATACAACTATTGCAACGACAGTAATTTGACAGTAATCCATTTAACAAGTAACTATCCAAACCCCAATCAAAATCCAAATCCCCAAAATACAGCAAATCATCTAGAAAATTCTGTTTTAGCATTATATAGTTATACAATACATTTTTTTTGGTAACAAATCCATCATGCTTTTTTAAAGACTAATAATCCACACGTGTTAGATATATTTTCATGCTTCTCACACAAAGAGATGCCGGATTGGGACCCACCGACTGCCGATCAAGTCTAGAGGAGCGAGACATTTTGCTCTCATCACTGAGCCTGGAGCTCTGTGCACAAATACACACAGCCCAGATTACAATCTTCACACTCATTTAGACCATGTCATACCAAAGTTAGTCACACTACTGCATTGGGAATTAACAACACAGACTCCTGGACGTCATAATAGGTGAACCAGCACACTAGTTAATACTCAAACACCAAGATTATACGGTTATTTGCGGCACTAACCCGACTAGACAATGTGCTGAGATCATCATCATAGCCATTGCTCTGTGGAACAGACAACAAGTCGTGATTGATATTACATCTTGCTGTTACAGAACATGCATGTGGCGTGCGTAAGTACTACAAACGTACGGTTTTGGAAGAATGTTTCTTCTTTTTCTTGGACTTCTTATGTGAGTGATAGGAGGAGGCCTGGGAAAGCTGGACAGGATGGTGGCAAATGGAAATCGGATTAAAACTGCAGAATTAACATCTCAATACTTCATGGTTGTGAACATGCAAGTGAAGATTCAGACACTTTAGAGCCATAACAAAATTGCTATGACCTCATATGGTCATATCTGATAAAACTCAGAACACAAACCACACACCCCTCATTTGTAATGTTATTGAAACACTTCACACAAATGTAGCATCAGGTATCAGCTGAACTTGAAACACACCACAGTGCAAAAACAAAAACTCTTGTGTGAACTCAACTATGTTGTTTTACTTTAACAGGAACCTGAAAGTAATGACACAACATCCGTGCCCGAAGAAACATTTCCCACCCTAAGATTCTTACCCCGCCGTAAGCACCCGCCGCATCCAAATCCAACTGCCCAGACAAACAAAACCACCATCAGCATCAAGAACATTTTAGACTGATTTATAACGTTAGACAACACACAGTCAGCGCACACACTCGTATATTCTTCTACAACACTCTGACCAACAGCTAAGAAGGTTTGAAAAGGAAAACAGTAACACTGATACTGACCCGTACGTTGCTCCTGCTCCCCACTGACATCCGTTCTTCATCATCTGACACCTTGATGGACAAAAAAAGAGGTAAAATTGGATGTCCACAGTTAGCAAGAGTTCATAGACATAAAACAGCAAATCAGCAGGTACAGTGAGCCCCAAAATATGTATATACAATCTATGTTTTTTTTCCCTGAGGGAAAAACTTGTGAAAGGTTTTGAGTGAGAAGTTTTTGTGGAGGTGGTTAAGGAGGGCAGACAGTTAAAAGACAAAGGTACAAACCGAAGCATGTCTTCGTGAGACACGTGTATATCTCTCACTGTCCTCCTGAGAAGAGAAGAGAAGAGAAGAGAAGAGAAGAGAAGAGAAGAGAAGAGAAGAGAAGAGAAGAGAAGAGAAGAGA
>JAUMHP010000057.1:10295643-10309116 GCA_032361065.1 Enteromius trimaculatus
AGAGAGAGAGAGAGAGAGAGAGAGAGAGAGAGAGAGAGAGAGAGAGAGAGAGAGAGAGAGAGAGAGAGAGAGAGAACATACTTCCTTCCTGCAGATGACGCCACAAAATGTGCAACAACCCAAAAAAAGAGAAAACCTCAACTCCAGTATTTCATCATAGACTCTACCCTCCCATACTGACGTCTGCAACTGAAATCAGCCAATTTCGCCCAATCCTGTCTTACAAGTAATCTTTAACCAGAGGCATGACTGCAAAGTATTGATATTTATACTTTAACACTTATTCAAGTGTTAAAACAGTGTAACTACTACTCAAAGAGGCATGAATTCCTGTGTTTGTTAGCTGCTTGAGAAATCCATAATGACGTGTTCCTGAGTAAATGTCAGATCATATCTCAGACTAAGGCCTTCCGTCCTGAACACAGTCACACAACTTTCCAAGGAAGCAGCTGTTTCTTACCACAAAGGTCTTGTGCCCCTTTGCCAACAACCATGTTTAAAAATTATTTAGCCAAAATAACCATTTCCACAGCTTTAACCACTAGTAGCAGTTGTAACAGAAAGTGATGGCCTAATTTTGCTTTATATATAATTATTATTTTATTTTTTTTGTGAGTGAAGTAAAGGACAAGTTTCCATATATTCTTTCCACTTCAATTTAATACACCCTGGCTGTTCATTTCTTTCATTCAAAAATAAATAAATACAAATCCAGAAACTTTTGAAAAGTAGTGTAGTATACAGTCATGGCCAAAATGGTTGGCACCCCTGAATTTTTTCCAGAAAATCAAGAATGTCACACAGAAAAGTATTGCATTAAAACGTTTTGCTATACAAATGTTAATTCCCGTTGTGTATATTGGAACAAAACAAAAAAGGGAGGAAAAAAAGCAAGTTTGACACAAAACTCAAAAAATTGGCTTGACAAAATTATTGGCACCCTTAACTTAATATTTGCTTCCCTCAACCCTCAACATTGTGGGAACCAAAAAATATCAACAATCTCAAGGTTACAAGTCCATCTCCAGAGATCTAGATTTGCTTATGTCCACAGTGCGCAACATTGTCAAGAAGTTTGCAACCCATAGCACTGTAGCTGATCTCCCTGTGCGTGGATGGAAGAAAACATTTTAGAAAAGGTTGCAATGCAGGATAGTCCGGATGGTGGATAAGCAGCCCCAAACAAGTTCCAAAGAAAGCTTTTTGGTAAAGCATATCATTCTACTGTTTACCAAAAACGGAATGAGGTCTACAAAGAAAAGAACACAGTACCTACAGTCAAATATGGTGGGGGTTCAAAGATGTTTTAGGGTTGCATTGCTGCCTCTGGCAATAGGTGCCTTGACTGTCTGCAAATCTGAAAATTACCAAAGGATTTTGGGTCGCAGTGAAGGCCCAGTGTCAGAAAGCCGGGTTTGCGTTCGAGATCTTGGGTCTTTCAGCAGGACAATGACCCCAAACATACTTCAAAAAGCACCCAGAAATGGATGGCAACAAAACGCTGGAGAGTTCTGAAGTGGCCAGCAATCAGTCTAGATCTAAATCCCATTGAACACCTGTGGAGAAATCTTAAAATTGCTGTTAGGAAAAGGCGCCCTTCCAATATGACAGACCTGGAGCAGTTTGCAAAAGAGGAAAGGTTCAAAATTCCGGGTGTGAGGTGTAAGAAGCTTATTGATGATAATAGGAAAAGCGACTGATTTCAGTTATTTTTTTCCCAAAGGGTTTGCAACCAAATATTAAGTTAAGGGTGCCAATAATTTTGTCCAGCCCATTTTTGGTAAACAGTAGAATGATGTGGTTTACCATTTTTGTGTGACATTGTGTCAAATTTGCTTTTTTCCCTCCCTTTTTTTATTTTGTTCCAATACACACAAAGGGAATAAACATGTGTATAGCAAAACGTGTTAATGCAATACTTTTCTGTGAGAAATACTTGACTTTCTGGAAGAATTTCAGGGGTGTCAACAATTTTGACCATGACTGTATAGCAAGTAAATAAATCACACTTGCAATGTCATTTCCAATGTTAGCAAATCACATTGCTATTCAAATAATCAAATCAAAACTGCAACACAGGACAATAGAGGACAAATAAACTAAGAATGTGTAACCTTTCTTATCCTTAATGAGTGATGCTGAACAGATTTAAAATCTGAATTCAAGAAACACTTTTATATTGAGTATCACTACAGTTGTAAATAGGCAATTTGTGACCATGTTATGGTAGTGCTGTTGAGAAGAACAGCCAGGGCGAAGTTATTACAGCCAACCCCGGCAATTAAGCAGCTGTCCAAACATGTTTCTAACAGGTTCTCACTAATGTCAACATATGATTTCCACAAACACAGCTATCCACCTATGCATACATGCCTTTTTAAAATAACAGTTACCACCCAGAAAGGCTTTGACTGTGCTGAAAATGCTGAATAATATTTCATTGGAAAAAAAGGGAAAACAGACTTAAAACTAAACATGAAGGGCAATGGAGTCTTCAGAAAACCTTCAGGAATAAATGTACTTTGTATGACTGCGTGACTAACAGAGTAACCAAAACTATGCTTTCTTGACCATGGCAGGAAATCAGAGGGCTGAGTCATTCACAATCGAGTCTGAAGCACACCCTTCCTGCACTTTAGCAGAACTAACCACTGATTGCCCATAAATGCTTATTTCTAACGTGTAGGGCTTGTACATGTACACACGATGTTATTTACACGAACAGAAGATAATCGTGCATAACAAAAAATACATATTGTACAATGTGCATATGCACTTAACAAAAGCAGGTTAGCATTCTTAAAGAAATCATGCACTATTCATCCCCTTTTATTACAACCCATAGTCATATTAAGGCCTACCTTCTTGCAGTTATCAAAGTACACCATGATATCTGTCACGGTGAGCATATGATAGCCTGGGTCATCTACATTTTCCCCCATCATGACCATTTACACACTCCTATCGCAGAAGAAGAAAACAAACTGGCCTATTTCACACACCTCTCTCCTCTCACGCTCTACCCAACAGCTATTTTTAATGACCCAAATGGAGCAGGCTCTATCAATACACCCAAAATGCTCTAATTTAATGAAAGTTCTGTGATGTGGATGTTCGCAATGGGAACGAAGAGCTATAGCTCCACTGCTGTCTATTGGTGACCCTTTTTTTGGAGTAGAAATATATTTGTTTAATTGCTCTAATTGGCCACAGAATACATTCCTTTACAACTGACACATAAAGGTGCCATTCAAAAGTAGTAGATACAGCTCTATCTTGGATGACCACAGTCTGTTGTGTCACAAATGATGCACCACTAGACTACGCACTTCTAAAATACGCTCTGCCATCTAAGAGTGCCCTCTAGCATTGCAATAACTCCTCCCCCACATATGTGTGAACATTACTCGCACTAATGTTAACAGTAAAACATAGCACAGAATAGTGCATAAACACACTAATTGGAAAGCACCCGTATTTTCATGGAAGCAGCATTTAAATAAGTTGGAAATCATCCATGCATGAAACTCGGATGAAGTGCTGCTAATGTCTGAAGAATAACAGAAATGATTATCTATTAAAATTTTTTGAAATTAAAAATATGTGCATCTCCACGTCATTTAGATTAAAACAGAGCTTAGAAAAAAAAAATCTGTTCATGCAAAAGTTTCGGAGCTGCTCACACACAAAAAAGTTGAGCAAACTTAAAATGTAAAGGCAACCAGCTTCAGCAGACTTTAAGGTTTTCTCAAATTCTTGTTTTAGGTTTGTACAACAAAAGTTGAGAAAACTCACAAATCTGCTGAATCTTGCACAACGTTTTTATTTTTAAAGTTCAGAATGTTTTTGAATGTAAAAGCAATAGATTGCCTGTTGCACTTGCACATTGTGCCTTTTGCAATGTCTAGCACATAATTCTTCATTTTTAAAAACAGCGCCTGAGGGCATTTCAAGGTCTGTGTGAACATGTTCGCACCTTAGAGTTTAACCAACAGAGTTGAAGAATTATTGTGTTTTTGGATTCTTTTTTCAGATAAATGGTTACTAAAACTCCTTGTTTGGTGCCTTTTAAGGCAGACATGCAGGACAAGCTTGTCATTCAGGAGTCCCTGGGAGATTGATGAATGCCAGGACAATTTAAGCCCAGAGTTCTTATCTGTTGACATGAATACCACAGAAGGAGATGCCAAGCTGACCAGATCTCTCTCTCCCACGGCCTCTAGTACCAGCATGCCAGGCTGAGCGGGTACACGCTAATCATCTGAACTGCTAACAAACCAACTTTAACAGAAAGTTAAGGAACAAACAGAAGATTATGCAACACAACTGACTTGAGGGCCTCGACTGCTCTTTGCTCAGTGTGTTTTGGACAGTACTCTGGAAGCAGAATTTTCTAAAAATGTTGACATTTAAAAAGAGACATTATTAATTCCAAAACTATGACTTACATAAACCAAGAGAGTCCCTGGGCAGTTGAATTCATCTAAATGTGAAAAGCTCAATATTAAAATGTGTATCATTTTGCCATCTGTGTACACTGGATTAACGGTCTTCAGTTTGAGACATAAACAGTCTTTCTTACTTGAGTACTAACGTAAGAGCCAGAGACTGGAACATATGAGATCACCGGAGACGTCTGCCACATTTCTGGTCTACCCATATTAACACCTAAATAAATTGTGCCAGCCTTCCATGTCAAACATTAACCAAACAATGTCTGATCTGTGTGTGGTGGGTGCATATTTTAGCAGGTCCCTGGGTTCTGTGGTAGAATTTAATATCGAATCGGACCTTGCTCAAAAAAGAAATCACCATGTAGGGATAAAGGAATTTAGGAATATAAATTTGGCTCATTCTGTGCAAGGAGAAAATGATGACAAAAAAGGGAGGGAAAGAAAAAGAAGGAAAAAAGATAGGATTAAGTAACCATTACTTAGTGGTAATACATCATATCTAAACCACAGACGATTAAAAAGTTAAATGTAAACCAGCTAAAATGCATAGTTGCATATGTTATTGCACAGATGTATATATAAAGAGTAATATATGTGAAAATTGCATGCGTACAGCACTTAAGTAAAGCGATATATACTATTTAGCAAATGTCACTTGTCACATGTCACTTTATTGTTTAAATCAATCCAAAATGCTAACTACATAAGCTATACAACTACAAAATGATGAACTATATTACCACCTAACTCCTAATATTACCATAATAAGATATTTTGAAAAATCTCAGTGTTTTGTTCATAAAGTGAAAGTAATTATTCAATTTTGCCCTAAATTGACTATATGAACACAAACAGCTGAAACAACAAAATATTTTCTATTGTGTTCTGCAGAAAAAGGTCATGTAGGTTGGGAAAAGTTCTCTCTATCCTTTATTTCGTTTTATACTATCTCTTTAAATACTCCCCTATCTCATGTGCAAACATACCTATAAGTAAGCCATTCATATTGATTATTTAATGAGTGTGAACACAGTGTTTCTGTGGTGCTATCAAAACATTAGTACTTTGTTTGAGCAGATTGATGTGTCCTTTTCTGTCTCAAGCATAATATTTGCATCGTTATTCTCTTTAGATGACACCAGTGGCTCAGAAATGCCACACTTTACTCTCAAACCCTTTAAAACCTGAAGCAGGATGATGTTTTGAGAGATGTTAGCGTGCCGGTCTGACTGCACACAGAAGCGGCTCTTCTCGGAAAGAGAAGATCTAGTGTACTTGGCCAACACAGAACACTTGCTTCACTGACCACAGTGTTACTTAAGAGCAAGAACAAGCCAGCTTGTTAAAATGAGGCAGCGAGAGAGAGTAGCATGATGGTGATGAGTCCAAGGTGAAACTGCATCTCATCTCCTAGAATCTGGTTTCTAATGTCATTCAATGTGCTCTCTGTTTTAAGGCCAAAATGGGTTGATGGTGAACTGGGTTTACACTTTGAATGTTGTAGGTTTCCTTATAACGATTTAGGGCCAAACCATCTTCTGACGTTAAAAAAAAGAACAACCTGGATTTACTGAAGACTTGCAGGGAAGAATTAGTGCTGAAAATGTGTGGGCACAGTAATATTTAAGTTAGTTAGTGTTTTTGAACTTTTTAAACATTTTTAAATACAAATTTAATTTCTATTTTAGCATCTTATATGGCCCATGAACATGTTAAATGAGATGGCAAAATCAGCTGAAGTCAGATCAGTGTAAAAAAAACAAAACAGAAGATTAATTGTATTAATTTGTACAGACGAATGATCAGTGCCCTTGTAACTTTACAGAATGTTTTACACATTAAGCTGTTTCACACCTACATTTGACAAATAAGCATCAACTTGCACCAAGTGGCTAATCGGAGACCAGAGAAAGAGTCTGTCTGCATTGTGCATTCCTTTAACTTTAGCACACACTCTTATCAGAACAAAATCCACTAAATGACTGTGTACAAGTTAATAAATTATGAAAAAGGGGCTATTTTCTCTCTGTGTGAGTTTTCTCTCAGACAGAGCGTATTCCTGAGTGTAACATAAAACAAGAAGAAAAAGAAAGTGCATATTTTTGAGGGTGGGTTACATATAAAAATTACCATGCAAGTCAAATCCATCAAAAAACAATATTCTGATGAAATGTTGTACTGCGAATTATAAAAAAAATAAAATAAAATAAAAAATAATACCAAATAATAATAATAATAATATAATATATATAATTACAGTATAGTGCATTAAAAACCCTGTGTCCATGCTCATATTACGATTATATTTATTCATTTAATAAACACTTTTATCTAAAAACATACTTAATATTCTTTTGGATTTATGCATTTTAACATGACAATTCTATTTGGCCTAAACTTAATGTTTGTCAGTCACAGTCAAAAAGAATGAGATTTGTGTTATAGTACTATAACTGAATGTTTTTTATACACAAAATAACCAGGATCATCTACTTATCAGTAAATAATCCTACACGTTCTACAGCTATCCACATTGCAAAAATAAAAAGTTTAAACCATATTTATACTTTAATTGATTATATTCAGATGTATGCTAAGCAATTTTAGTAAAATGAAATACCAAAGATGAAAATATAACCTAAAATATAACCTAATGATAAACTAGCCTATTCCATGGCCCACGGAGTGTAAATAGGAACAAATAATTTGTGACAGGAACAAAGAATATTGATAGTTCACAGTGCAAAGTATAGTGCGTCAAAAGGTGTAAAATATTTTATTTTTGTCATAAAACACTTGTATAAAGATTAAACAGTTATCAGAGTAACCATGGCTTATACACAAACATCCTGACCAATCAGCATCAAGACCACTAGAAGTATGGACTCAGCATTAGGCATACTCCTCCATAAGGGATGCGTCCCAACAGCAGAGAATAAACAGGAAAGCAATTGTGATAACAACCTTCAGGGGCCCATTGGTGACATCAGAAAAAGGAAGAAACCCCTATCTAAATCCTTGCCCTTATATGGAGAGTTTCCATTCTTGGTGAAAGATGTCAGCATGTAAAAAAGGTCTCTGACTTAAGTGTGCTAACATTATTTGAGTTTGCCATAGTGTCTTGCTTCAACCTGTATCAACAGTTCTGCAGCAAGGCTCTTGAATAAAACTCACAGGAATAGGGCATTGTTGAATAGTTTAACCTTGAGTTGCTCACCGCTTAATCCAGATAAATGTTATGATTGTCATGGACCGGTGATAAGCATGTGGTAATGTGTTAATGTGCTGCTGTGCTAGGTATTCATAAAACTATTTTGTTTATTATACTATGAGTAAGGGCACCTGAACATTCATTTTGATATCAGGAGGACTATTTTATATTTTATATATTATATTTAAAATTTTAAAATATTGAGACTGTCAGCAATAAAAAATGTACAGTACACACTGCCCTATGTCTGGGGTTTGTAAACATTATTATTATTATTTTTTTGGTTGTTTTTGAAAGAAATCTCTCCAGGTTACATTTATTTAATTAAAATACACTAAAATTACATGCAATGATATTTGCATAATTTTAAAGTACTTTTCTACTTATGCATTTTAAAATTAGGGCTGGACATTGTGAAGCTATGCAACATCGTGTTCTGTTTTGCGATACTGAACCCAATATTGCGTAGCTTGTCAGTGATCTGCGACTGTGTATTAACTGCTGCTCCATTTGAAAACAGGTGATTTACCCCCAATCCAAGAATCAGCTTTACTGACGAGATGAGTATGAATATATATCATACTGTCCAGCCCTATTTAAAATGTAATCTATTTGGTAAAGCTGAATTTTCATCAGCTATCATTCTAGTCTTTGGTATCACATGATCTTTCAGAAATCATTTCAACTTGATTTAGCACTAAAGAAACATTTGTTATTATCAATTAAATCATTTTAAACCATTATTCATTTACCAACTGAGTCATTCTCTAAAATCACATTTTACACACTTTTACTAGACTTGCCAACAGCATTTGTATCTCTAGCCGATTTCCCATCATAAGCCTCTTTTACATGGTCAAGTGTTCAGTCGTTACAGACTCAAAATGAACTTGACTTGCTTAAAATAACACTGGCAGTCTCAGTGACCAATGAGCTTTTGACAAGCCATTGTATTGCTCACGTTTGACTCAAACACAGTCACAGACTGATAGGGTAGTTACTCCATGGATCACTTCCTAAAACAGTGAACAGGTGAGACATGCAAAACGGTTGACAAACAGAGTGTGTTTCTAACTGACTAGTTTTCTGGATAAAATAATCAAATAGCACAGGGTGCTCCATGACTCTTATTATTTATTTATTGTGCGGTTTACAGAGAACAGGGGTGTCACAAAGAAGAGTGTTACTTCTCAGGAAACAAGGGCCATTACATTTTTTCCCAAGTGACATCTGTCAGAGACATGCTTGGTTTACTAAAAATAAGGCCTACTGATTTTTTCATGTTTTGAAATCGCTTAAATCTCTTGTTCATACTAAGGGCAGCATTTATTTAAGTGAAAATTCAGTAAAAACAGATATATTGTAAAATATTATAAATCAAAACAGCAATTTTATACTTATATTTAAAAATATATAATAAAATGTATTAGATTATAAAAATAAATATTTCTGTGATGTCATTACTTGGCTTAAGCATTACATAATTCATTTTGATATGGGGTTTGACAAATTTCATCAATTTCAGAAACAACTGCTCTGTTAAAAATTAAAGTTTAAAAGAACACTATTAACATAAAATATAAATCCTTTGAAACATTATAAGTGTCTTATCTTTGACTTCTGGTACAAACTGAAAATATTCACATAAATTGTATACTGTATACTTAAACAGTGTGGCATGGAATTCCATAACCGGTACCATTGTAATCAAAATGTACTGTACAGTGACACATTATCACATTTATACCAAAGCTGTGGTGAGAACACATAACAACTTCTACACAAACAAAGACTGTTGTTGCATTAAATTTTTTGTAGATGCCAAAACTTTAGAGAATGTAGTCATGAACCAAACACATACAGCTGAAAGCAATCTATTTATGACATGAGTTTCTCTTACAGATTCCACAATGTGCATCTGTGTAAGTAAAAAGACAAACAGAACACTGAATGAGTGTTGAGTAGCCATTGTTGAAATTGTTTTACAGGAAATCCTTTACTGACTCCGGTCCTATCTCACATTTAACAGCTTAGCTACATTAAAGAGCACCAGAAAAGCACAGCCACTGAGGATTACTGATGCCGATATTATCAGAATGCGTTTCCACTGCATCCATTATCAGATGCCTCTGTTCCCTACTTCTGCTCATTGTAACGGCCCCCCAAAACTTCATGTCTGGTCTTGAAGCTGCACTAACAGCTGGTCTCTGAGGGCCTTCTATTTTTAAAGCTCTTATTACAGAATCAACGAACACATGAAAGCCAACATACCAGCTTGTCAGAGAGCGGCAAGGGTTGGATCGTAGCCTATCAGCAACAAACGCAGGTACCAGGTGAGTAAAGGTGGGGCAATGGAACAGGCAGTGAATAATGAAACAGGCACTTAAAAGAAGATAAAATGGCACTAATGGCTACAGGCTTAGGAACATATAAATAAGTAGCTTATTTGTGAAAGAGTTCATGGTTAAAAGCTGGCTTGAAAATGTGTCAAGCACTTAGTAATAAAAAAAAGGGTTAAAACCACAGTATCTCATCATCATCTAACTGAAACTAAATCTGCTAAGAGAGAAGCTCTAATAAGACCTTGCCGTTTAAATTTGCATAAGCTCTGCTGCAAAGCCACATGGGAGTATGCAACAAAACGTATGCAAAAATTATTTTGATTTCAAGAGAAACAGGTTGGATCAGAAGAAAAATCTTTTAGTGTTCATGCTAAAATTAGGCAAATTTGAAACTAAATGTTGCCTCCTGATTGAACATTTGACAACATGGCAAGAAATGAACTCAATGAGCTGCAGAAAACTAGCTGCCCATTTCAAAATGGGTGAGTAATAAGTTCAACTTTTTTTTTATTTATTTTTTTAAACCACTAACCTGTCCTGGGGTGTGTACCATGATGGTGGCTAAAGAAACTCAGGGTTACAGAATTAGTTTTGAGTTGACAAAACCAAACCACTCCAATCTGGGTTTGTTGCTACCATGAAGCTGGTCATCAACTTTCTCTGTCAATTCAGGCTTGATCCGGAGTTAATGTAGCACGTGCACATGAAAGTGTGACATCAGCAATGACCAGCCAATCACATGCCTTGAAACTGTGATTCACTTCTCGTGAGAGAGTCTGTGCAATTCATACCAAAGATTAAAAGACTGAACAATATGAAGAATTTAAACATTCACACAGCAAGATGAAACTATCTATCAATGAAAGTGGAAAAAAAAATAAAAATGCGCAAGTAAGCTGTAAAGTTACTTTATAAAGTTGATCATATTTCTAAGTATAACACTCAAATAACAAACACTATAGGTAAAATACTTCAAAATGTAAACTCATATGTAGTCATGTTTACTTATCTATACTGCATACTATCTGTTAATATTAATTTAAAATAAAAGCCTAATTACTATTAAACTAAACTGCTTGTGCAATGGATTAAGGAGATAATAATTATATAAATAGTAAAGCAATTATAAAAATAATAATCTCTAAAAATTGGATGCTTTTATCTTCAAAAATTTTTTACTATGTAGCGTCCTTTCATTTAGAGTAAGAGAAGCTGGGGGAGTGGCTTTATTGCATCAGACATGTGTCACCTTGCTGGAAGCTGATTGGTCAAATTCTGTTTTGAGATCTCTAACCCAGAACATAACCTGCCCCGGAGCAGGTTAGGATAAGTTACTATGGTGATGAACACTGCTAAAAGCCAAACCAATTCCATGGTACCTAACACCTAGAATTGGTGCAAACTAAACTGAAACTTAGCTAGCTAACCAGGGGCTTGTTCCAAGATTAGAGTATAAGCCAGGCTTATTTCAGTTAGTCTGACTTATTGCCAGTTAATTTGCATTGAAATAAGTTCGACTTTCTGCCATAAACCTGGCTTATTTGGTAAACTGGTTTTATGGAACAGGCCCCTGCAAAACCAACTTCATGGTACAGGCCCGTTTTGTTGAAAATGAGAATAAAAAAATGTTGCACATGACTATGCAACTACCACAAAGTTCTACACGTCCTGTGTCACATGGGTATTTAACATTTTAGCTGATTGATTATGCATTCACATACCAAGTGTTTCATACTATAATTCAGACCTTCGCCTAGAATCATAAAATGAATCATGTAAACACAGAGACATGTACACAAACACATCCATACTTCTCTAGCTGTATTTCACACTCAGAACTGAGAGGGCAGTTCATGCTGACAGTGGAGTGAGAAGGCCTCTCTCCTGCCAACCACGGAGCATGATGTGTCAAACAGAGACGCTTACTATTAATAGAATGAAACATTTGCTACATATACAGTTTTACTATCTATGAAAACATGTGCACTTTACATACAGTCATTGCTTTTCACTATGGGTGGAGAATGAAGAAACATCATATACATCTGTTGAAGACCTAACTGGGCCAAAATCACTTCCTAAGCAGTCTAATCAAGGTTTTCTCCACCATGAACCCAGCACCTGTTCAAGCACATCAAACTCAGCTTATGTTGTGGAGTGGTAACACTTTCAAATACATTAGCCTACTTCCATGATGCAATAAAGTAACAACTTTGATCAACACAGCCTACAAACTGTTAGTTACTCACTAAAACACACAGACAGGAAGAAGACATGACTAGTAGGAGAGGAAATGATTTACAGCTTGTAAAAGATCAAATATATATAAACACATTAGGAATACAGGTCCAGATGAGGGCATAAACGGGGACTCCACCTTAGTTAGGCTGTTATGTTGATTAGATACTCGTGAAACTGTGTAGCGCTACTCAGTTTAAAAAATAAACTAACTCAGGATGTAGAACCATGTGATTGTCATGTTTTTTTCTCTGGAGTTTAACCCTGCACATCTGTAACTAAAACCTTTACATTAAGATTAACCCTTGGGAGATTAATTTACCTCTTTTGCGATTACGTTGAGGGCATCTTCCTCAGCAGTCATCCCATTTTTGCTGGGGGTTCTTTTACGTCCTGGCCCTTGAGACCCCATTGGTAACCTTTAATAAATCCTTCTGTGAAACACGCGCTCCTTTACGCGTGAGAACCGATCTTTAGGAGAAGTATTCCTTCAAAAACGGCATAAGAAAAAGAAAGCACGTTTCTGACTCTAACCAAACAACAGCAACGCTACGTCGTGCCGCTCGCTACTCGGTTCATTGTGTTACATCCGTCTTTTTTGCACTCTTCCTAGTGCTGTACTGTGATAGACTGAAGAGTCGCCGGTGCTGAGAGCGCAAACGCGTTTTCATGACACACGTGTCGCCTCTGAGGAGCTGCCAAAATGGCTGTAAATGATCTAGAGTTTGTTTGCTTAGAACGTTTGGTCGTTTAACAGAGGGGTTGACAGTATAACGGCTGAGATAAAACTTTTCTTCTCTTGCTTTGGTTCACTTTTGTTGCGCGAATGGACTCGACCGTCCCTTTGGGGGGAGTTTGAGGGTTCACACGCTATTTTTAATCATGGGAGTCTGGTGCTAAAAACAGAAACCTTATCTTGCACTTCTTAAAGTCACACACGTGCACCTTTGGCAATAATAATACGCTTTTACATTTCATCCTGAAGATGAGAAATACCCAGCTGGGGAAAATATAATGACTGCCTCTACCTAAAACTGTCCGGTTGTGTTGGTCTCAAGCAGAGCATCCATTCTTAGGTTTAGTTATTTATTTATTTTAGCTGAATATCGTAACGAGATGCAAAACACAGTAGTAATGAAGCAATAAAGAAGTGAAATTAGAAACTACTAGTTTCCTAAACTGATGTTTCAAAATTTCGTTGTTTTCACCGTTATCATACCTATAGGTT
>JAUMHP010000057.1:10317692-10330614 GCA_032361065.1 Enteromius trimaculatus
CGCGCCCCCCCCCCCCAGAATTTGTTAAAACTGAAATTAAATTTGAGCACCAGAGGGCGATCACACACTACTGTTTAATTTAAAGAACTGCTAACAAACTGATGCCTCTAGATTTCCTTTTATGCTAATAACATCAGTTTCTGGCATTTTAAGGGATGGTTCATTACCAGGCTGAAGTGGCGTCTGTTGACCCGCTCAGACTGATCATCTTCCTGGCTATACAGAGAACCAGCTGTGAGGATGTCAAGAGTTACAAACATGAATCTTTGATCTCAGACAAGACACACTATAATGATTATAGTGACTCTTCGAACACATTTAAACTAATATCATTTCAAAATTATGTGTACTCTCTCACAGGTCCAAATGTAGACGCTCCCAGATAGATAAGTATGGTCCAAAACTAAAGACCTATTTAAATGTGCTTACCATTATCTAGCTAGCTAATGAGATTTAGCTACAACATTTGTAAAGAATAATTTAGAATGGATTACAATGATAAATTAATAACTCTTTTTTTTTTGCCCTATGACCTAATTTTAAAGCCAAAATACAGTATATATTAAGTCAGCATAACATAGTTTTTTTTTAAAATGATTTTTATTTTTATTGTATTTTTATATTGTAAAATGTAACATTTTTCTTTTTGGTAAAGAAAATGCCGCATTTAATACGTTTTATAAGTATAAAGCTATGTCTGAACCAATTCTATGTTCAGTTATTTTCTTGGCAATGTTAGATGTTTGTCTTTCACAGACATTTTGTTCTCCATGTTTCTTGCTTTATTAAATCAAAGATGTGAGAACAGATGGCTGCTGTATTGTTTGGACAGATGAAACATTCACTGATTACTTTAGATTGTTGCATGACATCAGCATTCAAAATGTCTATATCACAAAGGAACAGAAGGTTTTTTTTAACTTACTGTGAACTTCAGGCATGCTGTGCGTGTCATCATCTCGAGGCTCTTTGTAATGGAAATGGGGGGTTATGGAGGAACAGTGACAGATGAAAAGTTAAACAAAGAAGACAAGAGACAGAAAGTAAGCTGTGATTGGTTACAGGAGGCAACCGCTGTTGAAAGCAATAGTAGAACAATTAAACAGTGGCTTCAACTAAAACTAATGCCATATTTCAATGACTTTTAGTCACATTGGTGATTTTGAGGTCATGAACAAGACATTACCAATTTAAATTCCAACTATGTTAGTGTTTTTTGACATTTATTTGTATTGTGATAAATATTATGCACCTTATTAAAACATTTTTTTATTTTGCCATTTTTTTGTTTCAGAACATTGTTAATCTCATTCGACCCAAACAACAATTTTCTTCAGTGACCTCTGTATTTAGGACAGACAGAGCTTGAAAATTGGATAATAGAGAAGCACTCCGGTCCAAGCACAGAGAGAAATAAGACATGTGACTGTTTAAGGAGTAATCACATGGATGATTCGGCCCAGCCAGTTCTCTCTCTCCCTCACTCCCTCTGGATCCCTCACTAAATCCTTCAAAGTTATGAGGGCCTCTCTTCTCTAAGCTCTGCCTTCAGTGTTCTTGCTGTAATTCATCTGTGCGACATTGCTTAAAAATAGTTTTATATTAACTGATGGCACAGTGAGAATCAAATCTCATTTCTTAATAACTTTCTAAATGGATAAAATTCCTGTTAGAATAGAAATGAACAAACAGAATGCAGTTCACTAACTGGTCCAACTGAATGCTTTTTACAATCAGAGTATAGAGTTTTTAAATTTTCCTATTAATTTATGTATTGGTTTTGCAAAACCATCAGTTTTGTATTTTTATTTTACTCAGTTTAACCATAACAAATGTATACTTATTATATGTTTTGTTCTTTAGATTTATCAATTATCAATTATAACAATTAGCAGAATTTCTCATAGTTCAATTTTTTGGGTAGATTGTCAAGGATTCCAGTCTATGTCGTATAATTCTTATAAATATAAGTCTATATTTTTGTATTATGCTCAAATTAAAAACGTTATATCTGTGGAACACTTGAGATGATTAACTCTTGCTCAATTAAACAGCCGTTTGAAGTCTACCTCTGAGGTCAGTTTGAGAGCTTGCACGGTCACTGTTCAGCCTCTTGAAAAGTGAATTCATGACCTTTGCACTCCCAAAACGCTTGAAGCGAGAGCGTACATTCTCATGGAACCATTCTAGAGTGCCAATCTTAAGGACTCTATAGGAACAAAGACAAAAACAAAAACAACAATGTTATTATTCAACCAATCCAAACTAATCTCATGAGACAAGTAGGATCTGTTTATTTGCAGGAAATGACCTTTGTTTAAGGCTGTGATTTGATTAAAGGCATGCAGAACTGGTGAAGATGAATCATCAATGCAAACCACTGGAATAATGGCCCAAGTAAAAAGTCTCAAAATTGGGCCTTATTTATGAAACATAAGCCAAACTGTTTAGAAACCATTCTTACATAGGTTGTCCTATTAAATTAAATTTGACAGTTTTAAAAAATTGCCTTTTCCGCGCTTACACAGAAATTTGTTCTGTATGTGTTTCATTTACTTCCTCTGTATGTTGCTTTACTGACATGTGTCATGTATAGATTTAGGCTAAATCCCACTGTCTGTCAGGTACTCACCTGGCCATGTGACATGGATCACAAACCCAACCACGGTCCTTTTTGTTAAAATGGCTGCAGGACTTGCAGACATATAGCTTGCAGTCTAGACACTGGCGCTTGCTGTTGACAAGGAATTTGAAGGGCTGCAGACAGCGGATGCAGAGAGAATCACTGAGTTTAGGCTGATATTCCAGCAGCTCTCTTTTGGTGTCCTCTTTCATTATTTTGGTCTTGAGTTCCCTGCATGAATAATAAAATGTGCATAAAAGTGCAGTGCAATGTGGGTTTACTTTAATAACACTGCCCAAATGTTTAAGAAAGAAGGTGGAACTGTTCTCTGTCTCTCTTTAGTGTTGCTGCCGGTGCCATGTTCTGGAGACACTGTGTTTCGTTGTGAAAAAGAAAGTACTTTGTGCTTCCAAACACGATTTTTGAGCAGTGTAGAGTAAAGCTTTTTGTTTGTCTTTTCTCCCATCACAAATGGAGACAGAGCGTAATGTTTACGAGGCACTATGCAACACAATGCGTAAAAAGATAGTAGTAGTCACAATAGCCAGTAATTATGTCCCTATTAGACGCAACAAATGCCTAATTTGTAGCGTGTTTTACTGTTTTTGTGACATAGTGCGGAAACACGGCATCACGTTATGGTAAGGGGCATAACATTTGTCACATGCTTGAGGTATTTGGCCAATCACACTCACAAGATTTTAGCCCAGTTTTTCACTCATTGACAGGTTTTGCGAAACTGCAGACAAATGCCTGAAATCGGAGACAAAACGGTGCTCGTTCACGCAAGTGAGAATGATGCAAATAATTGGTATGCTAAATCTCTGGAGATGTTGGTGAAAATCAAAAAATCCTGCTGTGTGAAATGAGTTCTGACTGAAACATACATCGGTGATGACCTACAGCCAATGAGAGAGCAAGATACAGGGCAGCAGCAGGAAGTTTGTTAAAACAACACATGATGAAAGTTCACACCGAATAGTGAAATAAATGTATTCATTTGAACAACTTATTTACAAGAATTGTCTGATGGCTAAAATCTGATCAAATTCCTTTTCAAACAATTGGGCCCAGACTGCTTTAGATCATCAGCACAAGTCAGCAGAGGAAATGACTCCATATTCTGTTCCATGGTCTTCCTTCTTTTTTCAAAAACATCCATTCTTAATGTGCCAATTTCTCAAGCTTTATGGCCCAAGTGATGGCCTTCTAGCACAATGACCCCTCTGTGCCACAGCTGTGTAGCATTTAAAACGGGATATATAAGTAATTTCTACTAAATCTGCTCTTCTAATAAAAAAATAAAAACTTTTAAGAGCTTCCTCCACATGTTGAATGGTTGTGTGCCTGTGGCTCTTTCAACTTTTATTTGGCAAAGGTTGAAAGCACTTCAGCAAAAGTCCAAGTGTGACTGAAATATCTCACATTACAGCATAATCAGTTCATAAAGGATGCATGCCTTTACAGAGGATTAGGGAAAATCTCTTACAAATTAAAAATATTAAAATGTGTAAGTAATATATTCTCTCATATTTCACCTATATGCACTTTATTTTTTTATGTGAATTTGATCTGATTAATGCATAGTGTTTGAACATGAACAGTAGTGGATTACATTATATTTCTAATTATTATTAAAATGTGAATTGTTTCATTTGGTTTACTTGCAGATCACCTGCTCGCAATAGCACTTTTTTCTCTCTCTCTGTTAACATTTTCAATGAGGTTCTGTCTGCAATGCACAACATCACATTACCACATCATATTTCCAAAAACATCTTTTTTTATCATCATCATCATCATCATCATCATCATCACAAATCCTCTCCACATTACAACAAAATCTCCAGAGGACTATTTTGAGCTAGCCTCATTCCAACTGTGAGAGAATTGAGAGAAAAATGTCAGTCATGTGATGTTATTCAAGATTCTGAGACAAATCCTATTACCTCCATTAAAATGACTGGAATTTAGACATACATGAGCTCAGCCTGTTGATAAAGGGTTTGAGGAGCCAAATCATAAAATACTCTGGTGAGGCAAACAAAAGAACATCTGGTGAAAAAATGGGACCTTAAATTAGGGTTCATATGTTGACACACAGATACTAACTTCTATCATTTCTCATTTAGTTTCATTTGTTTGCCAACTTTCAATTGTATCTAAGAACCTTAAAGAAATCACTTAAAGTAGACAATAAACAATTTAAAATATAGACCAACATATGAAAGACAGCACAGAAATAGACATAAGCCCCCTTACAGAAATTGATTTTTACTTGAACTTTTCTTCAGCGCTGCATGCAATGCTAGTACTTGATAGCGCTAGGAAATGTAGGTGCCGTGAACAAGTAGTACCACATGACTATGGGCCACATCCATGACCCTAATGGATTAAAGAAAGTGGATGGTTATGGTCCAGACAGTACACACACAAGATATTGTGTGATGATTATATAACCACAATGTACTGCATTCACAAGACCTTTTCTTAGCTTTCTGAGTCATTAAGCCATTGTTTCAAAGGGATAAATAAAACAAATTGGCAATTAACTTGATCTAAATTAAAGTCCTTAATATTGCATAAGCAATTTAACTAAACATGCTTTTTGGTGATTTAAAGATTATTTCAAAAAAGTAGCTGTATACTTAAAGAAATTCTCTTTAGAAAAGTTATGCACTGTAAATGATTTGAGATTTATGATGGGTTGACATTACGCTAAGTGCCATGGAACAGCTCCTGAGATCCATCCATTTTCGAGCAGTATAAATTAATGACAGTCATTCCACAGATTCTAATCAAATGATAAATCCCAGATGTACAGATGACTGAAGAGCTCTAGTAAGCACAAACCAGAAAACTGCTTATGTTTTACCAGATCGACAGTATGAGTAAGCAATAGTTCAGATGAGGATGACAATAATCAGTCCTTTTCTATGAGATGCCGGAAAGTAATTTTTAAAATTTTGTTCTGACATTTAATGTCATGAAATTATGATGAAAAGTGTCTTACCCTAGTCTATTCTCTTCTTTCTTTCGCAGGTGGAAATCTCTTTGGATCACCTGCCAGACGTGCTTGGCTTCATCATCTGTCAACCTGGAAAGATCCAAACTCTTCCCATAACTGTTGATGGGCATCATCTTAAATCTCATCCGGTAGAATTAGTAAGCCTTTAAAAAAAAATCACAGAGGCACTTTGTCACCAAACATGTGGATCTAAGACACAGAACAAATAATGGTTTGGCCTCATTTATAGCAAGCTTGCACCCAGCACCCAGCTTGAAGTTTTTCACAGGTTGAAAAAATTGTCACTTCAAAGGTTTAATATAAAACTGGTAACACTGCATTTTCCATTCTGTCAGAAGTCTGGCATTCATTAGACTAAACCTGCTTATTAAAATCTAACAATAATATTGTTATTAAAAGCAACATTTAAAAAAAATGTAATACTACAGTATACCAATGTTTTAGAATGTTTTTAGCATCTTATTTTCTTAACGGGGTGCACTTATGTTAGTACAATTTTTTTACTGCTTTACCTTAAAGACTATGCAAATTGTAAGTTATTAAAAAGTGTCTGCCACTGCCTATTTGCAGATAAAGGGATGTTTTCTCCAAAAGGAAAACAACATCAGTTTATTTCATGGTATAAACACATCAGCCAGTTAGAATCATTCACACTTGAATAGTCATGCCATGTGACCAGCTGTTGATGAGCTGCTAAAATGGTTTTTAGCCCTTATTTAAGTTCCTTTGATCAAATTCCATGACATTATCATCTTCCACTCTCAATGCTGAATTATAAATACACAGTTATACAGGGTTTAAAAATATTCACTTTTAACTTTTTAACTGCAAAAGGACAACCAATCAGCAGTGCTTTTACAAGTTACAGTATACCGTTATAAGGTTCTTTGCCTTTCCACCATATTTAATAATATTAAAACAACAAGAAGTTTTTTCCACCTGATGTGCCATTTGCTTAAGGAAAGGGTTGGGGTTGTTAACATTTTGCATAGCCTACAAAGTTTCAAACACAAAATGTGGAATAAATGTATTATTATCCACACACTGCAGAATAATGTTTCTTATTTTACATTTGAACAGAGTAAAATTACTTCAGAGACTTTTGTTAGAAATTATTAAAATGATTTCAAAGGTGCTGTAAATGAATTTTGTAAGTAAAATTAGTAATTCCGCTCAACCTCGGTGCTTAAGCTCTTATTTTGCTGTCCCTTAAGGTAACGGAAAACTGGTGGATTGTTCAGCAATAAAAAGTATCTCTGCAGCCCTAGGCATATTACTTCATTCATAACAGAAGACTAACTGATGCACAGCGCTGGCAAGCATTGCTTCGAGAAAGAGGGATTTAGATGAATGATGCAAATTCATACAAATTACAAAACGTTTAATAATTTCACACCTAAAAAGTTGACACTGGCTCTCTTCTTAGGTTTTGACATTATATACTCTAATAACAAGTATGTAGTAAAAATGTTTACCTGGACTTGATTCAGCAGCCTGTGGTAGTCCACTGGGATTTCAGCTGACTAATTTCAGACAACTGCTGTGTTTATCACATGTCCAATTAACTGAGGGTTGGGAAGGGCCACTGACATATTTAAACCCCACCTCAGAGTTCTCTTTGAAACAACATCTGATTTAATCTTGTAAATTAGCTGCAGGAAAAGCTGGACAATACACAGAGCTTAATTACAGCTTAATTCAACATAATGGTCACAGTTTTTTTTTTTAACAAGGTGGCAAGTTGGTTTGAATAGCATACTTCAAATTGTATGTTTGCATCATATTATCTGCCTCATTTCAGGTAGTCCAGTTGGTTTAGTTTGTTTAGATTTATCATTAAAACAATGATTAGGATTACATTTCACTGATACTCCTCTCTTTATTGTATTTTATGTAGTGTTACTTTTCCTTTTTGAGTCTTGATAAAAATTTATGTCATGAACAAACATCTAGTCTATTTTTTTTAATGATATTTATATTCAGCTCATTTTCAGAATTTCACACAACTATTCCTTTTAGAAACCCCTCAGCAGTGGTTCAAATTCAATGGTGCATTATTTATTTATTTTTTTTAAACCAAATAAGTTGCTATTCAAAGCAAGTTTGAAAAGTTATTGCATTTGCCTGACCAATAAGGGAAAAGCACCTACCACATGACTTTATTACAACCGGAAAAAAATATTCATTCTAGGCTGGTGACTCAGATTATGTTTGTCCAAGTTAGATTCTTTAGCATTGCATGTAAAGTGTTTCAGCCGTTTGCATTTTCTTAATACAGGGACATCCATTCATGACTGTGGGAAAATGACAAATCAAGGTACAACTATGTTCAGAAAGCTATTAAATATATCTCTTACTTGTGAGTTTCTGAAGTGCCTCACATCCTAAAGCTTGGTTTGTTTCTCTGTTGTGAGAATATAGGGGAGGTGCATACTTTTATCTGGTCAAGAGTTTTAATGAAAGGTTTCAAACTCTTGAAAAAGGTTTATGTAATCTAACATGTACGGTGAAAGTACTGTTAACTATTTCTTCGTAGCAGGTAAAGTAAATGAAAATAAATACGTAAGAAAACCCAGCTACAGTACATGCTGTGCCAAGGCAGGCCAAATTAAAAATAAAATACTGTCAACAAAACTTCTAAATGGAAGAGGGAGTTAACAAGAACAGCTCCCTCTGCCGTCAAAAAAAGGAAATGATCTCTAATGGATTATGAAATGTGCTGCAGTGACCTTTATGGTTACACTTTATTTTGATAATATAAGTAACTTTGCAACTACATGTCTACTAACTCTCAAAGTAAACAGGATAGGTTTCGGGATAGAAGAATAAATTGACATGTACTTGTAAAGTTTCTGACAGACAGTATGGTATGTTGTGGACTCATCAAAATAAAGTGTTAGAAGAAATTAAGCAGACAGTCTACTAATAATCTAATGACTGCTAGTTGACATGTACTGTAGTTGCAAAGTTACTTACTGTTAGTAGAATGTCTAAAGTGGACCATCGAAATAAAATACTTTTATTTTTGATAGATGGCATTTTCAGTTTTTCTACAAAGTACAATGAGTTTTTGAGGGGTACATTTGTACAATTGGTTGTACTGTCTATAGGCTGCATCTAATTTTCACAACCCATCATTTCCATTCCATTTCATTAACATTGTGTGCCCATCGGGATGTTTTCTTTTTTTTTTTTTTTTTACTAAAGATGTTTGATCCATTTAAACAATTGTTTGTAAATCCCTTTCTGCATTGTTTTGGTTAAATTAAATATTTTAAATTAAACATGGCATTCAACTATCAATCTGTTCTATTTATTCAGCTAACTCTCTGCTCTACATCCTAAAGCCTCTACCCTAATTTTTAACCTTTAACATTACAACAGATCCTTGGATACTTTTTTCTTACTGTTTTTAAGAAACAGTCTTGCATCAGTTTAATTAACTGTGCTCCAGTATGTTCAAGCCAGAATTTTTTATGTTTTTGGTTTGCTTGGCACAGACAAGAAAGGAATGCCTATCAGTTTTAGACAAAACACAAGGAAATGGCAACATTCCTTACTATACCATATGAAATGGTGTGATTTTATTTTGAGAACACTTTTGCTGGTGGGTGAACGTGTCTGTGTGGCTTGGAATTAGATCGGAATTAGCTATTAACTCTACATATTTTCAGTGTTTTATTATAATAGCGTTCTCATTAAAGTGCTATGCATACAACAGTCCCATTAATAGTTATTACTATTCTGCATTGTATGTCCTGCTTGCGCTATGTCAAAGCATCGAATCATCTACTATTCAAGGTCACCCATAGAAATCAGTTAATATGATCATTATTGTAGTGACTATCATGTTTCTGGAATGTCATATAATTTGCAACAATTCTTTTAACCCATTGCATTTCAAAGCTTTTTTCCTTGTATGAATTGGAAACCACAGTCCTGAGCTTATCCCTTTTAAAAGTCTTTAGGACGTGCTGGAAACAATTTTATAGAGTGATTCACCTCTCCCATTGTCATTACAAGATCAGAGTCAAAAATTAATGCAACTCTTGATGGAAATAAATCTTGTGATGTTGCATGACATTGTCAAAACATTGCCACAATGAATGCACAATATAATTGAAGCTAAAAACAGTTAAAGAAAATATTAGAGTTGGGGTTTTTTTTGGAACATGCAGTGGCTGCAAAAAAAAAAGGCTTTCATTTCTCACAGATTGAGCTTGGTGAATCTTGGCATAGTCATCCTGGGAAATGGACATGGAGATGTTTTCCAAGCCACAGTGCATTAAGCAAATTTACAACATGCAAGAAACATATTAATTATACTGGAATAATGATTCATTTTTAAAACCTTACATATTTGCTTGTTTGAATTCAAATAGCATTTTTTTTTCTTTTTATGTATTTGGCCAGGCAGTGTATCCAGTGCTCCTTACACTGTTTTCAATAAATTTTGCTTGCTCATCTGTTTCAGTGGCACCAATATTATTACAATTGCTCTACATTTTCAAAGGTGCCTCAATGAGGAACTGTGCTCACATATTTTGTGTGAATTAGACACCCCATGCTTAACCATGATGCAGTACACTGCTCCTCCAATATAGTTTATTTTCTGTACTACTCCACTCTTTCCTCTGTACTCTCTTAGTTTACACAAAAACCTTTCCGTTTGTGCTGGACATGAGTTGGGGGAAATGTTAAGCCTAACGAATGTGAAGCTTCCCAAACAAACATTATGCATGATTCATTTTAATCATGGAAATTCTCATTTTCCAGTGCATGTGAACATCATGGAAAAAATGAGTATGATTTTCAAGCACACTGTCTTTTTCAAAGGCACATGTTGAGTACTCATGTTAAACAGTATATTCTAAAAGCTCCATCACACCCAGTTTGACTACATTTCCAGCCATGAATACTGTATGCATTATGAGGCATTAGTCATTGCGGCATTGTAGCCATGGTTACTAGGTTCAGAATTTTAAAACAGCATCTGTCGGTACGGGACACCCAGTGAGATTTCAATCGACTTCATTGTTCAACTAGATTGGTGAGTCAATGAAGCAACAAGGGAGGGTTAAACTGTGGCTGCTGCTGGCAGCTGGAACGGGGGATTTGATACATGGTGAGCAGTTAGAGCATTCTGAGGCCAAAGACTTAAACATTGGGTCTTTTTTATTCCAGATTGTTAGTTAAACAGGCAAAAAAAGTGATTCTTGTTCATGCGGCTTGTTGCAGAAACTTATTCTAAGATACTAACGGTAAATAGGTAAAAGGTATTCTTAATGTAAATTATAATTTGTGGGGAAAATGCCAGTTACAGTATATTGGTACAACAGGACTTGTGATAATAACACACATTTTTATTTTCGTAGCACTCGTGATGTTGGCGATTTATCATATTTGCAACAGATTTGCAGAAATACCAATGGTCACAATTTTGGCTAGCCAGCGCAAATCTGGACACAATATGTGGCCACAGCTTTTGCTCTCATCACTAACGTGTAACCCTGACTCAGTATATGCATATTTCTATCCCTTTAAGCTTTGGATGTGCAAATTTGTTTTGGGCCAACTTTTTTGTCTGCAGGCTGCAACACCACAGGAAGAATCTTAAAATGCTACAGTCAAATTCAAAACAGATATACCCCTTAAAGTGGCCAGAGAGAGAAAAGGGAAAAGATTATAGTGAAAGAGGGACTTTAGAAATGTGTTTTGCACATGCTGTTCACAGCTGCCAACCATCTCTGAAAATCCATTTCATCTGATTTAGAGACTTAAATTAAAGAGAATGAGAGTTTGGAAACCAGCGCAATCAGACGATAAGCTGTGAGCTACATGAACATTCTGTCCCATAGACACAGTCCCATAGGGTCATTCTATAAGGACAGCTTATGCCCTTTTAAACCTCTATTTTAGTTGAAAATCAGTTAGTGTTTTGATTCAGCAAAAGTGCTGTTACATGTGTAAAATGGTTTTGTGTTCACTTTAGTTGCATTGGAATCTTGCAGTTGCTTTAAGACTAAATGTCTTTACTGAGTTTGTGCTTCTCTGTGTCCAGCTGGAACTAATCTGCAATCTGTGAATCATCTTTATTGACGGTCTGTACCCACCTGGCCTTGTGTAAAACTATAGAAAAATACAGCTCATGTTAAAAAAAAAAGGGATTTAGACTCTCAAAGTCTAGTTAGTAAAACTTGCTGAATGTGTCATGTTTGGCAATGATTGTACTGGTTTACTTTTCATTTTTACTGGCTCTAGCTGATCATAGTAAGTCAAAACCAAAAACCTATTCCACTTGGCTCTTTGTCAGTACAGCAGCAGAACGGTCAAACAACTGCTACCATTATTAGTTTTTTATTTTCCCTATATATAATACAGATATTTTATAGTATTATTTTTAATGGCATTTAACTATAAAAAAAAGTGCACAATGTCATTGCAATACATAATGCACAATATATCAAAACATACTTATTGTCAATTAAAGATTAAAGATTTTGTATTTTTACCAATAAAAAAGCAGAGATGAACTAACAGTCTAGGAACTATAATAAGTTGGCTGTTGGCATTTGTTGTGGCAAAAGCTTTACCAAACAATTATGTGCGCAGAAAAGCATTTGGCTGTTGGCATTTGCTGTGGCAAAGACTTTACCAAAAGTATGTGCACAAACATGCTAAACCAAACCCAAAGAATATGCCAACGGTCAGAACACATAGGCTGAAATGTGTCACTGTATGTTCACATGTAAGAGATTTCTCGCATTAGGCTGTATCTTTTTTAATAAAAATGGAGAAAAGGCCCCAAAAAATAACACCATGGATCACTCATAGTTTCATTTAGTGTACTGCTAGCAGGCTGGTTTGTGATTCAGCATCCTTCCTGACTAAGCAGAGGAAAATCTGACCAGGTACAGTTTTAGGAACTCCACAGAACTCCACAATATCCATCCAGTTACCCATGGAAACTCTTGGACAACAAATCACTTTTCCATTTAAAGGTAAAGGGTGGTTTGAACCCACCATTAAAACTGTTACAATACAAGCATAAGACAAGTGATGTTTCCAAAACTTAGATCAATTGAGTGCACTTTTTAGAGTCAGTTTGCTGTTTTGAGAGATAAAAAAAACAACCTTTTTTTCACTTAAATGAGTCTACATTCACAAAAGACGAATAATGGGTTTACAGTGCTAAAACAAAGTCCTTTTTCATATTTATTAGTGACTGCTTTATAATCCCAATTGTTTTAGTAAAACAGTGTGGTCATATG
>JAUMHP010000057.1:10330714-10351532 GCA_032361065.1 Enteromius trimaculatus
TATATACTTCGAGAGAGAGAGAGAGAGAGAGAGAGAGAGAGAGAGAGAGAGAGAGAGAGAGAGAGAGAGAGAGAGTATGACAAGCATTTTAAGTTGCGTCAAGTTGTTTCTATCCTTAATATTTCAAAGACAGCAGTTCACAATAAATGAAACAAACATGCATTGTTTTATAATGGTGAGGTTAACAGTTTTAAGATTAAAATCCAAAAGAAACAGATTTTTCTGCAGTGGTCTCTAATTTTTTTCCAGAGCTGTAGTTAGGCCTATAGTGCTGGGCCGGCTGGAACATAAAATGCCAGGGCCGATTTTTACTCCCAGTCCAGCCCTGTACTGGGCCCTGACCCGGACTGAGCCTGCCTTTATAGTATAGAGTTGACCCTGATGAACAGATGGAAGAGGAAAGCATTAAAAGGCCCTATAAGGCAACAGTCTGTATTTAGTACACAGTGGAGACACATGTGAATTGCTTTTGTCTTTGTTTAAGAATTTGATTCAGATCAGGAAACTTTTGTTCTTCTTAAAATCGTAAGATCTACATCACTTCTCCGTAATTTACATTTATAGTTTCTTTAATTTGACATTGATCTATTATAATTGCACACAGTGGAGCAGAATTTGTCAACACATTTCTTATTTGTGAAGAAATCACTGCATTGAATCATGAGCATCAGTTGTTTATTCTCTAGGATTCTAACATAATTCAGTGCACAGTGAGCACAGAAAGTAAATTCCACAATAAGGCACAGCAATAGAAACAGTTGTTCTGGGCTGAATTAAATGCAGATTCAACACAACTGTAAAAGTCTGATCTCTCAGGACTGACACCTCACTTTGATCCACCCGTCTTAGGTCAGCTCGTTCTGTGACAACTAGAAAATAATTTCATTGAGTGTAATGCCAGATAACTTGTTTTACATTTACATGTCATATGTATCATATAACATTTAAACATGTTACTTATTATGTGAATGTTTTCTGATTGTGTTGCTATTGAAGCAGATGTAACCGATTTACATGTCTTTGTGTGTGTTTTTTCATATAAAATATGATCTTTCTCTATAAAATATGATTAATCTTTTCAAAATTACAAACAATGTCCCAGAACTTTCATCTAAATGAAGCGATTTTTTTCATATACTTCTACTTCTATACCCGTCATTTTTTTATATATATATATATAAGAGGCTTGAAAGAACGTTCATATATTGTGTTTGTGATTATTCCTTTAGATCCTTCAGTGGGTAGCCAAGGATACAAGTTAAGTTTGAGGAGTGTGAGGAGAAAAAAACAACTTTGATTTAGTTTCTTACATCACCTTCCCAATAAGGAACAGCTATACCAAATATGTCTGTTTCTCATTTATGACTCTCTCTCTCGCTCACTTTTTTCCCTTCTTTGTGCTTTTTCCTTCTTTTCTATGCAGAGGAAAGTAGGAGGCGTGGAAAAATTGAGTGGCTTTTCTCCAGGATTCTCTGAGTTGTGTGTTCTGTCCCAGGCTGGAGTGAGTGGCACTGCTCCTCTGGAGAGCACACAATCAGCTCAGCGGACGAAAGTCTCACAGTAGAACTCCAGCACGCAAGCTAATCAGCATCATCTCTACCTAACCCATTCAGAACAATTCACAGAAGGGAAATACCAGGAAGATAATGACCTAAGAGTTGTCTTTTTGCAGTTATTTGAAATTCCATAAAAAGACTGTGGAATACAGCACTCTGAATTCTGTATTCCAGAGGTAAGTTGCTTTGTTATATATGAGTCATGCATATATTTTTTTTTTTGCAAAATGAGCATTTAAGTTCACGAGTAAGACTGTGCAAGATGGTGTGAGCTTTAGAGTATTTGTATGCATGCATTCTGAAACTGTGCCAAAATCCATTTTTACTCAAATATGCTGCGTATGCACCCTTTTTGCCCTGTAAAGTTTGGTTTGTTTGCATGACTTTTGCAATGCATACAATGTGTAGGAGGTTTTACTTTTTTGAATTATAGTTTTATTGTTAAGAATTCTATGGGTACACTAAATTCCAAAGCTTTGGGAGAAAGAGATAATTATTTTTGTAACACAGGAAGAAACATTGCAGAAGAGGCAGAGCAAAGTGCTCTGATAAGTAAAGTACATGAGGAGGGGCTCTGTGCTAACGCTGTGTTAAGAGTGAAAAATGCAGCAGGAAAGTATTTGAGACCACTGTTACAGTATGCAATCATTTGTTTGTGATTATGCTTATATTTACAATTATTATATTATGTAAAATTGTAACACATAAGGATTTTGAAATGTTATAATTTGGTGTTAAGATTTTGTTTTTCATCAGGCTGATACCTAATATACCAGGAATGAGAATAATACTAATTATGAGCTTGGTTAAACAGAGGCAAGAAGCAGAGCAAGTCAGGGAGCTCTCTTGTGCTTTTCTACCATAATAGACATTATTCAAATCGCACCTTCTGCCCAGCACTGTAAAGACAGGGTGATGTGAAACACTTTTTCCACTGTCCTTGCCAGATGGACAAAGAATGCTGGGAGAGTTAGAGCTGAGGCATTAAACTTAAGTGGAGCAGAACCAGATGTGGACCCTTGAAAACACCAGAAATCCTTTGCAGTACTTTCCCATTGATTGCATACTGTACATATAGGCAAACATATCTGCTCCAGTGACAAGCTAACAAGCTACAATGCTTGCACGTTTTTCCCAAGACTTTGGGCATTACATAGATTTCCTCTGTTGGGCCTGCTTTGAGAAACACTGTCAGGGAGAAGCAGTTTTCCCAACTCAGTCCACTAGAGGACAATGTTGAGACACCTTGTAAATTTTGGCGGTTAAGGTTTTTTGGCTGAGCTTGGTTTTGGTACAAACATATTTTCCATCCCATTATTGTTACTTGGACATTGATAAATTACAGAATCAGTTGTTTATTCTGTACAACTTTATTGAATGAAGCAGCAAAATGGTAATGGTAATGGAAATAACGTAATTAATTTAGCTAAAAATATATTTCTGTGCTCTTTGGGAAACCTTTTTGTAGTTTGCACTGGCCATTTTTTATTTTATTTTTTGCCCTGGTTATAATTAATTATATGTATTTTTTTGCAGTATGTACATATCAGTAAGTAATTCACAACAATTCTCAATTCACATGCCCAGTTTTTCATATGCACTTGCAGTTATTTCTCAGAAACACCACTAGTAGGCACATATTGTGCAGACGTAATGACTACACATGTTACATTGTATGCTATAAATCTACTTGTAATAAAATTAAATGTAATGCTGTTGTGAAAATTAAGTATTTTTCTGCCTCCCTAATTAAATAAATGCCAACCGAAACAATTTCAACTCATAATTATAAATCGTAATTTTTTGTAAGGACCTCTTTCTTTTTTTTTTTTTTTTAAATTCTGGCTATTCTAGATGTGAGTCATCATTCTTTTCATATTCATGTTGAAATTGTGAATTGAAAACAGTGATGTCAACATAGGCTTAAGTTTTATGTTGGTTTTTATTCTGTTTATAAATAGAACAGAAAAAAATCCATGGACTGTCATAATGCATTGAGCAAGGCACCATTCCCCCAACTGTTCCCTGGGCACTGCAGCATTAGCTGCCCACTGCTCTGGGTGTGTGTGTGTGTGCTTGGTTGTTCACTTCTCACTGCCGTGTGTGTGCACTTGGATGGGTTAAACGCAGAGCACAAATTATACTTGGCCACATGTCACTTCCTTTCCTTTCATTTATTAAATTGTATTATTTATCTTTCCTGGCCTTTTGCACAATTAATGTAATTGACCTGTGTGTGTGATTCTGTGAATTGTGAGGACTTCTATAGGCTTCTATTACATTTATACTGACCAAACAATATGTTTTATTTCATAACCTAACCCTAAACCTTCCCCTCACAGAAAAACAAAATTTGAATTGTTACCCACATGGAAAAAACCTATGAGGTTATATGTGCATATATGAAACCTACATGCAGTATATATACACATATATGCTGCATATGTGATAATATATATGCTGCATATATGCGTATATATGCCACATATAGGCAAAATTGCATATATGTGCATATACAGGCCATATAGGTCTCCTGTATTGCTTCTTTTAATTTTAATAATTTTTTGCGGGAGTAGTCGTGGCCTAATGGATAGGGAGTTGGACCAAAGGTTGGGGGTTCAAGTCCCAGGTCCGGCAGGGATTGTAGGTGGTGGGAATGAATAATCAGCTCTCTCTCCACCTTCAATACCATGACTGAGGTGAGAACCTAGAGCACTTCTCAGTGCTGTGTGTGTTAATGGGTTTGATGGGTTAAAACTAATTTTAATATATTTTAATAATTTTATATATAGGTAAACATATAGGTGAACATATGGGTGCATGTATGCACACATATATACATGCATATATGTACAGATATATGTACGCATATATGTACATATATGTGCCAATTTTATATGTCACATATATAAAAAACCTGTATTAAAACATATATGTTTATATAGGTTATTTCCGTGTGGGTACACTTTCAGATAAGCATAATTTAAATGAATTTTAGATAAACATCATTTAAATGTCTTTAAAAACAATTGTATATATATATTTGTTATTTTATTTTATTTTTTATTTATTTTTTTTTTTTAGTCATCATATTTGATTTGTGGTCACATGGCAACCAACTACCAAAACTAATGAATATGTACTATGACTCAATGCGTCCAGGAACACTGAGACTGATGTGATGGAAACATTTTATTTTTCTGTAGTCTTCCACTCTGAAAGTTTTTTTTTTTCAATATAACTTTTCAGTGTGATTCAGAGCTCAAAAGGGAGGGGACATTCTGTGCTGTGGTATCTGTCTGTCTGCATGTTATGGCATTTTTGTTTGTGTCCAGTACTCTGAAGCTTTTTTTTCCTGAGTGTGGACTGTGTAGTGTTTAGTGGTTTTTACTGGCAAGTGAGGACAGTTGATGTGGGAAGAAAACCTTTTAAAATCCTGAAATCTGACAGCTGTGTGGATTTGGCTCATGGGTTGGAAACAGGTCACATAAATCTCATGGTGCTGCCAAAACTTTTCCTATCCTCCTAAAAATAAGCGCAAACAGTCCTGAGGTATTTGAGAGAATGTTTATGTTATATTTTATGAGATAAGATGAGAACACAAACAACCCAGCAAGGGACTATAATTAGAATATTGAGCACTTGACACCTATAATTTGATAGCAAAAATGATCAAACTGCAAAGTTATGTCAGAACTGTGGACAGCCATATGTGTTAGTGCCATTGAAATTGCGTTCTATCTTAAATAAAGAGATGGTGTGTGAGAGTATGCATACTGTAGTATGCTGTATAATATCCCAAAAACTTAAAATTAGTTTTTTTTTCTTTTTTCCAGCTTTTGTGGACAATGGGGAAGAGCCGGTTGTTACTGTATGCCCTCTGTGGTGTAATGGTTTTTGGCCTATTCCAAAAACTTGAAGCTCAGGATGGTAAGTTTAGTCCATCTGTTTCTCTCTCTTTCTCTTCATCCTTCTTTGAGATGTAAATGTCATTCTATGGGTAAAAATATTTTACTGTGCAATTTCCTCTTGACTGGGAGGAGAGTTTAAGAGGTATCTTGTTCTTTGCAGAGTTCTATCGTTTAATATTAAGTTTAATTACATCTACTTGTGCAACAGCAAGTAATAATATGAGCGTTTTCAGAAGTCCCTCATCAGTGCTGGTCAGTTGTGTCAAAACGTTGAACTCTCGTATTCAAGACAGTGAAGAGAAAAAGTTACAATTTATGTAAAAAAAAAAAAAAAAAAAAGATTTAAATACCTAGAAGCTTTTCAGAGCAGTTTGTTGTTCAGTTCAGAGCTATTATGAACAAAAACAATTAAACGAATAACTGAATTTTAAGTTTACACCACCAATCCTGAAAGGTCTCAAGAGCTACTGTCAGCATCGGGAATGGCCACAGCCAGTTAAAATTGACTATGGGTAATTCATGAAAAAAAAAAAAAAAATAACCCAATTAACAATTCCCCCACTTTTAACATTACTAGTTTTGTGACAGTCACATTTTCTGCATGCTGTGACTCCTGCTGTTTTTAGTACATTTGCACAAATAGAATGAAATAATGGATTTTAGATTTTAAACTCTCAGCATCCATCCTCTCTCTCTGCCATTATCCATTTATCCATCCATTTATCCATTCCTCTACTACATTCTTACAAAAAACAATCAAAAAGGAAAGAAAATTTGATTCATTTCCAAATTGTTACCTAAATCCTTTAGATGTCATATCACTGATTTTGTCTTAGAGATCATCAGCAGCTGATGATGGCTAACCACCCAGCACAGCTTATGTCTTGAGAGCTTATTGTCTGATTCTTATGTGTTTGTGTGCTGACTGTCTTCATTGTGTAACCATTTAAATAAAAAAGGTGTTTCTCCACAGTTAATACAGTGATGAATCCATATGTTCTCATCTTTGAATTGTTTACTAAACTAATTACATATTTCTCTGAATTTCAACATTAAAGACCCCATAAACTAAATGTAAAAGTTTTGTAAGTTTGTCTTTAGCCATCAGTAGTACTTTGTGTTCCAAAATTATGACAAATTCCACTTTTAGCAAATTATTGTATTTATTTTACATTTACATTCTCTCTCTTCTGCAAAATAAAGCTAAACGTATTGATGATTCCTCCTATACTACAGTCATGTTTGCATCAGATACTGTCCAGAACATTAATGTCCCTCCCCTTATATCACCTGCAGTTGATTATCAAGGACTAAAGCATGGCTCATTTGTGACATAAAGCTTTTAGACTATTTAAAAATGGGACAAACCTTTTAATATATTCTGGCCAAACATTGTTTCAGAAGATACTGTTATCACAATAAAAAAATCTGTGATTGTTAAGCAAATTCATGGGGTTTTTAACAATCAAATATGTGAAAATGCTACAGTTAAAAAAAAGTGACAGTAAAAATATTTATGAATAGGTCCAAAGATGAGACAGAAGGGTCATGACTGGTGCTGTTATCACTGAATACTGTAACATGAGTCTGCATGGTCTGACTGAACACAAGAAGATGAAAAGATTCAATTGCCTAGAAATTGTAAACAGTACAGAATCTTTGTAATGTGCACCCAATTACTCTAAATACAGTGTAAATTAAAACCCTACAGCTTAATTCTACACTATTTTGAGAATTTATGAAAAGGAAAAAGTTGCAGAGCATCTTCTTTGGTTTCAGCAGACATGCAGTATAATGTGTTTGTGTTGTGTTTTTATGATGGATTGTAAATATCCATGATTATGTTTTATGCTTGCACCCCTCCCCATTCACCCGCCTTCTTTCCTTTTTTTAACCCTCACATTTTGCATTATATTTTGTTTGTCTCTCTGTCCTCTCTCCACTTCCCTTCAAAGCCCCTGCACCAGCCGACCTTGTACTCTTAATTGACGGATCAGAGAATGTTGGAGCTGCCAACTTCCCCCTCGTCAGTGATTTGGCTGTCCGAGTGATTGAGGGGCTTGCTGTGGGCAGGGACACAATCCGTGTAGCCCTCGTGCTTTATGGTGCCGACCCTGAAATTCAGTTCTATCTCAATAGCTATGATGACAAACAGAGTGTCCTCAGTGCTGTCCGGGGGCTTAAGTACCCTGGCAGTTATGAGGCAAATCTGGGGGCCGCTTTGGAGGAGGTGGCAGCCAGTCTGTTGGGCCAAGAAGCAGGAGGCAGGGCTGAGGAAGGGGTACCCCAGATGCTGGTGGTGATCAGTGCTGGGGAATCCAGTGATGATGTCAGTCAGGGCCAGAGGGCCCTAAAGCAGGCCAGTGTGTTCACCTTTGGCATTGCTGCGGGTGATTCTGCTACTGCCCAACTGGAAGCAATTGCCACAGACAAAAGTTTTGTTCTGTCCGTTCCTGATGTCAGAACAGTGGCAGACGTGGGTGACCAGATACTTCCATACATTAATGGGGTCACACAGCGCACCATTGTGCTTGAAACAGATTTCACAGAAGGTATGTAATTAACGTATGAGGGGGATTCCATTGTGAAACTGAAGAGCGAAATAAAAGCAGTACATTATCAGGGACGTGGACATTTAAACAATTTTTTAAATGGTTTTAGTGTTTTGTTTAAGTATTTTTAAAAGTAATTTTTAAGTATTTCTTTTACTGGTATTTTAAACCTGGTTTCATGGCACAAATGTACCTTGGTGCACTTTTTATATTTATATAAGAATAAATTGTAATTTTCACACAATTATTGGAAGAAAATTATGTTATGACTTCAAAACAATATTAATTTGCTGGGATATTTGAAAACTGATGATTTGTTTGGTAGCTTACTCACATTTGTTAACACTATCAGGTATGTATAGGGTTGGATTTGGTCTACGGCATATTTCTAACATGATAGATCATTAACTTTTAGCATCAGTCCATGGGTAATTCAATTCTGAACTGCTGAAGTACATACCTATATTAACGTGATAAAAATGTGTCAGGATATTGAACCTGTGTTTTAGTGCCATTCAGTGGATATTTTGTTTTAAAACATGCTGTAAAGCACATAAAAAGGTGTTGCACAAAAAGTGCACAGAAGTACATATTTATATGAGACCAGGTTGGGGATTTTAGAGGCAACACACCAATGCTGATGGCAGATAGTAGTTTAAATATTGGTCTTGGAGACCCACTGCTCTGCACATTTTGTGTCTCCCTTTTTAAAACACACCTCAGTTCATCATCTCATCAGGTTAGAGTTTCATGAACTGTGTCAGATAAGAGACATATAAAATGTGCAGAAAAATGTGTCCCCAGGACCAGGATTAAAAACCAATGCTGTAAAAACATGTGCTGTTTGCCAATGAAAAATAGAAAAAGTTTTGTAGTTCACTGTTCTCTTCATTGATTGTTCTATCTAAAACAAAATCAAGTGTAGCACAGCTTTCAAGCGGGGAGAGGTAACTCATTTTATGTTTTTGTATGTAAATTCAGGATATTATTAAATTTTGGTCATAGCAAATGTACATTTTGAAATGAATGATCACTTAAGTTAATGCTAATTAATTTTTAATGCATACTGTATATAATTTGACTATTACATCTTTATGTCAAGTAAAAAATGGTTAAAGTTGATACATTGTATTTGTAAAACAACCTTCATTATCATTATTATTAAATAAATGATGAGAGTGATTTTAAATTACCTGATTTTGGTTGGAATTTGCAGAAGTATTAAGCAAAATTATTTTTTCCCCCTCTTTTAGCTTTGGCTGTTGGGAAGAGAGATATCATTTTCCTCATTGACAGTAGCATGGGTACCATCGTAATCAATGCAGTGCGAGAATTCATCAAAAGGTTTATTGACACCTTGCCAATTGGTCCTGATCAGGTGCAGGTCGGAGTGGCCATGTTTTCCACCACCCCAAGAATGGAGATCAACCTGAACTCATTCAGTTCAAAGGAATCACTAAACTCTGCCCTCGCAAGAATAAAACCCAAATCTTCATCTGAAGTCAACATTGGTGCTGCCTTGGATTATGTGAGGACCAACATGATCACAGCTCAGAGTGGGAGTCGCATTGACGATAAAGTGCCACAGCTTGTGTTGCTCCTAACCAGTAAAAAATCCAAGGATGGTGTCGAACAGCAAGCTGATGCCCTACGTCAAATGGGTGTTCTCACTTTGGCTGCAGGATCCAGGGCAGCCGATGAGGCTGAGCTCAAGCAAATAGCCTTTGATGACAGTGTGGTTTTCATGCTGAAGGACTTTAGGATGTTACTGCGCAACCCCAAAGAAATTATCTCCCCTCTCTCTACATTGTCTGGTGTTGTTGTAACAGAGCCTCCAACTGAGACAGGTAATCTAAAGAGTTCAACAAACATACTCATTTTGTTAAAAATCTGATTGTATTGTTTATAAGTATTAATTATATAGATATTTAATGAATAAGATAAATATAAGGGAGAACGGGGTACAACCTAACACTTTTTGATGTTCTCAGTTTAAATCCTTCTGAGGTTTAGGGCATAATTTTTATTCACATTGATTTGACTCTTTTTTTTTTTTTTTTTTTGCACAAAAATGTCACCTTGTTTTATAATTACATTGTATTAATTTTTCTTTATTTATTTTCACAAAATGGAAGTGACATTTGACAACATGCCCTGTAGGTGGGGTACATTATAAGATCTGAATTTAAACCCCTATTTAAACCCCTCATTGGTTTGTGCCCCGCACTACCCTAGATGTAACCATGTATCCTTTCTTATGTATTTTTGCCCATTGATACAGTCTTACAGCACAAATTGAGGTTCTTCATTTAAATGATACTTAGATGTCTAAAATTGTGGTTATGTAAAATCTTCTAGACACAACTGTGGATGTTACTACGGTCCACACACAAAGAGTTGTCCGAGACATTGTCTTCTTGGTGGATGGATCTGACTATGTTGGAGGTAACCAGCAATCTGTGCTGGACTTCATTACCGATGTGGTGAACAGACTAGATGTTCGACCTGAGCGAGTGCGCATTGGACTAATCCAGTTTGCTGAAGGGCAGCGTACAGAGTTTTATCTGAACACTTACAACACCAAACAGGATGTGCTCTCTGCCATTGCTGGGCTGAGATTGATGGGAGGACGTGCATTGAACACTGGTGCAGCTCTACAGTTTGCTCTAACCAACCTCTTCCAGCCCTCCGCTGGGTCTCGTATGAGAGAAGGGATCCAGCAGGTACTGGTTTTGATAACAGGAGGACCATCTCAAGATGAGGTCAAGAGGATTGCAGACAGGGTAGCTTTAGCGGGGGTTTTGACATTTGCTGTTGGAGCTGGCCAAGTGGAAGATCGTTTCCTGAAAACTGTGGCTTTCGTTGAAAATTTGGCATACTACAGAAGAGATTTTGCTGAATTGTCAAGCGTTGTTGGTGAAATTATGACACCACTGGTCACTGTTGTTGGGGTGACTGGCACTGCAATACCAGGTGAGCTAAAGCACCTTTTCATAAACAAAAAAATCATAAAATGCATGACCATTTACCAAAAAAACAAAAAGAAAAACAAAAAAAGTTGTTTTCAAACTAGTGGAAAGAATACATACAGAAGACACAGTAATGTATTTGTTTAAACAGATCTTAATGACAGCACATATTTTTAAGGTCTGTTTTCTAAAAAATGATTTTTTTCTGCTACAGCCATAAATCTCCACCAAACTTAACATTTTTATTCCTGTCCTGAAGGTTTTTACAGAGGGATTTGAACATACAGTATATAATTTGCATGATTATATGCAACATTTTAACTTACTTACCCAGCTAAATTTTGACATTTAGCTGGGTAAGGCGATAAATATCATTATTTATTATGTTTTACCCTATTTACCTGTAGTGTCTCACCTTAGTCACAATTTCAAGGGTTACTAGTTTAAATGTTTAAATTTATCTTCAATATCCAGCACTGTATATGCACCACATTTTTCAAACACACTAGAAAGGACTAACAAGTGCAAGATGTTTGTAAATGATTGCTATGTAGTTCTAGTTGGTAACTATTTTAAGTAAGGGTAACTTAAAGTAGTATGTACATTGTTTTATTTGACTTGAAAGTAGCTGTAACACAGTAAAACACAGTAAGTAAGTAAGGGTAACTAATTATATCTAATTGGGGTAAACTATTGGATTTTACAGTGCAAAGAAAGATCTGAGCACAGTGTGTGATGTTGTTGAAATCTCTTCTAAGGAGAATTTGTTCTTTAGTTTAGGAGAAAAATCTAAGCATCAAATCTAAGTGATGTCATTGAGATCTCTCTTTCTTCTGTATGCAGAAATGCACAAGATAACCTTTGTTGTTGTTGTTGCACTGTAGATATTAAAGCATTTTGTTGTATTTATTTTACAGACATTGAAATACCAAGTCCCTCTGGTGGAGAAAGGGATGTTGCATTCTTAATTGACGGCTCTGAGGATGTGAGAAGTGACTTTCCCTATATCCGTAATTTCATTTCCAAAGTCATTGAGCCTCTGGATATAGGATTTGATAAAGTACGAGTTTCTGTGGTCCAGCATAGTGAGAGACCAAGTCCTAACTTCTACCTAAACACTCATCGAACCAAAGATGATGTGCTGAGAGCTGTAAGTGGACTCAGTCTGGCAGGTGGCAGAAGTTTAAATACTGGAGCTGCCTTGACTTTCATGAAAAACACCATCTTGTCAACAGCAAATGGTGGTCGAGCCAGTGAAAATGTTCCCCAATTTTTGATCGTTTTGACTGGGGGGAGATCAAGAGACAGTGTCAGAGAACCTGCAGTTGCCCTTAAGACTGAGGGAGTTGTTCCTTTTGGTGTTGGCGTGAAGAATGCAGACCCTAAACAAATTGAGGCCATCTCTCACAATCCATCATTTGCTTTCAATGTTAAGGAATTCAGCCAGCTCAGCACTGTTCAGGAAAGGCTCAAGAACTACGTGAACCTTCCAGATCAAGAACTGAAGGTCTTACTAGAGGAAGGTAAGACAATTTCACCTTTTTGTGTTTCTATGGTCTCCTGTGGGTTGCAAAAGCTGCAATGTGTGTCAGTGGTGTTCTGTGTTTCAGATTTATTTTATTATTGGGTGTACTATGTCTTAGTTGATGCTGAAGATATAGCAAAAGATATTGTATTTCTCTTGTATGGTTCTTCTGATAGTATTAAAAGTGGATTTGGTGCAGTGTGCAAAGAGTTGTTGAGAAACTTAATGTGAAGGAGAGAAAATACAGAATATCTGTGATTCGGTACAGAGAAAATCTATTGGTTGACTTCAATCTTAAAACTTATTCAAACAAAGGTGGAGGTTCTAAATGCAATAAAGGTCATGAAACACAAGCAGCTAACACTGATGCAGACCTCCAGTTTGTGAGGCACCAGGTTTTCAATTCTTTATCTGGGAATAGATGACTTTATGGAATTGCTGAAATACTAATATTGTTTTATAGCAGACCAACTAGTGATGAAAGGGCCTGCCATGGCCCTGAGCAATCTTGATATTGTAACCGAACATTGGTGTGAAAAAAATGCAGATTCAAATGAGCTGAAACTATCAATTTATTGGCAATTCATACATTATATTGATTGATTTAATGGCCTTTCTTTAATAGAGCCACAAATATTTTTAATACTGAAGCATATCCTAAAAGAACAAACGAATCAAGAGAAATTTCAGAAATTAAAGTTATGGGTAAATTTATTACATGAATTATAAATTGCAATATATAGATTCATATTCTCATTCTATGGTGGAACTGAAAATACCTTTTTTCTTGAGTCTTTCTTCTTTAATATTTCTTCTTTAATATCTTATATCTTCCATGTCTTTAGTTGACATCTTTTGCACATAAAGATGTTTGCTTCATGGAAGTGTTTTTCACTTGCAAGACCTTTTCTTATTCAACACCATTCACATCCTGACCCACAAAATACATTTTGAGGGTTCGATGTCACTGATATTCTTTTATTTACTTGCAATTTGAAACAGTTTTTGCTCTTGTACACTTTTAAAGCTTTTGCTATTCAATTTATACATTGAATGAGTCAGATGTATTCCAATATCCTTTTCTTTTTCTTTCTTGGTAACTTGCCTAACACAGGAATTAACAAACGGGATATAGTTTTTCTCCTTGATGGCTCCGATGACTCCAAAAATGGACTTCTTGCCATTCGTGAGTTTATCCGGAGGATGGCAGAGGATCTTGACATTGACCGGGACATTGTTCGAGTTGCTGTAATACAGTACAGCGAAGATGCTTTGACTCATTTCCTACTTAATACTTACAGTAGTAAGAAAGCTGTAATTTATGCCATTAATGGTCTTTCAGCAAAAGGTGGAAGAAATCTAAATACTGGGGCAGCACTACAGTATGTCAGGAACAATGTTTTTACTGCTGCTTCTGGAAGTAGGCATCAGCTAGGAGTACCTCAGCTGTTGATTGTTATGACTGGTGGAGGGTCCAGTGATGATGTGGCAGGTCCAGCTGAACATCTTAAAAATATTGGAGTTCTGTCCATTGCGATTGGAATAAGGAATGCTGTTGAGGCAGACCTTAAAAGCATAGCATTTTCACCTAGATTTCTTTTTAATCTTTCAGCCTTTGGCGAACTTTTAAGTATACAGCCTGATATCCTCTCTTTTATCAAATCCAAAATGGCAATAGAACCCCCTACTATTGTTGGTAAGGATTACAACACTTGGCATTTTCATAAAATTCAAACTTTTTCTTTTGACACTGGGCATTTGAGAGTTTGGACATGAAACTTCACGAATAGCTGCTTTCTTCACTAAATTTCTTGCTCTAACTATGAGGCCATTGATTCATTGATTGATTCAGCTTTCTTAACATATGTTAAAGAATGGCAATTAATGGCCTTGAACACTAAATATTTACCTGTTCTGTTCAGCTTTTGCTTTGTTCATCAGAGAACTTCCACGATTTTCCATTGGTTCTCTAAAGCATGGAAGAGTTTTATTACTTGTGGAGACTCTTCAGGTTAAAGCTCTTGTTTGAGCCAATGATTTCTCAATCATTGCTGATCTTTCAACTCCTTGTTCTTGCCAATTCTATTCTGGTTGCTTGATTGATCTTACTTATTCAACTGAGCTTGAAAATACACTAGTGATATCCTGCCATACATTTTTCTTTGCGTCGGAAATTTTCTGCATATTCTTAAAAACACAAACATAGCATAACGCATACAGACTGTAAATTTTATTGTGAATCAAATTTTGAATTTTATTGTAATTGCTATGAAAATCATTACATACAATAATATGATTTATGTATTTAGTGTGTTAATGATGTTTTGTCTAACACTTTCATAAGAATACGTTTTACTAAAGCCATTTAATTTTCATCCCAGTTGAACTGGATGCAGCTCAAAGAGACATTGTCTTTGTTATGGATGGGTCTGATGACACCAGGCAATCATTTAAACAAATGTGTCAGTTTGTTCAAAGAGTGGTGGACAAACTTAATATTGGGCCAAGCAGAGACAGAGTGTCTGTAGTTCAATACAGCAGAGAGCCACAGGTCAATTTTTACCTCAACACACATGCCACAAAGCAAGACATTCTCAATTCAATTGAGAGTCTGAAACACCAGGGAGGACGTCCTCTCAACACGGGAAGAGCCCTTGACTATACCAAAAAGAACATATTCATTGCTTCTTCTGGGAGCAGAATCCTAGAGGGGGTTCCTCAGGTGCTTGTGCTTGTGACTGGAGGAAGGTCTCAGGATGATGTTAGAGCTCCAGCTACTGCTCTGAAAAAGGATCAAATTGTAACATTCAGTATTGGCAATCAAAATGCAGATGTTATTCAACTCCAGGCAATTTCATATACTCCTGGCCATACCATTACTATTTCTCAGTTTGATGATCTTCAAACCATTGAACAGAAACTTGTATCATATGTAAAAAGAATTCCTCGTCAGCCCAGGAGGCTTCCGCAAACTACAACAGGTAAGGATGATATTTTTATTTGTATTTATTTTTGGAATGTGGTTGATTTAAAGGTGTTATGGGCTATGGACATAACTATATATTCTTGTGCTCATTGAACAGATGCTGGAATAAGAGATGTTGTGTTTTTAATGGATGGCACTGATGAAACAAAGGAAAGTTTCTCAGGAATGCAAAACTTTGTTCAGACCCTGGTTCAAAAACTGAATGTGTCACCAAATAAAGATCGTATTTCGGTGGTCCAGTACAGTGATGATGCAGCCTTTGATTTTCTTCTGAATACATATTCATCCTCTGATGACATTATAAATAATGTAAAACGTTTAATTCATAAAGGAGGAAGGCTCCGCCACACTGGGGCAGCCCTACAATATGTTAAAGACAACCTGTTTACTGCTGCTGCAGGGAGTAGACTTTTGGAGGGTGTGCCACAGGTTCTAATTCTGTTGAACTCTGGAAGGTCCAGCGATGACATACATGGTCCAGTTAAAGCTTTAAAAGACATTGGTGTCATTTCGTTTAGTATTGGTACTACAAATGCTGATACGCTTGAGTTACAAACAATTTCCCATCAGCCAAACTACTTTTTCATTTCTGATTTTGAGACCATTCATGATGTTCAAGAGAATATTTTAACATTATTAAACAGAGTATCTTTTCAACGGCTACCAACAATGACACCTCAGGTCTCTGGTAAGAGAAAAATCTATTAATTTCATAATGCATGTGTGCACACAAGCCACTGTATTATAACGCTTGGATAAAACATTATTTAGATTTGTCCAAACACATGATCTAGTGTTGTAGAATATATTATATGTTGAAGCACTTTGTTATAGTTAATCTATTAATTTAATTTATGTATTGCAGAATTTGTCAAAAGGGATGTTGCATTTCTTATTGATGGATCTGATGATTCTAAAATTGGTTTTGAGGGAATTCGCAATTTTATCCAGAGCGTAGTTGAGAGTTTAAATGTGGAGGAAGAACTTGATAGGGTGGCAGTTGTTCAGTACAGTCGGGATGCCACAGCTAATTTTTATCTAAGTTCATACTCAACCAAAAAAGAGGTACTCAATTCCATACGATCTATGAGACACAAAAGTGGAAGGCCACTGAATACTGGAGCTGCTCTACTGTTTATTAAAGAGAATATTTTTGCACAATCCTCTGGAAGCAGACGTCATGAGGGTGTACCTCAGATTCTATACTTATTTAGTGGTGGTAGATCTGGTGATGATGTCAGAAGCATTTCACAAAGTTTACGAGAAAACAACATAAAAGTAATTACAATCGGCACAAGTAATTCTGATACACTCGAGTTACAGACAGTGTCTACAACACCAGCGTATGCTTTTTCTGTTCCTGGTTTCACCTTCATCAACAGCATTGTCCAAAGAGTTGCCTCTGTTTTGACAAGGGCTGATGAAAATCCTGAGCAATTACCGACTCCTGGTGGTAAGAACTTTGATAAATTATGTCTTTGTTGAACATACTCTTATGTTAAAAGAAGAAGAGACTTGCAGATGTAACTTGCACTATATCTATTGTGTTTCTATAGAATTGTTTTTTAAATACTGTTGTCTTTCCTTTATGGAACTATTATTTTTTCTGTTTTATTTATTGTAGGCCAGACTTTGGATGCAGGAAGAAATATTGTGTTTCTTATTGATGGATCAGATGATGCTAGTGATAGATTCACAGCTATACGAGAATTTGTGGCCAGTTTGGCAGAGACATTTGATGTTGGTGAAGAAAAAGATCAAATTGCTGTTGTGCAGTTCAGTAATACTGCAGCAATAAGCTTTAATCTCAGTACATACTCATCCACTTCTGAGGTGGCAGATGCCATACGTAACCTCAAACCAAAAGGGGGGAGGCCGCAATATATTGGCCAGGCTTTGCAGTTTGTTAGAGACAGTATTTTTACCCCTGGTGTTGTAAGTCAACAAATAAGCCATGTTAGCCAAAATCTTGTGCTTGTGGCTGGTGGCAGATCAAGAGATTCTCCTCATGGACCAGCTAATGCATTGAAGAGTATGGGAGTAGCCATTTTTGCCATTGGGTCAAGGCAGACAGATCCTATTGAAATGGAAGCCATTTCTTCGAAGAAAGATTATACCATTGCTGTTTCTGATTTTCAGGATTTAAAAAATGTACGCAAAGAACTCATGACAAAACTTTTTGGTGAAAGACAAAAAGGAGACAGAGAAGTTAATGGTGAGAATAAGAAAAACCCATTGTAAAGCTTTAGAACGTTTATAGAAGTTCATAGAAGTTTTAAGATTACATGTTGAGACTTTCAGTATACAGTAATCATTTCAATTGATTTTATTTATTTGTATTTAGTTTAGGGTTGTTTTATTGTTAATGGAAAGCTAAATAAATAAAGTGTATGATTTATGATATTACAGAATATTTAAATGTTAGAAATAACATTTTGTATGAATTTATTTCTTTTTAACATAAAGCATGTTAATAAGCATGTTAATTCTAATTAGAAAAATACTTTAATGGTATGTCTCTAATCCTGTAATTATTGCTATTCTAGGCACAGAATTTAAAAGGGATATTGCTTTTCTTGTGGATGGTTCAGACAGTACAAGAAGGGGATTTCCAGAAATACGTGATTTTCTGTACAATATTATTTCAAATCTCAATGTCGGTATTAATAATGATAGGATCTCAATAATTCAATTCAGCAATGTGGCTGTAGCAAATTTTTATTTGAATTCATTCTTAAGAAAGGAAGATGTATTGAATGCAGTAAAAGTGCTGAGCCATAAAGGTGGAAGGCCCTTAAACACAGGCTCTGCCCTTCTATATGTAAAGGAAAACATCTTTATAAGTGCCTCAGGAAGCAGGCACAAAGAAGGCATCCCTCAAATTTTAATTCTGCTGACTAGTGCAAAATCAAGAGACAACATTTCTGAAGCATCTTCTGCTTTAAAAAAAAGTGGGGTATTAATATATGGAATAGGAGGAAAGTACTCAGATTCTTATGAATTACATGCAGTTTCCTCTGAAAATAAAGTGCTTTCATTGGCTGACTTCAGCGAATTACCAAAAATACAGACACAGCTATTGGAAGCAATGAAAGCCATTCCAAGTTACAACAAAAAAGAACTGATAGGTAAGTAAAATAAGAAATGTATTAAAATAATTAGGTTAAAAGTGTTACTATTATGTAGGGCTGCCCCTATCAGTAGACAAACTATTACTCAATAAAAAAAGAGATAAGAATTGATCCAGAGTTATTAGTTGCAGGAACAAAATCCACAGAGAGTGTTGAAGTCAAACAGTCAGATGAGTCAAGATGTTTGTTTACATTTATGCGAACGTTTGTTTCATTCATCAACCTAAAATCTGGCTAATCATCTGAAACGTAAGTAGTGGCATCATTACAAGGCCACTTGCTTTAACTTTAGCGGAGTGTGGAAGCTAAATAGTTGCATGACAGTTACTTAGAGGTACAACTGCGATCATTTGCATTCACTTAATATTGATATTTAACATAATTCCTAATCTTTTTTTGTTACACCGATAAAAGTAATACTTCTTTAAAATCTTTCAGGACAACTTTTTTCTGTGCAGTCAAAATTACAACAAATCATTGTGCTTTTGTAAAATAATAAAAGCAAACAGGATATTTTTTCTGCCGTCTGGGTCTCTTTGAATTTGAGCATGTCAACAAAATATATATTGATAGAAAACGGTACTTATAAGAGAATGTGCAAATCTACTGTGGAGATGACGAGTCAATGTCGTCAACTTTGTCACTGCAGCCAAAAATAAAGATAACACTAGCTTATCAATTAATTTATCTATTAGTCAATCAGAATAATCTTTAGTTGAAGGCAGCCCTACTATTATGAAATATTTTCAACATAGAAGTTTCTATTAAGTAAAAACTACATATTCAACATTTTTTGTTTTATTTCAAAGTGCGAAATATCTATTGATAATAGTATGTATTGTTTTTCATTTCACTCTTCAATATTTGTTTCATAGCTAAGAGTAAAAAACAGAGTAAAGATGTTGTCTTCCTAATGGATGGATCGGATGGAAATAGGAAAGGGTTCACCGCTATAAAAGAGTTTGTGGAAAGAATGGTGGAAAGATTGGACATAGCTGAGGACAGCGATCGCGTTTCTGTGGTCCAGTACAGCAGAGAAGCAGAGGCTCATTTCAATCTTAACACGTACACGACCAAGAAAGACGTTCTCGACGGTGTCAGAAGTCTGAGGCACAAAGGAGGCAGACCCCTCTACACGGGGGCGGGTCTTCAGTACGTCAGAGACAATGTGTTTACTGCCTCCTCCGGCAGCAGGCGGCTGGAGGGTGTGCCGCAGATATTGGTTTTGCTTAGCGGTGGAAGGTCATCTGACAGTGTTGACGCAGCAGCCTCCTCTCTGAAAGAGCTTGGCATTTTGACCTTTGGAATAGGATCGAGGGGCTCTGATAGCAGAGAAATGCAGAGAATTTCATACGATCCAAATTATGCTCTGACCGTCTCAGACTTCAGTGAGCTTCCAAAAGTCCAAGAGCAGCTGCTGGCCTCTGTTCAGGCTGTTTCAATTCCCATCACTCCAACTTCACCTCCTGTCACCGGTATGTGCATGGCAGAACTTTATAGTATGCCTTTGTCTCGTCTTTCTACTTAATGCCCCTCCTTTTTGTTTTTGAACTGATATGACATTGTTAAAGTTAATGAACGTTATTGCCTAGGTGTTAATGATGCTGTTTTTTCCCCACCTCCTAGCTGTTTACACCGCACCCAGAAAGGACGTAGTGTTTCTTCTGGACGGTTCAGATGGCACTAGGAATTCTTTCCCAGCTATGCGTGACTTTGTGCAAAGAGTAGTGGAGCAATTCAACATAGAGGCCAACCGAGATCGTGTTTCTGTGGTGCAGTACAGTAGAGACGCTGAGGTCCATTTCTATCTGAACAGCTACACGAAAAAGGATGACGTTCTTGACCGTGTCAGAGGCCTGAGACACAGAGGAGGCAGACCCCTCAACACGGGGGCAGCTCTGCAGTACGTCAGAGAGAACGTCTTTACACCCTCCTCTGGCAGCAGGCGGTTGGAGGGGGTGCCGCAGATGCTGATCCTGCTTAGCGGGGGAAGGTCATTTGACAGTGTCGATGCAGCAGCCTCCTCTCTGAAAGAGCTTGGCGTCTTAATCTGGGGAATAGGATCGAGGGGCTCGGATAGCGGAGAACTACAGAGAATTTCAAACGACCCCAGTTATGCTCTGTCCGTGTCCGACTTCAGTGAGCTCCAAAATGTCCAAGAGCAGCTGCTGGCCTCTGTCCAGGATGT
>JAUMHP010000057.1:10355851-10383002 GCA_032361065.1 Enteromius trimaculatus
TATGTGCTTTTTCATCTCTTTATTTCGAAACTCTATTTCTCTATTTCATAGAGACTGTAATTCCAGTACCAGTACCTCGTGGAGATAAAAGGGATGTAGTTTTCCTTATTGATGGCACAACAAAGATGCGGAGTGAGTTCCCTGCCATAAGAGACATGGTTCAGCGAGTGGTCGAGAAGTTAGATGTGGGTCTGGACAATGTGAGAGTCTCAGTTGTGCAGTACAGTGATGATCCCAAACTAGAGTTTCTTCTCAATGAGCACTCCACCAAGGAGGAAGTTCGCCAGGCTCTACGAAGAATGAGAAGCAAAGGTGGCAATCAGCTTAACACTGGCCAAGCTCTGGAATATGTTTCAAAGAACATCTATCAAAGATCAGCCGGAAGCCGTGTAGAAGAGGGTGTGCCCCAGTTTCTTATCTTGGTAACTGGAGGAAAGTCAAATGATGATGTGTCTGGCCCTGCTAACCAACTGAAGTCAAGCCGTGTTGCTCCCTTAGCAGTTGGAGCTCATAATGCTGATGAAGAGGAACTAAAACTAATTTCCTTTAGTCCAGAACTAACATATACCATTAGAGACTTCCAGCAACTTCCAAGAGTGGAGCAACAGCTTTTTACTAAAGTCAGTACCATGACCAGAAAAGAAATTTCAGTTCCCCCTACGCCTAGAGGTATACCAATTTTTCTGTTTGTGTTAAAACCATTATTTCATTTTAATCAACATTAGCATAGCATTTGATGCAAAATTTAGTCATGCCATGATTACTTTTATACACCCACGTAAATGTATTAGTAAATGTATTCATTTTTGTTTTTCATCAGTCCCACTTACTCTTGGAAGAAAGGACATCATCTTCCTCATTGATGGCTCTGATAGTGTTGGACAAAGCGGTGTTGCTCACATTCGTGACTTTATCTTGAAAGTGGTTGATCAGCTTGATGTACGACCTGACCAAGTTCGTGTGGCTCTTGTACAGTATGGTGAAAGGCCTAAAACGGAATTCTCTTTGAACTCTCATGACAACAAGCTATCTGTGATCTCTGCAATTAAGAGGTTGCGCCATATGGGTGGACGTGGTGCTGATCTAGCTGAGGCTATAAAATATGTAGTTCGAAATGAGCTCCAAGCATCTTCTGGGGTGCGTGTAGCAGAGGCTTCGCAGCATTTAGTTGTGCTAACTGGTGGAAGTTCAACCTCCGATGTATCTACTTATGGCCCAATTCTTAAAGGCGCTCGTGTCAACTGTATTGGAATTGGTGCAGAATATGCAGACTCAACACAGCTGGCACAAATTGCTACCACTGCTGATGACGTCCTGCAGGTGTCTACTTTCCCAAATCTTCCGAACATACAGAGCAAGTTTATAGCTAGACTTAGTGGAACGTTTATTGAGACTCCCACTGAGGAGCCAGGTAGGTGGAGCTTTAACGTCATTGTTATGTTAGACATACTTTACATGATGGGTGTATAATAATAGGCCATAAATGTTTGTTTGTTCATTTATTTAGCCTGTTTTATTTTATTTCATTTCCCCTAGGTCCTGTCATGCCACAATCCAAGGCTGCTGATATTGTGTTTTTGGTTGATGGCTCAATCAATCTTGGCAGGGCCAACTTTAAAGAGGTCATGGATTTCATTCTTAATTTAATTGACCTGTTCTTCACTGAGAGAGACAATCTTCAGATTGGTCTAGCACATTATGCTTCAGATGTGACCGATGTATTTTACCTCAACACTTACAAAAATAAGGATGATATTATTAATGCCATAACTCGAGCCGAGTACAAAGGAGGTAGGGAAATTAAAACAGGCAATGCCATTCGCTATGTTCAGAAAACACACTTTGTCAAAGAAAGAGGCAGTAGGAAGGATGAGGGAATTCCACAAATCCTGATGGTAGTCACTGGTGGACGTTCAAAGGATGACAGCAAATCAGCGGCACTAGCTCTCAAAGGCAGTGGTGTGCGGATCTACGCTGTTGGGGTGGGTGATATTGAAGACGAGCTCAATAATTTGGGCAGTGAAGCTACTACAGTGGCCCGAGCCAGCACCTTCCAAGAGCTGTCTGAACTGAATGAGCAGATTTTGGAAACCCTGGATGATGAGGTGAAAGGAATTGGACTGTGCACCGGAGTAAAGCCACCTACAAAAGGTTTGGTTTTTAAGATTTTTTTTTTTTTTGTAAAAGTATATGTGAAGTGTTCTTAATAGGTTCTCTCTCAATTTGTATTAATTCTTAATTCTGTTTCTGGCAGAATGCAAGTTGGAAGTTCTTGTGGGGTTTGATGTGGCTGCACAGAACATTTTTGCTGCTCAGAAGACATTAGAGACGAAAGTGGCTACTATTGTCCAACGCATTACCCAGATGCAGCCCATTAGCTGCACTTCTGATCAGATTCCGTCAGTACGAGTGGGCTTACAAGCAATGGACTCTGCCTCTGAACCTGTTCAGCTAGACTTCACCAACAGATACTCAGAGCTTATTGAGCCTTTCAAGGCCCTGCGAAACCGTGGACCTTTCGTTCTGAATGGTGCCACAATCAAAGCTTATGCCGATAGATTCAAGAGTCAGCCTTCAGATAGTGTTAAGGTACATCCTTTTCATTCAGGGCAAATTTTAACTTCAAAATGTAACCATGTATATCTTTGTATATTTAAATAACAAAAAAAACTATTTGTATTAAAAATGAAATTGCTGTTTTACACCCATAAAGGTTGTGATCCACTTAACTGATGGATTAGATGCCCAGTATAACATCCTGAAAGAGCGAGTTGAACTGATGCGTTCAGCTGGTAAGAGTAATCTTGATTGAAGATATGAAAATGTCTAATGAATTTTGTTACTTCACACTCAAATATAAGTAGGTTGTATGATCAATTTCTTAATTTCACTAATCAGCAATACTTACGTTTGTGGTTGATGATGATGATTTAGACATCTAAACATGTTTATCACAAACATTTTAAAACATTTTTCTTAAGGGGTCAATGGTTTCATTCTGGTTGCCCTGGAGAGAGTGCCACGATTTGAGGATGCAGTTCTCTTGGAATTTGGCCGTGGCTTTAGGTACACACGACCTCTGCGTGTCAACCTCATGGACTTGGATTATGAACTTCTGGAAGAACTGGTAAGTCAAATAAGCTAACCAAGGGATGGCCTACTACAATGACAAAGACAGATAAACATATTTGTCTAATATTATTTTGGTTGTTTCTTTTCAAGGATAACATTGCTGAGCGGGAATGCTGTTCTGTTCCATGCAAGTGTAATGGCCAGAGAGGGGACAGAGGAGCTGTTGGTGTTCCTGGAGCTAAGGTCACATTGATTCTTCAAGAAACAACATATTTTACATTACAACAAAGATTGATGTTTAAAAGTAACATTCATCAGTATTTACTCATGTCAATGTTTGATTGCCTATAGGGTCAATCTGGTGGTCAAGGCTTGAGAGGACATCCTGGTGATGAAGGTGGTCCGGTAAGCATGTATTATTTATCTACTATGTATATATATATAAGATTTGAAAGGCATATTTTTTCACTCGCTTTTTTCATCTACCTTCTCAATAGTTATATTGATTTTCCTGCATTCACTAATAAATGGACAGATACAGTACACATACCTTTGCTTATACATATACATACCTTCACAAGTATTACAGAATGTATGATACATAATCAGTTGCATTAGTTTATGTATTTGAACCACAACACTAGAGGGTTTTTTTTCTATTTATCTCATTTTAAAATTCTCTCCCTACCCCATATCATCAACAAAAGAATTCATCATAAATAACCAGAAATTCTGCTGTTGTCATTAAATCCAGTGTGGAGCTTTTAGTTAGATGGCAACATTATGACAAAATGCAACATTCTATGTATGTGGCATGTTGTTTCTCATGATTGCGATAATCCATATTTTCTCAGGGAGAGAGAGGTCCACCTGGTGTAAATGGAACTCAAGGATTTCAAGGATGTCCGGGTCAAAGAGGTGTTAAAGTAAGTTTAACTAAATTTCACTTAAGGCGTCACTTTATGGTTAAAAAATATTACGTGATTAATCCAATGAATTTGTTTTACTTTTATTTAGGGATCTCGGGGATACAATGGTGAAAAGGTAAGAACTCCTTATATATATATATATAACACTTTTGCAATCATGTCATAGTAAATAATAATACATTACCATTATTAATATTAACACAAGAATATGTTTAACTGATAGCATTTGTTTTGTTTTAGGGTGAAATTGGAGAGATTGGTTTAGATGGAATCAATGGAGAGGAGGTCAGCTATTTTTAATTTTGTAATGATCAGTTGTGCAATAGTTTATACAAATCTTTGTGTATGCCAATTAAAATCTGCTTTTATCTTGCAGGGAAGAATTGGCGTTGCTGGCCCTCCAGGAGATAGAGGAAACCCTGGCCAAAGGGTAAATCATATAGAATATAGTTGTGCAGGATCATTGGAATATATTGGAAATATATATTTTAAATAAATAAATATGATTTACCCGACCTTTTTGGTGTGTTTCTAGGGACCTAAAGGGGCCAAAGGCCAGGCAGGAGATGTTGGTCAGACTGGAATCCGTGGTGATCCTGTATGTATTATATACACGTCAACATGTTCTCACTCCCAACTCTTGATAACACCCCAATATATATGCAATAAAGGCAATATTAATACATTTATTACCCAATATATAATTTATATAACATTAGCCTATATTATTTAATTGTGACAGTAAAATTCCCCTTTTGCCTCAGCATATTGATGCCAAGGGTTTCTTTTTTAAAGCAATAGAGGACCTTGCCTGTTGAAAACGAAGCTAAAGGGTTACACTTTGCATCAAAAAGTGATACCAAAATGGAGATGGGAATGATAAAGTTTCCATAGTCGTATATGTTTGCTCTCTTATTTACTCAAGGATTTGACTTACTTTAGAATGAGTATATCTTTCTTTAATAAGTAAGGTTGATGCTGTTGTTGTTTTAGGGCATCCCAGGAAGAGACAACAACCAGAGGGGAACAAAAGGTGATCCAGGAGATGCTGGCCCACCGGTATGGTCAATGACTATTTTTTAAACATAGTTTATCTTGTATGTCATTCTGGTAGATTCTTTCATTTATCTGATTGTGCCTGGTCAGGACTGTAGGACATGTTCAGGCATCGACATTGTAAAATACAGAGCTTCATCTCAGCTTCATTTATAGTTCTGCACTATGAATCTCTATAATCATAGAAGTTGTTGCATTAATTATTTATTATTTGATTAAACCATTTTATTCTCATTACATGTATTGTAATGTGTCCTACTAAATGTATATTTGTGTCTATGTTAATAAAATCCGCAACTGCAATTTTTGAAGTTCATTGAATGTTTTCTTTAGGGAGAGCCAGGAGTGGACGGAAATAAGGGAGGACCTGGTGAACCAGGCAGACGGGTATGCCAAATAGAATGTCTTTTCTAACTTACCCTAAATATGTACTAAATAGGCTAAGATTCTTTGTCAGTTCATAAATAATCTCCTAAAAACCCAAAAATAACTAAATCAAATGTTTAGAATCTAAAGAACCAAAAAAAAACCTGTTATGAGATGAGAATACATTTAATAAACAGGTATTCAGATCAAGTACTTTTTTTAGTAAATGGCAATACATCATTTGAAATGTTATGTGTAAGATCCATGAAATGTTGAATGACAGATGTTCTGTTCATAATCTTATTCACTGCCTTCTCTTTTAAAAAAGGGCTCTGATGGCAGAAGAGGTCCTCCTGGTCAAGCAGTGAGTAAACATATAAACTACTTCATGCCATTGAGGGACATGAACATTATATAACACTCTCAAATAGATTCTCAAGAGAATTCATTTGAATTTGTTGAGTTTATTTATGTCCTATTGCATTTAGGGTGCTGCTGGAAGGCCAGGAAGTGATGGTTTATCGGGAGAGACAGGAATTGGAGGATCTCGGGTAAATTAATCAACTGTATTAAAAAAAAAAAGAAAGTAGTTGGTTTATTGTGCTTTACTCTCTAGTTACATTTATTTATTCTATATGTAATATGCACGCCTGTCCTGAAATAAAATGTTCAATGTTATTATCAAAGAGAAATTATTTGTCATATGTAATAAGAATATTACATATCTTGTACTTGATTCAGGGTGCCGCTGGACCAATTGGAACACCTGGTACAAGAGGAGAGGATGGAAACCCTGGACCAAGGGTAAGAAAAGTTTAAGCATGTTCTTTTTCTTGTTTTCTATGCTTCCAAAAGCATGATTGTAGCAATAATAATTACCATTTGTTTGCATGCAAAATGTTTAATACTGCATGCACACACAAAAAAATGGGGGTTATTACTTAGTAAAAGAAAACACACACAAACACACACACACACACACACATATATATATACATATATATATATATATACTGCTTATTATATATATTCATCTTATTTGATATATTTTTAGGGGCCAGGAGGACTGCCAGGATCTGCTGGAGAAAAGGGTAGAAGAGGTGCCATTGGTCGGAAGGTACTGATTATCTTTAACAACATTAACCAATTAATTGCAAGGCATTTGCACTCTCATGTTTCAGTAACCATTGGCAAGCTTAAGAAATGTTTTAAAGAAAACATCTCAGTGTCAACTGAAAGCAAAGTTTCTGGGGAGTTTGTATTTGTACAGTTTGGGAAGAGGAAATTAACTCACATTTTTCAGTGCATTAGTTTGAGAATTAGGGTACTCTTTCAGCTGCCTAAATGTATGATCATTGCACCTTATTATATATACAATTTTGATTAACTTTTTCACCCTAAAGGGTGAACCTGGGGAGCCAGGACCTAAAGGTGTTGTTGGACCCCTGGGACCCCGTGGGGAGCCTGTAAGTGAGAAGTCACAGTCTGCACCAGTCATATCAAATACATTTCATACATTGTAACAAAAATATTAATAACCATCAGCATTATTATATAAAACATTCACAAATATATAATTATAAACATTACTTCCATATTAAAACATATGGCACATTGATTATTTATCAGATCAATTTACTGTATGTCATCAGTTGAGCCTAGATCAAACTAAGGAGTTTCCTATGTATACAGGGTGAAGATGGACGAGATGGGTTTGGTATACCTGGTCCCAAAGGGCGAAAGGTGAGTGTGTGTGTGTGGAAAGGGTTTAAGCAATGTTTTTTGTGCTTTTTCAATAAACCATATAGATTTGTTGCACATGCACCTGTGAACATCCAAAAGTTTACGTGCAGTAGGCAAATAAAATCTCAGCTACAATAACAAAACATTATAAAGACCTGCCCAGGATCCCTGCTTACATGACTGAGCATGTAGTAGTCCTGCTGAAGAGAGGCATGAGAACCGCAGATAAACTAAACAATGGAAAGAGTAATAAACAGCATTTTCCTTCATGTAAGATACCTAAGACAGTGGTACTGGGAGGCTGGTATTTCCAATTCTGATCATTAAATGTCTGCGAAACATGTTCAGTTTATATCTCAGTTGTATTGTTTTATGTTCATACAAATGTTTACAAATGTAAAAGAAAAAAATTCCTGTATGCGTACATACTATGTATGTTCAGAAAAACATGAATGTTACACTGAACACTCTTTAATCTCATTTTAGGGTGATGAAGGTTTCCCTGGTTTCCCTGGTCCAAAGGTGAGATTACTGAAGTTGTCATCTCTTTTGAATGTTTTGCAGTTTATATAGTGGTACTTATAATAATCACTCCCTTTAAAGTCTGCTGTGCAAAACAATTAATATAACTAAGTGTTAAATCTGAATTGATTCAAAGGGTGAAGCAGGTGTTCCTGGTTCAAAGGGAGGACCTGGACCTAGAGGAAACAATGGCCAGAGAGTGAGTAATGTTGATGGAACTATTTTTAAGTGGGTCATTACTTCCATACAGCCAGTAATCAATTATAATGTATAATTTTGTGTAGGGTACCTCAGGGGAACCTGGTGGACCTGGACAAAAGGGAGATACTGGATACCCAGGGCCTTATGTAAGCACCATACTTTAATATAATACTGCTTTAAAATAAGCTAAATTTAATTTGTTGCAAATCTTTAAATAAAGGAGTGAAGGATCAAAGTGAGGCAATTTGATTTGAATGACTAGGGATGTTTGGCGCAACAAAATGCTTGGTAGAATAAATCCAGATTGTTCTACCCAGCTGTGTTCAGCTGTTGACAAAATGGGTTTTTTTCTGTTCTCAAAAACAGGGTCTAAAAGGACCCAGAGGAACTGGTGCAGTAGTATGTACTTTTTCCTTTCTTTCACTGTAGTTTTTTTTATTGTAACTTGGAACATTAATGCCAAATGTTTTTGTTTTCATAGCAATGTGATCTGGTCAAGAAAATTAGGGATAACTGCCGTAAGTATAGTGATTCTACAGTGTCTAATAATGCTGTTTTTTTTATTGTCTTCCTATAGTTAAACTTTTTAATTTTGAAATCTTTCTCTGTTTGTTTCTCATTTTTAGCCTGCTGCTATGGTAAGTGAATAGTAAACAATGTCTTCTGCATTTTCACTGTACTTTTTGGGTCACGGTTTAAAGCACCCATTGCATAATACTGTACTTCAGCTTTTAAGTTTCTAATTCTCCAGGTGCTCAGGAATGTCCGCTATACCCTACTGAGTTGGCCTTTGCGCTGGATGCATCAGATGGTGTATCACGCTCTGCTTTCAACAACATGCGTGACACTGTTCTCCGCCTGGTCAGTGACATTACTATCGCTGAGAGCAACTGTCCCCGAGGTGCCCGTGTTGCTCTAGCGCTCTACAACAATGAGGTGACTACTGAGATCCGCTTTGCAGATACCCAGAAGAAGCGATCACTTGTTGAGCGAGTTCAAGGGCTCCAGACTCAGCAGACCCGAAAGCAGCGCAGTTTGGAGACAGCCATTAACTTTATTGCACAGAACACGTTCAAGAGAGTTCGCAGTGGGTTCCTTGTGCGCAAGGTTGCTGTTTTCTTTGTCAACGGCCCTGTTACAGTCACTCAAGAATTCAGTGCTGCTGCTTTGCGCCTCTACGATGCAGGAATTTCCTCTGTATTCCTTCTTAACCGTGAAGATCGCCAACTCACAAGAGCCTTGCAGGTAGGAGCAGTAGAAGGGAAAGTATTGTAATCTGTGTGTGTACAATATTAATACACAACAAGATAAAACAGGAACAACATGGCTACTTTTAGCAAACAATGGCAGTCACATGACATGAACAAACCAATGAGAAACAAGACGCATAATAGGACAACTATTCAGAACATGGCTCATACGACAGGCAGAGATACATGAGGGCAAGGGAAGCATGACACTAACAGGAACCTTGACTGAACTTTAAAATAAAAGACATGTAAACATGAACATGAAACAAAATCCAAACCTAAATGTGACAATATGACAAGTTTAATTAGAGTTTTAGTGAATTAGGTAAAAACCTGACACAGCCACTTGTGTTTGACATAAAAGAAAGTATATAATTAAGTATGTTACATTTACTTTATTTCAGCTTAACAACACTGCCTTAGCCCAGATTATCGTCCTACCCTCACCTGGAAGTGCTGAATACAACAATGTCATCAAGAAGGTCATGGCCTGCCATATCTGCCTGGGTAAAACTGTTACCATGCACAAAAAAGTTCAACATACAAGAAAAGCCACCAAACATTTTTAAAACAGCAAAACAGTACGAGCAGAGAATGTTTGAATGTCGCTTTTCTTCTTTCACTTTCGTTTTCAGATTTCTGTGCCCCGGATCAGATGTGTGATTACGTCCCACCACGTGGAGTCCGGGACCGGAGGGATCCCACCACTGACTTGGACATCGACATGGCTTTTGTTCTTGATAGTTCAGAGAGCACCTGGCCCTCAGTCTTCACAGAGATAAAGCAATATGTGGGTCTAATGATAGAACAGCTAGAGATGTCCCCTGAACCAGCCAGTAACACCCATCATGCTCGAGTAGCACTTGTTCAACATGCACCTTATGAATACTTGCACAATGGCAGTGGCATTCCTATCAGCGTGACCTTTGGTTTGACAGATCACAAGTCACCAAACAGTGTTCGAAGCTTTCTACAGGATAAGGTGCACCAGCTTGAAGGAGGACGGGCTCTTGCAGATGCTCTTGAAGGCACTGTTGAACATGTGTTTGAAAAGGCGCCACATCCCCGCCATTTGAAGGTACTGGTTCTGTTGGTTACTGGGCCAGTTGAACTGCAGGAGGAGAGGATAATAAGGGCAGCCACTGAAGTTAAATGCAAAGGATTCTTCATAGTGGTGATGGCAATTGGAAAGCTGTTCAGTGCAGGTGATGTCCGTGTCTTGGCCCAAGTTGCAAGCGAGCCTTCAGATGTATTCTTGAAGAGGGTGGATAGACCTTCAGGCTTCTATGATGACCATATTCAGACATTTGCCAGACTGTTGCCCAAGTATCTTGGCCGTAAGTCAGAGATTTTTTAGCATGCACAAAATATCCATTGATGTATTAGCCTGCCCTTTTGTATGAGATAAGAAGAACTGTTATTGACAGTTTCATCATTCTTTCTATATAGTTGAAAATGCTTTCTACTTGTCGCCTGAAGTCTCTAAGAAGTGTCAGTGGTATCAGAGTGACCAGCCACTCAAATTCCCATTCAGTTTGCCAAAAACAGAGGAGTGAGTGTATATATATATTTATTTATTTATTTTGAATTTGCATTAATATTGAGATAATACTGTGTGAATGTTGCTATGGTGTCTTTTTCCAGAAAACACCAGAAGCATGAAGGACACCAGGAGGTTCATGACAGAACACATAAAGGTACTGAGAGTATGGACCGTAGGTTGCGGGTATTTGTTTATAGAGAAATGTTTGGGGTTGAATTCTGGTCACATTGTGTGTATGTTGGTGTACAGAAACAGGTGTGGAAAAAATGCATCTGGTTAACGTCACCTCCAGCGGATTCTCCCTGCAGTGGTTGAGTGGTGATTCTAAGGCCACCCATGAGGTTACTGTGACTCGTCTGAAGGATCATAGTCTGGTGCTGAGGAAAAACGTGACCGGCAGCCATCTCTCAATTTCGGAGCTGGAGGCAGCTGAAACCTATCATGTAGTGGTCAATACTCACAGTGTCAGTGGTCATGTTTCCAGCACCTACAAAGGCATTGTTCCCACAAGTAAGCTCATTTTTTACATAAATTATTCTGTGATTATGAATTCAAGGAACATGTTGTGTAAATTAAATTGTAATTATGAATTTATAAGTAATAAAATGAAAAGAAATGCATTAAATCAACAGCAAAAAATAATAATTCTGTCATCTACTTCATTTTGATTTTTAGGTCCAATGTTTTATTAAGTGGCCCTATTACCTGTGTACTTCCAAAGTAACTACATGTGTGCGTAGTGTGTAATTACAGCGTAAGAATCTACAGGTTTATATTTTCATAAATACACACATGTAACAACCCTCAGAATGGTATGGTAAGTACTAATGTGTAACAGGACATTGGTTACAACACTTTTTCACTGTACTAAGTACTTATGTAACAGGAATTATATAACTAGATTTTGTAACAACAGTATGTATAAGAGTAATTGGAACAAGTTGATCCAGGGGGTGGTGATGTGTAGGTTTAGGGATATGTAAAATGGGAGAAGTTGGATCTAGAGTTAGTAAAGTTGGTGCAACACGGTAATACCAGTGTACTTACATGATAACTCCTCAGGAACTGCCCACTTTATATAAAGTGTAACATTCTAGGCACCAACCACAGTTTATACTGTATGTAAAGCCTAACTTGATGGATACAGCTGTCTAACATCAGAGTAATTACATGGTAAATTATTAGAAATTTTGTACTTTCATCAAAAAAAGTGTTGTTACCAATGTACTGTTACACATTAGTACGTACGCATACCATTCAGTGGGTTGTTACATGTATGTAGTTACACAAAAATTAGAGCTATAGATACTTTCTACCAATATACTTACTGTACACCGTGGTTACATACTATGTATGCATCTAGTAACTATGTAAGTACACAGGTATTAGGGCCACTTAATAAAAAGTGGGACTGATTTCAATGTATTTCAGTGGAACACACAACTTGTTATTTAGTAGAATGTTCATAGTGTTATTTCTCCTATACGTAGATTTATTTAGGCATAAATTGCTGCATGGAACTTTGCTGCAGGTGGTACATTTTTCATAGATGATATAAACGCTTCCTTGTCTGCATTCAGCAGAAAACACAGTGCACTTAGCTCCAGAAAAGAAGAAAGAACTAGGCTTAAACATTATTTGATTAGTGAAGAAGATTTGTGACCTATTCTGGAAGACAAGATTTTCAGTGAATGGCTATTTACTGCCTTTTTCTTAGATATGGGTGGCTTTCATTTGTAGAGTGTTTTTTTTTTTTTCCTTTCTGAAGCTGGCTGGCACTAGTTCTTATTTCTAGTGCAAAAAAGCAGACTGGATGTTCTAACAAAAGGCATATTTCATGTTCCCTAATCATTAAATATGTGATAATTTCAACATCTATAAAGTGAATTGATTACATACTTTTATGTATTTGTTTATTTTCACAAGCTGTTCTTTTAATGTTGGTGGAGATGGTGTTAATTATATACTTATCTTCATATTCAACAGAATCAGCACATCTGAAGGTTCTTACTGTAAGTGACATGATAGGGATTGTGCCCACTGCACCCTTAAGTAAACCAGAAACAAGTAAGTGACAAATATCTGGTTGTTGTTTATTTTTTTGCACATTTGATATATTACAGTGTAACAAAGCTATATGTTTTTATGACTCTAGCTTCTGTATTGTTACATAACGCTAGTACAGAATAAGAATGATGTAAACCTTGCCAGAAAACTATGAGTGACCTATGTAGATCTAGTTATCTTCAGATGTGTCTTTTTGAACAGAATCAGCAGAACAAAAAATACTTGATGCCAGTGAAATGATGGGGATGATGTCCACTGCACCCTTGAGTAAACCAGAAATTAGTAAGTGACAAAATACATCACCAGGAGACTTTTATAAAAGTTTCTTTATAAGGGATGTTTTAACATAGTTTTGTGAAGAGCACGCTGAGTGTCAGCACAGCCGGTACCCGTTAACGCTCACCCGTTATCGCCCACTAGCCTATTAATTATTTCTAATTCCTTTCATCCGCCTTGGCATAAATACCATCGTCTCCCTCCTCTCAGTATCTAGTTACGCATCACTCCTTCGTCCCCTTCTCCGCCTTTTTCTTTTGCACCTTCAAGGGGGCCGATCAGGACCGAGTTCTGCCCTCGCTAGGGTTGCTCCCGGCTCGCCCCCCAGACAGCACGCCAAATTTGCTTATTTAAATTTATGAAGAAATACGAATTCGTGAAATTAATAGAAACTACAATTAACAATAATTAATTTTATAAATGAATTGAAAATATTTGTATAAATTCTTTTAAATAATAAAAAAAATCTCTTTATTTTTGGATAGATATTGTACAAAAGTACATAGTTGAGAGTTTGATAAGAAAGCATTTATTATGACCAAAACCTATGGTTTCTGCAGGATCTAGTTAACCTCAGATTTGTTTTGAACAGAATCAGCAGGGCAGAAGGTTCTTGCTCCAATTGAAGTGACAGAGATTGCATCCTCTCCACCCTTAAGTAAACCAGAAATGAGTAAGTGATAGAATATATATGATCAGAATTTTTTTCTGATTATGCTGATTAAGCTCTCATACAGTACACAGTTGAAAGTTTGAATAGGAAGCATGAATGATGACTGAAAACCGATTTCTGTATAATCTAGCTAACCTCAGATTTCTTTTGAACAGAATCAGCAGAACAGAAGGTTCAGATAGAGATTGCACCCTCTTCACCCTTAATTAAAGCTGAAATCAGTAAGTGATATATTTGCTCTATAATCTATACAATAATATTATACTCCAATATAGAGAAACATGCAGAGCATAGCTTTTGCTTTTGCATTTGGAATAGAAACCAAGAAACACTATGAACACATCTAATTCCTTCTTAATGCATTTTCTCATTCTCCAAAGCATTAATGTTGGCTGAAAGCCATTAGGTTTGTGGGATCTAATTAACTGAGATCTGGTCATTTTGAACAGAAACGGCAGAACAGAAGGTTCTAAGTGAAGCAATGGGGATTGTGTCCTCTGCACCCTTAAGTAAACCAGAAAAAAGTAAGTAATGCTGAGTATTAACACCAAAAGTATGCATGTTAAAAAAATGTATTTTTTATTATTATTCTTCACAAACAAGCACATCACCTGAGCTTTTCATTTACTTTTTTGTGAGCAGACAAATATATATATATATATATATATATAATTTTTTTTTTTTTTTTTACTTGTTTAAACTGGATATGAAAGCAGTATTTTGATTGCTTTGGGTTATAAAAAAAACCCGCCCATTGGAAAAGTCAAAAATCAAATGTCTGCATATAATTTTCTTGTACTGATTGATAGATCTGTCAGAATGGAAGCATTTGGTGTTGCAAAACAATGAGATCATTGTTTTTATTAGCTGGTAATAAGGAACCCCATTTCTTCAGGGTAGTTTGACTTTTGAACATAAATGCATCTACAAAAACTAATAAACTAACCTGAATTGTATTGAACTAGACATCGTTCAACTTGATAACCCACTAACAATACTTACTTTGAAAGGGGAAAATGGTTGTTTTACATAAAAGGCATGTTTACTCTGTTGGGGTTATGAAGCAGAGATTTGTGAAATGGCCCCATCACAGACATAGTTAATGAGACTGACATCACAGTAATTACCTGCAGATGGCTAATGCATAGCACATAAATCAAAGGAACTGGAAAAGGCATGTAAAATACAGAATGTGTTTCAAAGTGCTTTTGCCTCTTTTGTCCAGCGACCAGTGCTGATAATACTAATGAATACATTAAGAAACATGATTCCTATTTTATCCAAACATATTTAAAAACATAATGAGTCTTTGTAAATAGCAAACTTGCAGGTATACATATAAAAATAACATATAAAAATGATTTAGCAGAGCAGCTTGATAAGAAAATTACATGATTTGCAGAATCTAACCCATTAAAACAATTAACTAATTCCCCTATATAAGCTACAGTCACCTAATATTTACTATTTGTTCATTTTACTGACAACACTAACTTTGTCTTTCCTCTTTCATGAAAACCCTCTTTGTTTGTCTCCATTTGTTTGCATGTTTCAGTTAACAATCTTATGGACCCATGTTCACTTACCTTTGACACTGGACTGCCATGCAAAGATTACCAAGCTAAGTGGTACTTTGACAGAAAGAATGGATTCTGTACACAGTTCTGGTATGGAGGTTGTGGAGGAAATGACAATAGGTTTGAGACTGAGGCTGATTGCCTCAAACGCTGCATGAAGCCAGGTATGTGTGCCCTTTGACCCCTTGATCCGATCACTGCAGTGACTAATTTGTCCTGTTATTTCTATTTCAAAACCTTCAGGATAGAGCCATAAAAGTCTGAGTATTTTAAGCTGAATATTAAAGGTTTTTAATACTCAAGGTCCTAAATCCCAAAACAAGATCAAACTGAAACTATCTCTAGCTACAAAATTAGATCAGTGATCAATTAAATGGTTAATTTAAACATAAGCATTTACAGCACACTGAATGCAGTGCCTTGCTCAATGGTAGTGATGTATAATGTATGATCCACGTACTAACTCTCCGGCACACAAATGTAATCTTTGTTGCATTACCAGCCTAGATTGACCTTGTATTACCTGGGTAATACTAATAAAACTAATGCTAAATGCTAAAATATATATATATATATTTTTTCTGACTACCACAGTGCCTGAAGCTAAAGCAAGTGAAGAGCATGTCGAAACTGTTCACCCCCCGGCACCAGCTCCAGGTCAGTCCATTGGTTATATGAACCACTAAAAACCTTTTCTTCAGTGTTTTTTAATAGTCATGAAGTGTTATGAAACAAGTTCATTTTAGCAGTAAGCAGCTACAGTATACTTAAAACAGTACTGTTGTTATTCAGTTTGAATAATGGATTCGTTTACACAAGAAACATGCTGTCATGTATAATAATGCGTGAAATATGGCCCATGTGAAGACTAAGAACTACTTTCTTGTGAAAGACCTTGGCAAGTCATGTAACTCACTTTCCTTAGTGAACATGCTTTTTTTTAATGATTCCTGGAAATAACTGCATCTAAATTCTAGCGTAAATACTGTCTTAAGTGAACTAAAAGGCTTTTATATAACAATAGCAATGTTTAGGGTAAAATACTGTATGTGCTTGCAAGAAATCACTTCACAGATGACGTAATATTTGAAACACCACTGTCCAGAGTCAAGCCATCTCATTAACAAAACGAATCTGCCATGTTCAGAACTTTACTGAAATGATCAGTTTACAATTACCTGAAAAGCTTTTGCAAATAATTAGATATTAAAATTCTGTGATTTTTCTCATCCCTCTAACAGCTGCCCTGCTCTCCAGTGTGGATATCTGCAAGCTACCAAAAGAAGAGGGCTCCTGTGCTAAATTTGTGCTTAAATGGCATTATGACCCACTTAGTGGAAACTGTACCCGCTTCTGGTACGGAGGATGTGGAGGGAACCAGAATCGCTTTGATACACAAGATGATTGTGAGAAGGCTTGTGGAAAAGCAGGTGTGTTTACTTTGGAAAATAGTATTTTAGTGCAAGGATTGACTGATAAAGAAGGCATTAATTTAACTCGTTTGTTTTAAACAGCACCTGTTAAACAAGGGATCTTTGCTGCAGCAACATAGGAACTAATGAAGACTGTAAGGTCACCGCTAACAACACTCAGAGGATATAGCACCTAAAACAAGAAGCACAGCCACAGCCAAGATGCCTGCACTGGAGCTAGCCAGAGGATTGATCCAAAGAAAACCTTGAAGTAGTATTTTCCACATAAGAAAAAAGCAGAACAAATTTCTTTGTTTCGTGCTGGTGCTACATTCAGTTTTGTTTATTGTTTTATTTTTCATGTGTGTGTGGGTTTGGAAACCCATGGTAAATGTCCAGGGCCATTTTTTTTTATTGTTATGCTGTTTTAATCATGTGGTTTGCTTGTGGAAATATCTTGATGAAAACATATCAGTAAATCTTTGAAGTTATGAAACAAGTTCATGACCATTTAGTTCCATTTTTAGTAAATTCAATTTTGTTAAATTACTGCAGTCCCCTTATTATGTTTTTAACATTTTTTAACAGCTTGAGAGGAAGATTTTTGATTGCTTTTTCTGGTCATCTTCACTGACTCTAAAATCTCCAAACAAGTGTTTTTTTTTTTGTGCTTGATAAAATGAGCATCATCTGAAACCAAGAAAGAAATTTCTTTAAATAAATATGCATTTTTGGAACCATTGCCTTACACACAAGTTTTGGTTTCAAAAAGCAATTGGAATGTATTTTTTAAACTGTATGTTTTGGGGTGGTGGGTTTCTTCAAACTTTGTATTTCAGTTGGAAATGGGCAGATATAAATAAAATAGTCTTTATATAAAACTTTGATTTTGATTGTGTTTTCTTTTTTTGCTTTTTGTAATGCATTGCAAAGATTGACATTGCTTAAGTGATTTTACTCTTGCTGTGAATCATGCTGAGAAGAAAATAATTTTATGATCAGATGTGACCTTTGCATGCTTAATTCAGGACACACTGAATTGGCAGCTTCTATTTCAAAGTTACAATAACAAGACTGTCCCTTTCCTTTAGCCTACACGAACATACAACTTAATTGACACATAAGTTTAGACTTTGAAAAATAAGATAAAATTAACCAGCTTGTTGAAAGTTCAGGAGCCTGTGCATATTAAAAAGAGGAAAGCTTCTGATTTCCTCTGTTCCACCGAGGCTGTAATTTCCTCTCTCTCCTGTTAACGGCTGACTTTTTTATCACAGTGGAAATTACCCCAAATCAAGACTGTTTGGGGAGGACAGGGCGATTCATCAGCAGATGGTTTATGAATCAAGTTCTATGGCAACTAGAGATAAACTTTGAAATACATTTCACTCATTGAACTCTATGTGACCCACTTTAGAAAGATTGCTGTTTCTAAAATTTTCATAACAGCACTTCCTTATAACATGTTCCAAAACCAGTTCCAGTCTTTCATATTCATAAAATTAAGTTATTGTAAACTGCTTAAAATGGAAAAGTGTATAATCTCCATCAACAGCTGAGTCATGCATGATTTAACCAGTTTTCTTAAACTGCATGTCAATCCACACATCTCATAAACACTTTACAAAGTGTCTCCGTCTGATTTGTTATGCACACATGTTGCATTTTTCTCTGCCAGTCTGTTTGTAAATCCATCACAGCAGCATATACGCATTATCATGTTCAATCCTGAACAATCTACACATGGCTATGTGGGTCCTCGTGGCCCCATTTTTATGCTGAGGTTAACTGTATGAGAAATGCATCAGTGCTTAAGTCATACCAATAGTTTCCTGCAGAGCTCAGTGCCAGTTTTTTTCAATGCTGTTGGATTTTACCACTCTACTTTTTTTTTTAATTCCTGGTTGCACGCAATGACTCATTGTGATGGCAAGATGACGCTCTTCACATCATCGTTGTCTCGCGTTTCAGTTGCTCTGTTTTACATACGTTTGGTAACACTTAAAGAACACATTTACTACTAATAAGAGCTTTCCCTCAAGAACTACTGATTTGCTGCTTATTAATAATTAAATGTTAAGTTTAGATTTTGCCTGGGTTAAGGGATCTAGAATATGCTTGGTTTGGTAGGTTTGGTTAAACAAAAGTTGTTATTGTTTCTAGTGAACTACTGGAATGAAAAAATGTTGACAATACTCAAAAAGTATTCTTTTTCCTTCATCTTGCACAGCTACACTAAAAATATTTTTCAGGAATACGGCATTTTCATACAGTGCCTTTCAGTATGTAATGATTTTATATCATCTTCTATATTATGTTCCTAATACTGACCTTTCAAAACGTCATTCATTTTGGTTTGTTTTTAATCTAGATTTATATCCATCTCTTAACAACTATCTTAAGGCATGAAACAAGTTCAAAAAAGGAGTGGAAAAAAAGTTTAATATGTACACAAACTGAGGAAAAGATCTACAGCAGTGTGAAGCAGACATAGACATGACTGCACTCTGAATATCAACAGGGGATTGCTAAAGGTTTATATGGTTCACATGTCTGTGTAAGTAACAGAGAATGCATAGTTCTTTTCAATCTAATTCAGATGAGAAGTTCAAGCTCCTTTGCTCTGTGACTTTGTGCTCTGAGATTATCCCAGGCTCATTGTATGACTCATCATAATGGCATTTTGGCTTTCCACATGCAATAAAAACAAAAACCAACCATATATTTCAAATCATGAAAAAGTCCAATTAATTTATCTGCTAGCTGCATCACAAGGGAAAACTGTCTCCATTTGTCTGATCGTGGGAGCCAAGCATTTCACGGCACTGACACCACATCTGTCTCCAAGGTCATTGGCACCTTAGAGTAACGTGATTCGTCTGCAATTTGTTATGCATTTTTGCTTTGCATTTGGTGTGAAAAGGCACTAACAAACCAAACAGGGAAAAAAATTATTTAAGATTAAAGTGCAAAACAATAATTTGACAATGTATTTAAAGCTAACAGTTAATAATTTGATTTAAAAATAAATAAATCTTATTTAACGTTAATGCAAGTTATGTTCAAAGATTGCTCAAAAATCTCTTAACATGAAGGTTAAAATTAGAAAAGCTAAATAAATAAAAATAAGACAACAGTTTTGGCCTTACCTCACTTCCTTTCTCTCTGAACGATGAAATGTTTTGGAGGAAATAGTCTTTGATCATAATTATGATAAACAGATGTTTGAATGCAAAAAAAAAAAAAAGATTACAACAGATTGCTTGTTTGCCTTTTCAATTAAAGACAAAGTGCCTTGATTAAACTGTAATAAACATTTCTTCATGAGTGCATAAATGTAATGTATATCAAGCCATAGATGTAAACAATTCACTATTGCTGTTTAGAAGAGAATAAATTGGGCATTTAGGCTCCTGAGGCATGCTGTACATCACTATCAGTCATCCTGAAGAATCTGCTGTCAGAATGGTAAAATATGAACCCAAGTTTTATATTTAGAACTAGGAGTCTGTTAAATTAATTTCATAATATTTAAAAAGTAAAATTAATATTTTGCTGTTTTACAGAGCTGTACATAACTGTCCATTTATTTAGTGAGCAGCTCCATTACGTCCACCTCAGCATAACCAAAATCACATCCCACACTCATCTTCAGACTTCTACGCCCAGAACACTGATTATCCCTCAACCCACAGACATCCCCTTGCTCCAGATGAAAGATGGGAAAGGGCTTTTTCCACTGACTAGTAACATCCTGATGCTTCTCATCTTCCTCCGTTTTGGGTTTGGAAAAATTTGCAAATCAGCCAGCAGTGAGACACCAAATGCTCCCGTTCCTTGGTCCAACACGACCTCGGACTGGATGAAGCAGGCCAAAATCATATTCTACACAAATATCTGTATTTTTCACATGCAAGTATGGACCTTTCTGGTTAAACATTTTACAGCAGATATGCACTTTATCTTGTGCTACTGATTATTCTACTCTATCTGAGTGATTGGAATGGGAAAATAACAAGCAAATGATTGGAACTAATTGTGATGAGAACTCTGGCTGCTTTGGCTGAATGTTTAGCACATCTGCCTTTCCATATCCTGACAAACTTCAGCTTCTAGGGAGCATTATGTAATTTCTTGGCCTGTACGTGTTTAGGTTTGAAGCCCATGGAAAAGTACTCTAAACTTTATGGAACACTGGTAGGTTGAAATAACAAGAACTTTCTCAGCAATGTTTAAAGGGTTGAAAATGGGATGTCTCATTATTCTCATTAGTTTTTCTTTTTGCTATCCAACCAACACTCTGCTGAACAATGAATACTGCTTAATAATAATGCTGACAGTCTGTCCTTGATTTTTTTACACTTGCGTCAAAACCTTGCATATTAGAAACTTAAATTTAGCATATTTGTACTAAACTGTACTATATACTGTATGTATATATATATACAATGGTGGCCAAAATGATCAGAACACTAGTATTTTCACCAGCTAAAAATGGTATTAAATTAGTTGTTTCTATCTTCTGCTGTAGTATGTCAGTATGAAATATTAGTTTACATTTGTAAATTAGTTTTTGTAATTATATGTATGTAATTATTATCATAATAATCCAGTGAGATGTTTGTTTGCACAAAATGTCTGACAACAGCAGTGCTACACACAGAGATCTGGCACTGGATGCACAAACTTGTTTAGACTTTTTTTCAGTTCAGTTATGAAAAGGTTAGACTTATTTGCATTGGAAAAGTAAGAAAAATTAAGCATGCCGTTCATGCAACTGGTCCCTAATGTCTTCATGAGGAAACAAAAGAAAAGGAGTTAGACTAAATCCAGAAGAACTGTGCTACGTCTCCAAGATGCTTCAAGAAACCTACCAGAAAGCTGGCTGTTGCCAGGCTCTGATGTTATACTATTTACTATATTATGCTGTAGGCCCAATATAACCAAACCTGAAACAAGCTCTTTGAGAGGGTATAGCTCCAGGGGCCCTGAAAAGAGGCTGGTAAATTAGATTTTTCATGTTGGGTGGGCTTCAGATCAACTGACCAGGCAGCACAGTTGATAATTACGTTTTTCAATGCTCAAAAAACAAGTTGTATAAATTACTTTAAACACCCAGACAGCTGAACAACTTCAACAAACATAACATGTAAATGAATAAATTAAGAATGGGATACAATCTTGGATGACAGCTAAACCCCTGCACAAAGAAAACCAATGACAACAGATATTTGTAGAAAGAAGATAAATCTTTTTCTTTTTTATCTAAGATCAAAATACTGGAACTAAAATGCACGACTTGAAGCCAAATGAAAAGCAGCTGCAGTTTGACTGTTCTAAAAGGATTGTTTGTTAATCCTTGTGAGCTCACATTACCACGGAGAAGAACCTAAAACATTTGCTATATGAACTGCAGTGCGTTTTGTATTTGGACGCCACCTTCATGTGTGGTGCACTGGTGTTCATGTTGGTCTGACCGCTTCCGTAGTTTACAAACAGAGACATAATGACAAAGCAATGTTATCCACCTCTGACTTTTTATGGACTAACAGGACATGTGAAATACACAAAACTCTGCTAAAATTAGGTAATTCCATGTGGGCCAAATTAAATGAGTCACTCTTTTAACTGCATGAGGTTGTAAGCACTGCACATTCTTTAATCACGAGCGTCTACCCTGCACTGAATCATCGACAATCATTAACTCTAAAAACTTCAATTATAGACCATTTTACAGCAGTCAGCTTCTTTAGAATATTTTGCTATTTTAAAACTCTATTTCTCTGTCTCACAAAAGCACACTGTGTTAATACTTCTTAGGTTGGAAAAACATAAATAAATAAAAAACTATGACTCATCCACCCACATGGAAACATTTTTCCTTCACATGCAGCAGATTTTTGTTTATTTAAATTCAATAAATCTATTACTCTGTGTTTTGACAAAAACCCTTCTTCCTCAATGGTTCATAACGCTCTCTGTCCATAAACAGAACGACAGTACTGGAGAGAAGTTCAGATTTGAAGGATGGCAACACTTACAGTGCTGAAGCGAAATTTTAAACAGATGCAGAAAATGTGCCATTTTACAATTCTGCACAAGGAGACAAAACCATTTCACCATTTTAAGTCTTTTTTTCTGTGACAACAGCAGAAATGCTTTAACATTCTCTAGATTAATTCCCTAAGATGAATTCCCAAGCTGCAAACTTCATGTTGTTGAGAGACAAAACATCTTCAATCTCTTCAAAGAGGGATTGCCTAAATAAGTTAGGAAGATGCAAGAGGATGATCTGAAATCTGCTCACCTTTACTGCACGTCACCTTTGTGGCATGTAACATGATGGGATACAGACGTAACCCTTTACCCTTGCAAAAGGAGAACTCATTAGGAATGGATAATAGCACTTTACGAACATCTGTTGAAGAAGAGGTAAGATCTGGGTTTTGTAAACCTACCTCAAGGTGCTTGTTTCATTTGAAAGCAAAGAAAAGCACTATCATTACAATGCTGATTTATCATTTGTCAATGAGAATTCAAAGAACAAGCTAAAAAACACCAACTTTTAAATGTTCTGGAGTGGATATCGGTTTCATTTGGCCTCACGAACGGCTCAGCAGGTTTACACACACGCACCACAGCTGCTCCAGTCTGTGACCCCTGAACACTACTGATGTCAAAGAGTTTAGTTCAGCTGGTCTGCATTTAGTTTGATGTAGTGTAAGGTCAATGATGATCTCAGATCACCAAACATGTCTTTTGAAGACCTTTTTGGATATGATATAGACGTGTAAAACCAAGGCCAGTCCAAGTAATAATTAAAACAAGGTCTGCAGGTTTAATGCATTCACCTCTTATATGGTGCTAGGTTTGAGACTACAAAGAAAGTCCTGCCAGTCTTGGACACGCACTGCAATAAGGCCCATAGGAAATGCATGCACAAAAAAATAAGACGTGTCAACATTCCAGAATTTTTAGTTTTAGAGAACAGACTAAACTGAAGTCTGCAGGATTATGTTGTAAAGTCCAAAGTCTCCTTTAAAATATTCAGAAATGAAATATGGCAAGTATAAACATAACGGTTCAGGCATTGAAGTAAAAGTTGAAGGTTTTATGCCAGATAAGGGCAAATAGTTAACTTGTCAGGTGTCAGAGAGCCAACTCTTTTCTAGTGATCTTTGGCAAGACGCTGAACCTCAAGTTTATAATAATATTATCTGCTGGGTAAAACAAATGGACAGGACCAGGTGGGTGCAACCTCGAAATGTATAGATGAGCAAATGCAATATGGAAGATGAAATACAAATAGAAACATATGGTAATATGGATGAGGTTAACATTCTCACAGTACCATATGTACCCATTGTTTCAATGCATATGGATCGCACTTTTACTCTCAAGTTAAAATAATCTGACAGTGGCCAACAGCTGGTACGTTTCCTCTCCTTTTTTATAATCCACTCTGCGTGAGAAACCAAGGAGGCAGTGCTTAACATCTGAATAGCAGACAGACAGAGATGCACTGTCAACAAAACACTTGTCAGACAGAGGAAAACATCTTAAATACAACTGTGCGCGTCCAAAAATAAGCTGATTTGAGCTGTCGGTTGTTTGCACTGGTAAACAATACCTTTGCTAGGAATGACAATTTTTTTCCCCCCAAGCTATCATAAACGGAACTATTCATTGCAAACTCCGCTTCACAACTGACTTCATAAACCTATCATTCTATAAAAAAAAAAAATATGGAAGTGGTTTAAGTGGTTAAAAAGATAACATTTTGCTCACTGCAACAAGAGAATATTGTTTACATACCGCATAACTGAATGCATGGTCTCAATAATGTGACCAGGGTTTAATATTGCAAGAAGAAGCCATTATGACTGCTGTGCCAAAATTTATATGATAAAAATGTAATTTTACATGTGGACAAATGTGGCAATTCCAAAGAGTGATTTTTTACAACATTTGTAAATAGAAGTCCTAACCACCATGAACCATCCTCTTTGTTAGTTTGAAATTACAAAAGGATCCAGTTTTGATCGGTAACATTAAATCAGCACAAACAGCCTGAACAATATGTGCATTTAGTGAAGTATTTATGCTGAAAAACAACAATTTACAATATTGACAGCAAAGTCACACTCCAAAGTAGATGTAAAAGTTGTACAAATAAAACAATTTGGAAACTTTTCTACATCACTGTGGCTGACAAGTTCGAGAAGCAAAACCGACAAAAGAAAGATGATGGCTCCATCACTGAATGTGTGTGAAGGGTCCTAGACACCACAGCTTTCTTCCATAAAATTTTGTATCTGAGAGGTGGTGAGGAAGAGGATGGAACAGATGGAGTGCTTATCAGTTCTCAAGAAAAGCCACGTAGTCGGTAAGTCTGGCCAGCTGTTGTTCGTTTGGAACCAGAGAGACCGGGGGCGGATCTGGAGAGAGAGGAAGGAAAGCAGAAGAGAACCATGAGAGAAGAGGGGATTCCTTCAAGTCCTCTACGGTCTGCTCTATAACACATAGACACATGAATGTAAACAATGTCGTGCATAGAACAAGAATATGTGCGCAACAGTCCGTTACAGATGTAACAGCTTATGCAAGTAAGGAAAATGTCATGGCAACCGTGTTGAATTATTAAACATCAGCTGCTTTTAGTGAAAGCTGCAGGTCATCAGTACTGGGAATCATTTCTCAATCATCAGTTATTTAAATGCATTGCAGACATCTGCACTGTCTCACGAGGCCCCTGCAGAAAGCCAGATGCTGCTTGTTCCTGTGCTTTTGGAATAAATGTGTCTCGTAAAAACAGCTCTCAATGGTTACAGGCGAACACATAAAAAGCTGTGTGCGCTAAAACACACAACAAAAAGATGAACATAAGGTGACCAAAAACTTATGAAATTCTCATCATTTACAAAATGAAAGAATCTTTGAGAACTGTGAGAGCCAATCAGCAACAAATATGAGAGAAGGATGAAAGTGGAGTCAGTGAAGTCACCAATTCATGTGCTTGTTATGAAAAAACATGCAGAACCGTTAAGCTCTCTGTACAGAGGAGGGGCTCTGAATGAAACCTTATGGAGGAATGAGTCACAGAATGAGGGGGGAAAAAAAAGAAAAGAAAAAGATCTGTTCCTATTGGTAATAAGAAGTGAAATAGTGCCCCCACCTGGTTTCTGTGGCATGATCATCCTGGTGTTTGGATCTGCCTGCCACCCATGGCTAACTACACCTGAAATTAAAAGCAAAAACAAACATTTATATTACAAAGACAATAGAAGGTTGTTCACATTTATCTCCAAACCAAAGATCTCAGATTACGTACCTTTGACTGCCTCTTCTACAGAGTATCCCACGAATGCAGCAAAGTCCTCTGCACTGATAGAGGTGTAAGCCTGTGCTACCAGCCCATATGCCCTCCTGCGGGTGGACTCTACAAGAAACACATTTTTCAAAAGGTGGCAATCTCTCAACTCTTTCATTTCACTCTATATTCAGCAAACTTTGCATCATGGTTGCATCCAACCAAGCACAGACAAGTAATGTTGAAAGTACTGGTGAAAGTAAAAGTAGTATAAAAAACCTTTTGGAAAGTGCACCAACTTATTTTTTAGGTTTTTATACCAGAACAACAGTGGTCTTAAACGATATACTGACAGAAGGTTACATCCATTTAGTTCATTAACGAAAATAAACAACGAGTAAAAGCAAATAAGTCTGTATAAGTGTGTTGTAGGTCTGCATTTTATTGGTTGTTTTCCTACCCTCTTCCCTCTTACTTTTTCCACAGCTTTACATGCCATTTTTTGAGTCTTGCTCAGATCTGAGGTATGAAGGACAGGTGCTAAAATAGGGGGTTTCATGACACTTTTATTGAAAGTTACAGTAAAGATATGTTACAAATTTTTTTATTCATATAAAGTTATTCACACAATACTTATAAGCACAAAATATTACAATTATTAGCACCAAATCAGCATTACAATATTGTGATTTCTGAAGAGTCACACTTAAGACTGGAGTAATGCGGCTAAAAAAATTCAACTCTGCCATTAAGTATATTTCAAAATACACTCACCTAAAGGATTATTAGGAACACCATACTAATACGGTGTTTGACCCCCTTTTCGCCTTCAGAACTGCCTTAATTCTACGTGGCATTGATTCAACAAGGTGCTGAAAGCATTCTTTAGAAATGTCGGCCAATATTGATAGGATAGCATCTTGCAGTTGATGGAGATATGTGGGATGCACATGCAGGGCACGAAGCTCGTGTTCCACCACATCCCAAAGATGCTCTTTTGGGTTGAGATCGGGAGACTGTGGGAGCCATTTTAGTACAGTGAACTCATTGTCATGTTCAAGAAACCAATTTGAAATAATTTGAGCTTTGTGACATGGTGCATTATCCTGCTGGAAGTAGCCATCAGAGGATGGGTACATGGTGGTCATAAAGGG
>JAUMHP010000057.1:10383255-10402028 GCA_032361065.1 Enteromius trimaculatus
CCATGTTCTCATTCTGTTTACGCCAAATTCTGACTCTACCATTTGAATGTCTCAACAGAAATCGAGACTCATCAGACAAGGCAACATTTTTCCAGTCTTCAACTGTCCAATTGTGGTGATCTCGTGCAAATTGTAGCCTCTTTTTCCTATTTGTAGTGGAGATGAGTGGGGTCTTCTGCTGTTGTAGCCCATCCGCCTCAAGGTTGTGCATGTTGTGGCTTCACAAATGCTTTGCTGGAGGCCCAATGTCCTCAGATGGGGGTTGTGCTTACAGCCCAACAGAATGCAGTACATTTGGCATTTGCCAGAGAACACCAAGATTGGCAAATTCGCCTCTGGCTCCCTGTGCTCTTCACAGGTGAAAGCAAGTTCACACTGAGCCCATGTGACAGGCATGACTACCATAAGGTACAGAGATGAGATCCGCAGACCCCCTTGTGAGACCATATGTCGGTGCGGTTGGCTTTGGGTTCCTCCTAATGCAAGACAATGCTAGACCTCGTGTGGCTGGAGTGTGCCAGGTGGGCCAGTCCATAGGAAGGCATTGATCCTATGGACTGGCCTGCCTGTTCCCCAGACCTGAATCAAACTGAGCACATCAGGCACATCATGTCTCGAGTTGGCGGATGCTTTAGTCCAGGTCTGGGAGGAGATCCCTCAGTAGATGAGGAGCATGCCCAGGCTTTGTAGGGAGGTCATACAGGCACGTGGAGGCCACACACACTACTGAGCCTCATTTGGACTTGTTTTACATCAGTGTTGGATCAGCCTGTAGTGTGTTTTTCCACTTCAATTTTGAGTGTGACTCCAAATCCAGACCTCCATGGGTTAAAAAATTTGATTTGCATTGATAATTTTTGTGTGATTTTTGTTGTCAGCACACTCAACTATGTACAGAACAAAGTATTTAATAAGAATAATTCATTCATTCAGATCTAGGATGTGTTATTTTAGTGTTCCTTTTATTTTTTTGAGCCGTGAAGATAGCAGTTATTTAAAATCATAATATTTTCACTATATTTTTAAATCAGATAAATGCACCCTTATATCTGTTAATGTATTTGTCACTTTATATTACTGCAGTAGACTTACAGAAAATAAATTAAAAGTTAAATACTGTTATTTAAATTGGGGATCATATTTTTGGAAAATTACAGGAGTATGGTTTGAAGGCTAAATAAACAGCAACCCTTATAGCAAAACTGTTTACAAACAGCTACTTGTAAGCAACACAAGGGAAGTCAGTGGTGCCTACACACTCGCCATTTGGAAATTGCACACAGACAAAAACATGTTATACAAGAATGCCCTCTACAGAAAGAAAATGACATTGACCCCATGTGTAAAATATGTCTGAGCTTAACACCTCACAAGCAACAAACTACATTTGGAGAATTTAACGGGATTTCCATGTTGGTTGTGTATTTTTAGTTCTCATCAATCTATACTAGACAACCCGACTCCTAGTTCCTGATTTCTCACTCATCTTGACCTGCAATCATGAATAGCAAGAGCTGCTGAGCAAGGCAGTGCTGGGGGAGGTGAAAGCGGTGTCCATCTGTCCTATTCTGGTATTCTACCCCCAAGGTCCCCAAGCCATATCTCATCCTCTTACCTTTTAAAAATAGAATGCGCCTTTAACCAGAGAAGAAAGTTGAGGGTAAAGAGTGCACAGAGTTTACTTAAATTTGATTTGTACATCTCCTAAAATAAAATAATATTAAAATAAATAAACTCAAATCTCAATAAATTTGAACAGTTTATTTAACATCAAAGCATTAAGTCCACAACTGAACATACAGAACTATAGAACCACATACTGTAAGAACAATGCTAAGTAAAACATGTACAAGTAGGAAGACAACTTCTAAAGTGACAACAGCAGCTACATTATAAAAAGTATAAAAATGGCACCTAGTTATTCTAAAACATTCTTATAATCAAACAAGTTGAAATGCTGACACTGCTTAGCAGTGATATACAAACACTAAACCTTGTTCTTTCTCATCGTCATGTCCTTGATCTTCTTGTCGTTCATCACATTCTATTTGCCCTCTATGACACTATTCCCATTCACTCCTCTTCCTGATCTTCAGCATCTTCAAATTCTTCATCATCATCTCCTCCAAAGTCCATTTTGGACAACAAAGTCTCCACTTGCTCTGTATCCAGAGTGAAATGGTCCATTCTTTCAAAGCCTGGCTCAGGCCTTTCTTCAGCCAATGAGCTTTTCGCCACGTCCTTTGTCTGGGTGATCAGGTTCTTGGAGGCTAGCAGGAAATCTGCAGCACCACTTTGCTCCAGTGCCTGCACTGCCGTGTCAGTCAACTCTGTGGCTGCCTGAAGACGATCCCCATAACGCCTGGCCAGGCTCCTGAGGGCAGCGATCTTCTCATCCTGCTCCTTGCTTATACGTTCCAAGAGGGCATTCTTACGCTCTTCCAAGGCTGCATACAGGGAATCAAAGCACTCACCAAGTTTTTGCTTGGCATGCTGAGCATTGTCCTGAACAGCTGTACAGGCCTCTTCCATCTGGTTAAGTAATGCTTGAAGGCGACCGTTAACTGCTACAAGACTATCTATGGCATTACTCAGCTCTCCTTTTTGAGCCTGATAGACACTAGCAAGTGGTGACACCTCACAGTCTTTATGTTGGCCGAAGACCTTACACATAGAGCAAGTGGGAACTTGGTGAGTCACACAGTAGATGTTGATCTTCTCATCCTCGTGCTCTTGGCACATCGGCTCTTTAGAGCTTTTAGGTTTTATTGGTGTTTCTGGGGTGCTGCCTCCACCTCCGCCTTCTTGCTGCTGTTTGTATATGTCAATTATGTTCTCGACTAGAAGATTTCTCTGAAGTCCATGCACGCCATGACGGTCAAGAACCACTTCAAAGCGGCAAGTAGGGCACCGGAAGACACCACCAGAGAAACGATAAGGGTTTCGAGAGTCATAAAGATCACTAGCACATCCACGGCAAAGGTTATGCTGACAGGGCAGTATGACCACCGGTTTGGTGAACATGTCCAGACAAATCGGGCAGCTTAGTTGTTTCTCAAGGGTCTCCATGGAGCCGGGATTCCCCAACAAAGAGGAAGTTCGCTGAATGTCCATATTAATCACTTTGTAGCCTTTTGCTACTTCAATGGCTGTCTTCCCAAAAAAAAAAAGTAAAAAAAAGCGGCGCCACAGCAGTAAATGATTCCCTGCAGTTGTCAGATCTGTTTTGGGGCAAAGTGGCCCTGGTCTTTATACTACCCTCACCCAGTGGATGACATGCCATCCCTCCAGCCAATCAGAGTACACATTCCTATCCACTTGTTTTCAAGATTCATTTTTGGAGAAGCAAAAGCCCCCACCCCTTTAAACCCATGTGTTGTGTCATGATGATACCATAACACCCCTAACCTTTTCCTGTACAGTGAGATTTCTATGTTGAAATATTGGACGGGTGACAAACAAGTTTCATGTCAGGAAAACAAACCCTGACCGTTACAAAACACCCTCTGAATTTTTATTGCTAGTTCTGCACAGAATAATTACAATATCTTTCACAAGAAAAAACACTCATTTGTGCACTAAGAACTCTACTACCTTAAATAAACAACAAAAAACTTACATTTACCAACACCATTCTTTTTATTTACCTTTTATTCTGAGGATATTTCATTTTGAGAAACAACCCACAAAAACTCTAAATGTTTGATTTTTTTTTTTTTTATATTGTTTATAATTTGCTTTTAAAGAACAACTGTTGATGTCTTAAAAACAGCACATAGGGAACCCATGAACACATGGAAAGGCTTATTTTTAGCCTATCCTTGGCCTGGGTGGGTCAGGTGCTGGCACGTGGGGATCATATGAAGGCTGTGTTTTAGCACGATCCCTGAAGATACTTATTAAACACGCACAAGATATTGGAAAAGATTGTTGCCATCTTACTTTTTAATTAGTGAAGTAACTTCCTAGTCTTTAATTGTCCCTGCACATGGTAATCATTTAAAGGATTCACACTTGGCCTGTGAATGTGTTAAGTTAATTCCTGAGCTAAGTTTAGGCCCGAACCACTTCAAATGGAATCTTGGAGCAAGACACGTGCCACTTCCCAGGGTAAAACTGAATTTGTTTCTTGCACATCCATTTACATTCAATAGTGACTGAACACACTAATCACACAGAACCATGTATAACATGTCAATTATGAAGTATACAAATTTGACAGTTGAAGAAGAGGTTGACTGACAAGTGTGACTTCTGCCAGGGAATATAAAACATGCAGGCTATTTTCATTCTCTCTCTTTCTAACAAAAATAATAATAATAATAAAAACAATTTAGCCATGTAGTTAATTACAAAGACAAAAAACATAAGGACAGAAGTGCACAGAAGATTCTATGCTGTTATATTGTCTTAATTTGTCTAGGAATTTTCTTTGGCTCAATAAGATATCTTCAGGTTAAAAATATCAAAGTACCTGTACCTGTAAATTACGATGTACCTATGTTCTTAGAATACGTTATGGACTGAGACAATTATTTGAAGACTGCTTAAATCAGTGGTTCTCAACCGAGGAAAACTTCCAAGAGGCTGCAGGATGACTTATTAATGAAGTACTATAAATAGAAAATAAACATGATCTGTGTTTTATTTATAAATGCTTATAAATACATAAAATTAAATCATATCTTCAGTTTCTGTTAATAAAAGCATCTTCATCATAAATTCATTTATTCTACTACTTTTCTAGCACTACTATTGTTGCGAGCCTACCATCTCTTAAATGCCAGACCAAACGGTGGATATATAATTAAACAGATAAGAAGAACCACAGCAAAAAAAAATTTTTAAAGGCAATTCTATCCCACATCATAAAACATTTCATTTTAGAAATACAGAATAAAATACATCATAAACCCCAAACCGCACAATCTCTGTACCTCTTAAAGCTTCCATCACAGGGAGAATGCTTTCCGTCCACTGATAAGCAGCAATAGCTGTGTAGATTCCTGGAAAGTCTCGCTGCCAGATACGCTGTCCCACAGCCCATATAGCAGCCAGCTCCGGGTTTGCCTGTAATTAAAATCTGTATCAGAAACCTGAAATTAATTTTGCTTTATGTTAGACTAACAGTATCTAAATATACAAACTCACTGTTTTGATTGCCTGTGGTATCCGTTTCCAAAGGTACCTGGCATTATTCCTGCATAAAGCAAAGGAATGTTACGAAAGAATCAACTGAAAATATAAATATGAATTAATATTAAATATATATATATATATAAAACATACATATCATTGTGCAGGAGATACAGAACTAGCAACTGGGAATACACTTGAGGCGTAGCAATGCCACCAGGAGCCTAGGACACAAGGTAAATGGTTAATATTAAATAGATGAATATGACAACTTACATATAAGTTAAACTGTCAGACAAACATGCCTGTTATACAATAGCAAATACCCACGTGCACAAGGAAAATCATTGCTACACATAAAATCTATAATATACACGTACACATAAGATGCACTCCGCACTAAACAAAAATACATGTATATTTATTTTATCTTATACATTATGTTTAGGGTTGTCTTTGCATGACTAGTGTTGTTAAGCTGACAACCAAGCTACTGTAAGTTAGCTGTTTAGCAGATAACAAACATCCACGGAATAAAAGCATTAATATATAAATATCTCCTTCTGTTTTTACCTCCAGCTCTTGAGTTTCAAACTGCAACAGCAGCTTTTCATCAAATTCAGCCATCATGACAGACACGGGCATCTTTTACAGGAGCTTCATATGCTAACGGCTAAGGAAAACAAACCCGCCGCTGCTCTGGCTCTGCGACTCCACACCGACACCTGCTGGACTGGAGAGCAAACGACACGACGCCACTCCCAAAATTTTGGAACAGCTGACCTATTACCTATTATTTTGGATGCTATAGCTGGAAAACAAAAATGTGGGAAGGTACTGGAGACTAGTTTGAATCCTAATTAGCACGCAATTTAAAGAGTTGCTCTTTCAGAGACCCGTTTCAGCATTGTGTTAAAGCAGTACGGGGCAGATTAGAGGCTTACAGCAGCTCTGTGAACTGCTCTTCTCAGAACAGCATAATATGGTTGACTTGATTGATTGTTCTGATGCTGCTGGCAAGCTGCATAACAGGTTTATGTCTAGTGAGAAGTGCATGTCTACAGATCCCCTCCCGCTGTCTATAATCCATAGCACTGTATTTAGAAACACGTCTCCTAAATCAGATCCTTACTTTGACATCTGTGCTTACACATGAAGAAGTTTGTAAATTAAACAAAAATAAAATAGGTTGTATTGTGAGTGTGATGCAAAATTTCTAGGTACATTTTGTTTTTTGTTGCTCCACTCTGGTAGATTTGACTGTGGGTTTGCACAGTGTAAATGCTCACGCCAGTCTTATAAACATTTAGATCGACTTACAGTTGGACCTGTCTATATTTAGATGTAACCACAGAGAACAACAACAGATGCACCACATATGAAACTTATTACAGTCTCAGCTTAGTGTGAAAGGGGAAAACCCTACTGACAGTGTTATCAAACAATGTCAAACGACATTGTATTAGATTACCCTGTTGAATCTGAATTCGTTAAGGCTCTTAAAGAAGCACAAAGTAAGGAGGACTCTACATATGTGCAGACCCTTCTCACAGAGGCAAGCAAAGAAAATCCAAATATCATCATAGAGTTGTCTAATGATGATTGGATGAAAGATTCTGATGTCGAGCTCCCCCCAGCTGTACTCTTGGGTAAGTACAACACAAACATGCCTTGGCCGGTACTGGAACATGTATTTTTAAATGCACACTGGTGAAGTTTTTCTAGAATTTTCACACGGAGTTTAAGAATTAAAATATTTTTAATCACATCAATCAACACAACTTCAGAAATGATTTTGCATTTTATTTTGTATAGAACCCTACTTTATTTTTAGCAGGGAACACATTTCATGTGTGTAATTGTTACAGCTCTCAGCAATTCTCCCAATCTGTAGACCTTCTGAAATACTTAACCGAGAGTTTTCAGTTTTTTAATACAATTTGTGAAAAAATATGTGTCAAACAAAAATGCAAACTAAAGTTACCTTCAACCAAAGCTAAAGCGGCAAGTTAAAGTTCGGCTAAATGCTTTATCATCACTCCCACATTATAAAATATAAAGCAAAAAACCATTAACTTGAATTTGTCCTCATTGTTTCAACATATTTGACGGTGCATAAGTACAGCCATTAAATACTCAGGTATGTCATCAGCTCATTGAGATATATTTTAAATTCAGCAGCCCATGTTTATGTGAGGTCACATGAAAGTGCAGCTAATGAGGTCTTTCACATGCACCTACACAGCTGCATAAGAACTGCTTTTAATAGCTATCAGAACCGTAAAGCCCTAAGTATAACAAATTGTTTTGAATTAAATCCTGTGATTAGCACAGTTAATGTTAAATAAGCTAAATTGTCTGCATCAAGGAGAAACTGATGCCCTTTCACTTCTCACTGGAATTACAATTGACAGCTCAGGGCACTTTTGGAATTAAGGTCACAATGTAAAGCACCAGTCAGGATCAGATTCTTGGTCAGCTGTGATTGGAGGACAATGCCATCACACCTCATGATTTGTTGAAATGGAGAGTCTGATTCTATTCTTGGTTTGTGCATCAGTGATATCATCAGCAATGCTTTCCATGCAGCTGTGCATTTGGCATATTTATCGAACTGACCTCTCTAAACGCTCAGCCTCTTTGTTGTTGATGAAAACAATGATCAAGGCCCCCTTGTCATGCAGTTACCCTGCTGATCACATGTCATTTGTACTAAAAATACAAGATATAGAGCAACAGCAATTATATAAATAGCCATAAAATCAGACAGGTAAGAAGCCGAAAGGATTGTCAATATTAGCAATGCTCTCCCAAGGCAGCGGGGCATGTGAGGTCAGTCGAAAGGCTACATTCTTGACAGAGAGAAGGCGGTCGTCTTTAGACAGCAGTCAGGGAGTCAGGAAAGAAAAGACAAAGGGTTATAAACAACCAGGGATGGACTTTGTTTGTCCCCCTGTTCTCAGTGACCTTCTAATCCACCACTGGAGAGACTTGCAGGATGGATTCTCTGATCCAGAGCATCTGAACAAAGTTCTTGAATTTCAAAGCGATGAACTGCTGTGGACTGCTCAGAAAGGGGGTGAGTCCGCTTTGATGAATAGGACTGAGATTTAAAATGAAACAATGTGTCTATTTTCAGGAAGACAATGTTTTTTTTAATATATTTCAGAATCAGCACCATGTCTGTCAGAAGCCTGCAGAAATGCATGCACTAATGTTTGTGCAGTCGTTATAGTCCTATATATATTCATATCAGTCATGCTCTTGAGCTTCAATATCCTGTTGAAATGCAGCATATGTTGTGAATAACACCAACATATGTTTAAATCTGTATTCAGAATGGGATACAGCTTACCTGGTACATTTAACAGGCTTCTAAAAATAGCTTAACGTGAGAGTATACTACTTGTTTTGTGCAGGATTTGGTGGACCAGCAAAACCATGTTGTTCACCATTAAATGTTAGCTAGTTTGGTCAGATAAACTCGTATCATTTTTCATCATTTTGTCACCCTAATGTTATTCTAAACCAGGGACAGCCTTCCTTGCTATACCCTGGTTCTTCATTGGATTTCCCCACCCACCCCTGGAATTCCTACTGTAGCTGTAGCCTAGTGTTTTATGAAATGCCACCAACGCTCCAAACCCATTAAACAAAACCCACACTACTTGGTAGAGACATTTAATTTATGCGTTTATTTATAGAAAATTTATATATTGAAAGTAACCTTACAATATTAAGAATGTATTGTACTGCAGAAATCTTTCATGGACGGATTCATCAATTGATGATCATGGGTGAATGCCATATAAAATATTTAGCATGTTGCAGTCTGATAGTACGATTGATTAAATCCATATTTTCCTTAAAAATCTATGCATCAGAATTACAAAGTGAAAACAGAAATTTTTAAATGTCTGTAAATTTATTAAAACAGAATATTACATCTACATAAGTATTCACACCCTTTACTCAGTACTAGGTACCTTTGGCAGCATTTGCAGCCTCGAGTCTATTAGGGTAAGGTCGGTCAGGTTGAATGGGGATTGTCACGTTGGATAAGCCACTCCTGTGTTGCCTTAGCTGTGTGCTTTGCCATCTTGGAAGGTGAATTTTCTGCCCACTCTGATATCCTGAACGCTGTGGAACAGGTTTTCATTGAGAATATCTCTGTACTTTGCTCCATGTAGCTTTCCATTAACACTGACCCAGTCCTTACCACTGAAAAACAGCCACAGTCTGCTACCAGCACACTTTACTTTTGAGATGGTGCTCTGCAGGTGATGAGCAGAACTGGTTATCTACAAACATGAGGCTTAGAATTGAGGTCCATCAGACCAGATAATCATGTTTCTTAGAGTCTGAAGGCCCTTTAGATGCTGTTTTGTTTTCACTGAGCAGAGGATTGATTTGGTCACACCACAAAGCCCAGATCGTGTTACAGTGATTTTTGTCATTCAGTAATGACAGTCTCTAATAATAATAATAATAATAATAGAAATTGAACTCCAGTCCAAGTTGTAGAAACATCTCAGCAATGATCAAAAGAGGCACCTGAGCTAAATTTCAGGTGTTATTGCAAAGGGTCTGAATATGTAAATATGATATTTACATTTTTTTTTACAAGTTAACAGACATATCTTAAATTCTGTTTTCACCGAGTGTAGATTAATGAGAAAGAATAATTTAATATTTCATATTAGGCTGCAAGATAACAAAATGTAAAAAATGAATGTATGCACAGTATGCAGAAGCTCAATCATACTTGCTTGATATTTTCTTCAAAAATGTCTTAATTTGATTTCAAAGATCAACGTTTAGATTGGAATGACATGTACTGTCCATAATTTAGTTTTTAAAATTTCATTATCACATTTTCATAATCACACAAAAACAACAAATCTTAATGACCTGTTGTAAAGTTGGATTTCATCTGGATATGTATATGACATATAAGTAATAATCCAGGCTTTTACCATGGACAGCTTGTCTGCTAGTAAACACTCCTCACATTCCCTGCACTCCCTTTTGATGAGACACGAATGAGGCATCTTACATGAGGCACACTGACATACTGAAGCTTTTCATGCAAGGATAACAAAGCTTGCATCTTCTAAAATAGACTAAATGTGCCATGCTCTACAAGTTTGTTATCACTTAACTCACAGCATTGTGCTTCATACTATCTGTGTGGGTGAATGCAGCATTACTGTGGAGAGGAATCTGTTTGGAGTTGACACAGGATTTCTAAGGGATTGTGGTAATCTCCTGTGTATATGAATGCCATGCACAGGTCAATACTCAAGAGCCCTGATGCGAGTCGCTGTTTGGGTCTGTTTCCATGCAACACCCCTATGACATATTCTGCAGATTCCAGTAAAGATTTTTCTGGTCTGCCCACAAAATGAATGACCTCATAAAACCAAGAGATTATGCCATTGCAATTAAACTCTTTGCTCGTATTGTAAATATCTAACTTGTGACACTGCAGGCACTTTTTAGCATACATGGAAGCAGCATATAAAATCTAATACATTTAACAATGCTTGTCTTAAATGTCCATGAAAGACAGGTCTATTATTCAAATATAACAAAAGGCAACAAATGGGCATAGATGTTAGAAGCTCAAAGGATTTAGCGTCTATCTCATACATCAACAACTAAAAATGGATCCCAGTAAGCTATGACCAACTGATGGAGAACAATGGCTTACTAAAAATAGAGGCAAAAAGTGCTTGAAGCCATAGGAAAACATGACTAGCACTATATAAACTCAAGTCCTTGAAAGCCTAAGCCATTTGAAAAGGTAAGAGGATGCTAAGAACTATGCGCTTTGAGAACCTCTGTTCCACTGTGCAGCTAAATGGATGGCAGGCTCTGCTGGATGATAGCTCTGAGTTAGGACAGGATCATTGGGAAAGAGCTCATTTACGCTCCTTATGGCTCTATAGAGCAGTAGTGAAGGGAGACACAAGAGGGCTGCGTAACCTCCTTAAAAGGAACTATATTGATGTTGATGTGTTTTACAATGTGAGCCGTGAGGAACTTGAGTGGCAAGCTCACACAGACACGCCCTTTGGACCCTCAGGTAAAAACAGTTATTTGTGAGATAGAAACTTTGGAAGTGTGCTGTATCGATTAAATGAAACAAAGATTGAGTTTATTCTCTGATAACAGAGAAGAAGTGAAAGTTGTATGCATGCTGCTCTGGATAATTTTGTTTCTATATGTATATGTATATATATATTAAAATCTATTATTTTTTGTACTATTTCTGCTATTTATTTTATTTTTTAATTTTTTTTACAAATTAACAGAAGTTACTGCTGTTTTAGTTCATTTTTATTCGTAGTATAATCTATGCCTAAATGGTTTGAGATAAACTACTGTTCAGTAGATTGGGGTCAATAAGATGTTTCTTATTATTATTACAGTTGACATGCTGCTTAAACATTTTGTGGTTTGCTTAATGCACTTTTTCCTAGAAGTACTATAAAAGTTCAAAAGAACAGTATTTGTCTCAAGTAGATCAACAGAATAATTAAAAAGTCTTTCATTACTTTTACTGGCTTAATTAAATTTATTTTAATTCCTTTAATAAAATAAAAAAGCAACTTTTTAATGAACCCCCCCCCCCCCCCCCTTTTTTTTTTTTTTTTTTTTTTTGCTTTAAAGTAGTAGTTTTAGTGTGTTTTTATATGAGATTCGTTGAGTTATTCAGACACATCAGTTATTCTGACACCTACAGTATTTCCCATTTCAGGTCTTTGGTCTTTGGAGTATAAAAGAGAACTGACAAGTCCACTGTGTATTGCTGCTGCACAAGGTTTCTCTGAATGTCTGCTATATTTACTGGAACACGGCGCACACCCCAACCTTATCGCAGGAGGAAAAGCAGCACTTCACGAGGCCTGTGCAAACGCCAACCTCGAATGTGTAGAGCTGCTGCTGGAACATGGAGCTAATCCTAACCAGATGACAGAGGAGGGACTGACTGCCTTACATCTCTGCAGAACACCACAATCACTACGGTATCATCATATGAATATGATACAACACAGAATATTGTTGCACCTTATAGTAAATATACTCTTAGGTATAATTTAAAAGTAATTGTAAAAAAATATGTATATAATATGTCAAATATGTCAAACTGATATTAAATCCATATTATATATCGTGTGTAATATATAGTGCGTAATGCAAAAAAAAAAAAATTGTAGTTAAAAATTAAAAATTGTTTACAATTTCTATTGTAGCTGTGCAAAAGCCTTGGTGAGATATGGTGCCAAAGTGAACTCTCCCAGTGAAGAAGAGGATGAAATACCTCTGCATGTGGCAGCTAGATATGGTCTGCCCCACCATGCACAGCTGTACCTGCGATTCGGGGCCTGTGTGAACCATAGCAGCTCTTCTGGTGAAACTCCACTGGGGGTGGTTTGTGGAGCCGTACCAGAAAAGACAGATGACAGCCAAGATGAACCATACCTGGAGATCTGTCGTCTCCTCCTGGCCTACGGAGCTAAGATTAATTTGTCTGATAAAGAACGCCGCAGTCCTCTACACAAGGCAGCCCGCAACGTTCAGCTTAATCTGGTGGAGCTTCTCTTGGACCAAGGGGCTGATATTAATGCCATTGACTACAATGGATGTTCACCGTTATCGAGCGTTCTACAAAGCTCCGTGGTTCGGCAAGAGTGGGAACCTCACAGGGTGGTTCAGACTTTGTTAAATCGAGGCTCTATTAAAGTGTGGCCACAAGCACTCCTGAAGGTGAACACTAAAATAATAGCCCTGAGATTTATTTTACACATCAAACAATCTTTTTATTTCATGACGTTAAAGTCTGTTATTCTGTTGGTATCTTATTCATCATTCTTTTATATGCTTTATGGTATGATTGGGTGGAAAAAAATAAATATGTTATTAATTTTAAATATTGTTTAAGGTATTAACAGCCTGTGCAGGAGCACCTAAAACTGTGGAAATCCTTTTTAACTCATACACACTTGTTCCTGTGACCTCCAAATGGGTTGAGGCTATACCCGAGGACATTTTTCATGTAAGTCTTTATAATTTCACAAGGATTTTTGCATTCACTGCAAGAAAAACATGATTCACACTGTAACAATGTTTTTTATTATTTTTATATTTTTAGCTTCACAGAACATTTTATGAGTCTCTCTTTGCACTGGAGTATAAACCACGTAGTTTACAGCATCTGTGTCGGTCTGCACTGAGGAAACAGTTTGGAAAAGACTGCTGCTCATTCATTCCCAGGCTCCCCGTACCAAAGCCACTTGAACAGTATCTTCTTTTGGAACCGGAGGGGTACATTGACTAGAATCATACCTTTTGGCAGAAGCCTTTAGGAAACTGTGGAAAAGTTTTTTAATGCAATAAAGGACAAAGATGAGTGCCTTAAGTATTATTTGCATAGTCACCCTACAGTGATATTATCAGGAATTATATTTTTCTCCACCTGTTTCCATAATCTAGTGTAAATAGCTTTACAATATGTTTTATTGTTTGAATGACAGTGTGATGCAGTTGCAGCTCAATTAACATTCATTGCATATTATTTCATTACGAAATAAATTTGTCAATCCATAAAATCTTTTGTCAAGTCTGTTTGTCTTTTTTTTATGTGTATGTGTTAGATGTAAGCGTTTCCTCACAACATAGCTATAGCAACGGATTGGTGGAAATAAGTAAGGAAAGAGAGGTTGTACTGACATTTATCAGCTTCTGTGCATGACATTTGATCATTAGATGCTGTCACACAAAACTGTTTGTGGACCTGTGAATTGCACTTGTTTTGATGTATTTTATGCTGATAAGTTAACTTTAGCACTAAATAAACGTTATATGTTTTTTTGTTGTTGTTGTTATTACTGTTGTTTTTACTATTATTATTATTATTTTAGTAGCCTTTTTACATGTCTGCTCTTTTGATGTTAACATGGCGGCCACGAGAGGGCGATCTGCTCAATGTGAAACATTTTTTTTATTTTATTGTTTTTATCTTCTTCTTTTTTTTAAAGAAAAGAGTGTAAACTATTTTAATTATATCTCCGTTGCATCCTACTAAATGTTGTATTGTGTTTTCGCTTTTTTGCCTAATTAAACTGCGCCTTAGTTTTAAACTTAAATGTTGTCTATCCTTTCATAATACAAGAGCTTAAGCTAAAGATCTCTCTCTCACACACACTTTAATTCCTAATTTCCACATTCCACAGACTAAGTTCGCATTGTGTTCGTCTCTTGGTCAAAAAGTGCGTACTCGCTTTAACTGTGTTGTGCCACCTGGGAGCGGTAAACGCACCGCTATTGAACTGAATGAACGGCGGTGACGCACAAGCTTCACGAACGAACCGGATCAGACAGACCCTAACGTGTCTTGTCACTATTAGCTGTGCGTGTCACCGTTACCGGAGTCGGTTGTTCATCCCAGCTTTAACCAGTTTCGCCGCCTTGATTTTGGGCAGTGTACATGAGCGTTAAAGTGCAGAAGAGAAAACGGGAGGCATGTGAAGTTGCTGTCACTTTCACCAGAGATGGAGAATTCAGTTGAAGATGAGTGCGCTGATTCGGGAGCGGAGACCGGAGGGTGAGTAATGATAAACACCCTGTTTTAACAAAGAAAATGAAATACATAGGATTGGGAATATAGCTATACTGCACTAATTACGGTAAACACCAATAGGCTAGAAATATCAAGAATCTGATTCATTTAAAGTGATTCATTTGAAGAGGATTCTGTTACCTGAGCAGCGCAGGTTATCAATAAAATCACTGAACAGCGCGCTTGTTTAAAGTTTTCTCGTTTCGTGTCTACCTCAGTTGGCCCATTTCTTATTTAACCATCTGTTGTTTGGTATTAACACCCAAGACATCTGGCGCAGAGATTTACTGCTGAAAAGTAGCTGGAAAGCCAATGAGCTGAGCTATTAGTGCATGCTGCTTAGGCTTTTTAGCACAAGAGAGTGACAGAAGTAGCCATAATACTAATCACACAGATCTGACATCAGCTCTCTACCTAAGATTTAACTTAACTCTCTATTATCTTAAAGTCATGTATGATCTGTACCATCATTCTGTGATTTCAGCTGTGAACGATGAAAAGATGCATCCTGGTTTGTTTATAGGTATGTCATATCATAATGGCTGTCCTGTCTTGTTGGTGTGGGTATGGTGATTTAGTAGGATCGTAGACTATCCTCTCTTCTTCAGAACATGTGACCTGTGTGTTTGTATGGTATATATCTGCTTTCAAATATTATTTATTTAGATATGCTTTAAGTCATTTGTTCTGAAGAAAATGGCCTTGATACCTTTCTAATGACTAACTCTTCAATTAGCTGATGCATTTATCCAAAGCTACTTACAGTAAAACATGAGCAACCTGGGGTTTAAGCTCAAATGGTGATAGCTTATCCCTTGTTGAGTTTGAACTACAACCTGTAATCTTACCACACCTAACCACTAAGATACATTGTCTAGTTCTTCTCTTGCCTTCAAAATGTACAAAACCATCTTAGAAATCCATCTGACCCAAAAATGTATGTGTGCTTGATCCTGTAATTTTAATGTGATTTTTTTGATAAGCCACATTCTGTTAAAAATATTAAAATGTAAACTGTTAAAAATATAAAAAATAAATAAATATGTGACCCTGGACCAAAAAATTGCTGGGATGTTGCTGGGATATATTTATAGCTACAGGTATAGCCAAAATATGTATTTTTATGCCAAAAATCATTAGGATGTTAAGAAAAGATCATGAAGATATTTTGTACATTTCCTACTCCAAATATATATTAAAACTAAATTTTTGAGTAAAAATTTAATTTGGACAGCTTTAAAGGTGATTTATTTGCACCCTTAAAATCCAGATCTTCAAATATCTCAGCCAAATATTGTCATACCCTCTACCCTACATCAATGGAAAGCTTATTTATGCAGGTTTCAGATGATGTTTAAATCTCAGTTATGGAAAATGGACACATTATAACCATTTTTTTGTGGTCCAGGGTCACATCTAGTAAATATCAGATTTGGTTACAATGGTGCTAAATCAGTAGCACCAAGATGTTCTGTGGCTTATGTCCTCATTTAGTTAATTTAGATGACGGATGACAGTAAAATAGACCATTTCAAAAAAGGATGTTTTCTAATGATGCTTGAGAGTGCATTGTTTAAGTGTGCAGACATGCAGAAAGCTATAAAGCACTCGTTGATTCAGGAATAGCAAACATTAAATATGAGATTCACTGTAATGTCTTTACTGACCACATTTATAGACTAATAATGATTTTATTTGTGTTAGTCTAAGTATTACTGTACATAGAAGCACATAAAGTGCTTTTGCTGTTAAAAGCAAAGCATGGAGCATAGGGATGCTGCGATTAACCGGTTTCGCTATTAACCGCGATTTAAATCATGACGGTTAATTAACAGTAAAGGTTCCACTAAACCGAGTTTAATATCACATTTACTTAAATCAGTTGAAAGTTGTGAAAGTTAAATAAATACTTTACATTAAATACAATACATTAAATACTTTAGTGATCTATTTCTATTTGTTCAAAAGATAAATACGGTCATGGATGTGTACAGAGCAGGGGTCACTTTTTTAAATTCCAATGTGAGAGATGGACTTTTTTGTTTGTTATTATTTTGTGCTGTATTGATGGTCACTGTGTTATTTCAGTTTTAAAAGCCAGTGATACATAACACTTTAATATCTAAAGAGTGTTTATGTGATTTCATACAGTAATGTTATGAAAATAATAAATGAATAATAATCGTCATAATCATAAAACCATGATTATTCTTCAGACTACAATTGTACCAACAAAATCTACAATCGTTGCATCTCTAATGGAGCATAGTATTTACAATCTGTTCAAGAGTTTTGATTGGGCTTCTTTATATTTGTGGAAAACATATTCAGGATTCTTTGATGAATAGAAATGAACAGCATTTATCTAAAATAGAAAGCTGCTATAGACTTAATTAATCATTATTAATCATTGAAATGAGACTGTGTTTCACACGTCCACAACTTACAGTTCAGTGCATATAAAACCATTAAAAGTGCGTTCTTTTAACATTTTTATAAGTTTATTCAACATGTAACATTATAAGTGCCTTCACCATCACTTTTGATAAATTTATTGCGCCTTAGCTACATAAAAGTACAGATTTGTTTTTCCAAAATTAATAAATCTTCCTGATCCCAAACTTTTGAGCATAAGTGTTGCAGCAATGCACCTCAGACCATATACTATTACATTTTAAATTAAAACATTCGCAATTCAAGTTGAACTACATGGAATTTCCCTGTTCTGAAAAAGAATTGAATACCCTGTAACACTGTTTTCACTACCAGAAAAAAACAGGAAAAAGACAGAGGGAGAGGAAAGGAAAGGAAAAAACATTGACCAGAGAGCGATAAAAGGGGAAAAAAACATGTACAATGGAAACAAAATGACTAGGTCACTATGTAAGACACATGTATTGTACATAAATTATGAGATATGTCAGATAGGTCTTATACTTTGTCTTTTACCTTCCTCAGCAACTGATGAGCTGAGGGAATAGAAGGTTTCTGACGCAAAGCAACAAGACACAATCTTTGATTATAATCTATACATGTATATGTACATAATACACAGGAGACATTACTGCACACTATATATACCATGACACCCAAGATTGTTTATCCAGATGTAGGTAGGACCTTCCTTTGAAACCTTGGGATCCTAAATCATTCTAACAGTCTCTAACAAAAGTCTTTCTCTGTTTCTCTCTCCCCTTTCTGTCATTTATTCTCTCGTCAGGTCTGACTACAGTCTTATGTCATCAGCAAGCAGTGAGTATATGCCATTTGTTCTTTATATTCCACTTTGTCAATCAATCAATCACTTTTATTTTTATAGCTCTTTTAACAATACTGATTGTAGCAAAGCACTGAACATTATCAAATAGGAGAACAGAGTGATGGTAATGTACATTTGATGACAAGACTATTTATTTATTAAATGCAGAGACAGTCTCTGTAATCAAAACAATGATAATCACTAGAAATTAGGTGTCCCCAACTAAGCAAGCCAGAGGCAACAGCAGCAAGGAACCAAAACCCCATCCATGAGAGAATTAGGAAGAAAAAAACAGGCTTAGTTGGGGCCAGTTCTCCTCTGGCCGGACGCCCAGCACTTCATTTCCGGTTCAATTTTCAGCGCATGTTAGAATGTACAAAGGACTAGTGTGTGTGTGTGTGTGTGTGTGCATTTGGTTCCACTGATCTGTCCACTGAGCTCATCTAGGTGTTCTTGTCTCCAATGAAGATAATCTCTTTGTACCGGTACACCATCTGATCTGGATATGGACTGAGGAACAGAATAAGAGAGAGACAGACTAATATTAACGTAGATGCTATTCTTTTTACGATGTAATGAGTACATTGTGTGTTAAGAGGAGTGTTCCGGCTGATCTAATTAATGCAGCCTAACAATCCTTTAACGGATTTGATTAATAAATGTGTTAAGTGTAAGACAGAGTAAAGAGATGTGTCTTTAATCTAGATTTAAACTGACAGAGTGTGCCTGCCTCCCGAACAGTATTAGGTAAAT
>JAUMHP010000057.1:10407574-10419365 GCA_032361065.1 Enteromius trimaculatus
GTAAATATATGTTACAATTTATTATATAATTATATATTATGTCAAATTAAAAAAAAAATATTTTAAAAATGTATTTATTTATTTATTTATTCATTTTTAATTTGATAATAAATTAGAAAACCTACAAAAATTAATAACTTTCTAAACATAAATTATTATAGTAAATTTAAATATAATTTGGACTTATGTAAATATTTTATGTGTAATTATGTAAAACTAAATATCAATTTTCACAATGTAAAGAAACAAAACCAAAAAATCTAACTTGTAAATTAAATAAAGATTACTTTAGTATTTTTAATAAGAATGTAGTTTCATTCTTTTAACTCAAAATATCATGTTTATTTAAATGAGTTGCTTGCAATTTGTGAAATTTGAACAATTTTTACACCGAATATTTTTCAGTGCATATATATATATATATGAATGAATTTATAAATATAAATTTGTAAATTTATATGACATGTGTAAAAATGAATATTGATTTGAATTTAAATATATGCCTTGTAAATGAAATTATACTATAAATATGAAAAAAATATATGGCAAATGAAATATTTTTCAGTGCATTTAAGTTGTTTTGTTATGAAACTATAGTACATGTAGGATATGTAGGATACATACTGTATGTTTTCATATAAATTATTAAAAGTAAGTGTATGATTTATTTATAAAGCTGATGACCATCTCCAGAAAAAAGAGGGGCAGTACCAGGAAGAGGTTTCCAGGCAAGACAGTTTACTGCACATGGCTCTTCTGAGCACGGTGGTGTTTCACGGTGCCTGGCAGAAACAATTTCTCTTCACTGATACTCAGAACTTGCCCTTCAGCCTCTCAGACGGCAGCACAGTCAAAGTCCCGATGATGTACCAGTCAACCGAAGTCAATATTGGTAAGAGGAGGAACATGACAGACACCAATACAAGAGTTAGATAAAAGCCTATTGTTCTGCCAAGAGCTTATATTTACCTCTTCACCTGTCTTAGGGCATTTCCACCTGCCGTCTGAGCAGGAGTACACTGTGCTGGAGCTTCCATACTTGGATCACTCACTCAGGCTGCTGGTGGCCTTACCTAGTGACCGGAAAACCCCTCTGTCCCAGCTGGAAAAGCAGCTCACGGCCCGTGCTGTGGGACTGTGGGATGCTGGATTAAGACGCACTAAAATGGATATATTTCTGCCCAGGTAATAACATGCAAAAAATGAATCAATAAATCACTTGTGAAATACCATTTTATGCAAATTGGATATATCCTTGTATTTTAGGTTTAAGATGCAGAGCAGGTTCAATCTGAAGCCTGTTTTACAGTCTCTCGGTATCTCTGATGTCTTCAGTCCCTCAGCTGCTGATTTTAGAGGCATCTCAGGTAAGACAGTTCCACCAAAAACAGTTTATACCAGTCATAGATGCTGAGAAATAATCACAATTATGATTCACTCTGTGAAGATTAAGCCTTTTGTTTGATATGTCCACAGACGGAGAAGGCCTTTTTGTGTCAGAAGCTTTCCATGAGGCAAGAATAGAAGTGACAGAGGAAGGGACAAAGGCAGCTTCAGCTACAGGTATGTGACATTTTGCTTGGTGAAATACATGAGTGTGGAAATGTTTAGGAACACTTATGAATATCAAATACTGTTTAATATTAATGAAGATCTGATTCAATATTGATATATTAATATCATAATATAAGACTTGAAGATACCCAGCCTCAATAGGCTTCATGCTAAGCCTGTATAATTTTCGTTCGAGCAACAGATGACAACAGCAATAATAAACACAACATTATCATCTGTTAGTGTGGACACTGATCGCTATAACCTTTTAACAAATTACAAAAACACATCTAAACGTTACCAAATATTATCCCTCATTTTCTTTTATACTTTAAGAAATCTTTTATATGCTCAGCAAGGTTACTGCACCTGGTTTGAGAATCAGTTGCAGTCAACAGATGGCATATAGTTGAACAGACTGTTCAAGCTGTGATTGGGCTGGGAAATAATAACTGAGCGCTCTCCCTCTTATCTTTCTTTTTAGCAATGGTGCTATTAAAAAGATCCCGTTCAGCGGTTTTCAAAGCAGATCGACCATTTCTCTTTATCTTACGGCAGATAAGTACAGGTAAATAAAAACTGGAATTATCACACACGTTAAATGGTATACAACGTCCAAACATTTGAGATTCTTGCATAAACATTAATGAACTGAACAGAATCTGCAAATTACGCTCCATAGTGATCCTCATGAACAATGTTATTAATCTACATGAACCCACACAGGTCTGTATGATGTCTGGTGTGTGTGATGTGGGACAGTCAGCTAATCTGTAGGTTTTTGCTTCACAGGATCATTGCTGTTTATAGGTCGAGTTCTGAATCCAGTCGAGATGTCTTGAGATGACACACGCTTCAAATGACAAACACACACACACTCATACAGGAGACTTGTGTTAATATACATTTGTACGATTTTGCCAGCTCCACACACCCCTCCTCTCTTATGGGTGGGGGGTCAGAGGGATATCCGAGGACCCATAGGAGGGTCCACTGACACTTCAGGAAGAGGGATGAGACTTTTGTACATATCTGTAAATAAAAATTTTATTACATCAGGGTTTTTGCACTTCAAAGCGTCTGTTGTCATTTTTTGCCGTCTGCCCTCAGTCATGATGGAAATGTTTGCTTACCATCAACTACTGGTTTAATGGATATCAGAATAAAAACTCAGCTACAGCCGTTTCATGGTTTAGCAATAGAAAAGAAAAAAGTACATGGAAAACACAATAAACTTAAGATTTGCAATCCTTTTTAATGACATTATGCCACTGAGAAATTAATGACAGAAAATGTCATTTATTTACATGACTATTCACAGTGTAAAATAGACTTTATTCAAATACATACAAAAAAGGCTTTCCACCAAAACGTTCTTAAATAATATTCTTGATATCACCATGTACATATATACAGCATAATAAAAATACTTTTCGAAAGAAGCCTTTCTCCTTTATCAATAACACGTATGGCAAAGATTTGGTCCCTACTTCAGGGCGCAGGGTTAAGAGGTTGAGATACACAAAGACAGACCAAAAAAGAGCTAATGGACACTGAATATTTGGCAGTAATGTAGGAATACATCAGCAGCAACTTCCCATGTCAATGAATAAAGTGGCTCTTAACTCCATCCTGAATGATTAAGTATCAACTTTACATCATTTGGGTGTTTCCTTCTAGTTGTTACTTCTGTATATCAAATATGGTTACTCAGTGCAGAACTGTCATTTGCAAATTTTAGTTAACAGAGCAACAGTTCAGAGAAGTGATGCAGTCCTTTTTTCCACAGAAGTTTGTCATGGTTCTGTGGTCTGGAAACCACACAACGTGCTACAGAAGGTCTTTTGCTAAAGGCAAAACGGTTGCTTGAAGCCATGCTTGATAATGGTGGAAGGTTTAAAAATTCAAGTCCAAGTGGCAAATTTTTTATAGATTAAGAAAAAAAAGGAAAAGAAAAACTATACTTGTGAAAGGAGAAATCTTTTTAAGAACATTGGGAAAACAAAATTACAGAAAGACGTTCCTCTGCTGCCAAATGCTTTATCTTCTGCAACATCATTCCTGAGAGGAGTTATTTAACAAACAACGAATGACTTTTGGAGTGTGCAAGTCTACATTTAATTATAAAATCTCAACGTCACTCAAACCTCCAGCTTTAAAGAATTGCTATTTACTCGCCATTTATTGGTGTAGAATATTGCTGATTTAGTTGCTTTATTAGAGAGACTGAACCTAACAAATGAGATTTCCAGTAAACCGTCTGTCTTCTCTCAGACTGAACACAGCAGTGAGTCTGCAGGAGCACTATTCCCGACTGAAATGAAAGGAAAATATTTATATTGGTGACCAATGCCATGTGTCAAAACATTGCAGGGGACTATGGTGGAATACAAAAACGCAAATAATTGAGGAGGAAGCCAATGCCATTCGACCAGTTCTCTTTGGCACAATTAGATGGGAACAAATGCCTTAAAACAAAGAAGAGAAAAAGAAAGCAGTGCATGCGTATGACCATTATTATAGAAAGCAAAACTTCTCCCATTTCTCCCAATCCTGAGGTTTAGTGACAACCCATCAAGTCCTCATTGAAAAAATCAGCTTCAATACTGATAAAGACTGGAGACACATAAGTCCAAAATAACATTACATAAATAGTGCAGATATGTGTGCGAGTCCTTCAAGTAGGACAGATGGAGTGCTCAGAAACCGTCCAGATGATTCATGCTGTTGGCTCTTAAGTGAATCTCCTCTAAGAAGTTCTCCAGCTGCTCAATCAAGACCCTCTTCTTAAACCTGCACATACACACAAATGTAATTTATTTAGCAATCTGAGAGTTGTGTCTAGGAAAACAACATGGGGTTATTGCACACAAAGTTCTAAATTGCTATGTCGAGGGGTAAGAATCGGAAAGGCTTAAGTGACATTTCACCAACTTTACAGGAGGCCCAAAACCAAAAATCTCAAAATCTCCGTTTCACTGTTACGTACCCCCTTTTAGTTCTCACCCCTCCATGTGTTTTTTTTTTTTCATATTAGTCATCCTTTCCTATCAAAATACTTGATATGGACACAAAACATAAAAAAAAAATAACCTGAACAATTTTTTTTTTTTTTAATAATGGACGAAAGTTGTACAGTAGTATGCTTAGTAATAGTAGTACACTTATGCATCTACTTCAATAACCTGTATTTGAATCTGAAGTTTACCTGGCAGCCTCTTTGATTATGCTCTGCAGAAAGATCAGACGTGTTTCCAAACTGCCCTGGATTTGCTTGAGGAGGTAGAAGATTTTCTCATAACCTGCATTAGGACAAAATAAATAAATAAATAAATTTAAAAAAACACATTAGGGGAGAAGAAAGATTGGATGTATGATTTTATGAGCAAAAAAACAACATCATGAACAAATTAATTTCCAAACATCTGTAATGCTCATTACAGCGTAAAAATAAAAGACAAATGAAAACCAGCAGTTACAACGTTACAGATCTGCACGTTTAGTAAAAGCAGTCAGGATGGCCTGTTGATTTCACAAGGCCCAAGACAAAGCATTTGTGGGAGGTCACCCTCCTCCTTTGCTTATTGGACACCACCCAGAAAAGAGCATCAGGAGAGGAAATAAGAGTCAAGTAGCAGACATCTGCACATGTATGTGAGTGCTGTGACTTACGTCTGCCAGGCTTCCTGATCTCCTTGGTAATGAGTACTCTGAGCTCAGAGTTCAGTTCCTGGCTCTCTTGGTTTCTGATCTTTTTCAGTTGGCAGGGGGAAGGGTAGCGGAGTGGGGCCTCCTCTTCACCCTCACTGCCCAGAGATAACTCACTATCGCTGGACTGGCCGTTCTCCTGCACTCGGTTTTCCTGGTTCTCAACCTCATCGGGCTGAAGGTGGTTCCTCTGCTGGATCAGTTCAGGCTCTGGTACAGGATTCAGATCCTTATCAGAGTTGCTGTTTGACTCGAGATGGTTGCTGATGTGATTATCCAATTCTGTATCGTCATTATCTGGAGCTGTGTAGAATCATGAAACATGAATAAACTTTAAGATTCCACGTTTTGGGTGAGTAAATGATTTAAATTTCAGAATGACCTGCTACTAAAGGTTTTTGTCTGCCTGTGTGTGCGCGCGCTGGTTGCTTACTTCTAGGTGGTGTTTTGGGAGGTGTATATGCCCGCCCCAGTCGAAGAAGAGGAGACATGCAGCGTCTGCGTTTAGGGACCCCGCCACCAGAAGGACTGCTGGATTCTCCAGGCCGTTTGCCTTTGCCTTGAGTGCCAGTAACAAATTCATCTGCCTCATCTACCATCATTGCCTGACACAGAGAGACAGACAGTTATTTACCTGAAAGTCAAATCTTTATTATGCTGCTTTTTTTTTTTTTGAAAATCAGATCTAAAAGGTACCTTCTTGTCCAATTTAAAGGGGTTACCAAAGGTGTGCACACGTTTCGGCTGATCGGGGTCTGCTTCCCTCAGAGGGGATGGGCAATGCTTCAAGAAATCCTGATAGTTGCCCATCTGAGCTATAGGAACACTGTGCAGCTGATCTAGAAATGTATTTATTATGAAAACATAAATAACATTCCAAACATACCATGTAAACAGCAAAACCATAACAGATAAAAAGGCTCACAATTCTTTTAGAGACCACAAGCTAAATTTAATTGAGCAAAATACCCAGACAATCGGGAAACTGCTCTAAGAAAATCAATAACCATTCATGGCTGTCTGAGCGTTACCTTGATCTTGACCTTTCAGAATACAGATGCTGGCGTGCAGAAGGTTCCGCCTCATGCGGCTCAGCTGGTCTATCAGATGAGATCTTGGGATATCATAGGGGTTTCGCAGCCCTTGCGGTTTTAATGCCTGTGCAAAAGAGAAGGAAATAAGAGATAATGGATTTGAAGAGAACTGATCATGAATGATTTGCTCAACTTTGTGCTTTTGGAATTGTTGGTTAGGCACAAACATGAAACTTCAAAATGAAGTTAATTACACGTGTAGTTAACTTCACCCTTAGACGGGTGCTTTCACACGTGTAATTAACTTCATTTTGTTTGAACCCAAGTCAAAAAAAAAAAATCATATATTTTGGTTCCTTTTTACATCAAACTGTTTGCTCTGGTCCGGACCAGCTGAAACAAACCAAAAGTGCAGTCATGTGACAATATCCGCTTCACTTATTGGCCACTTAACCCGACACTGTTCCACAGATCTTTTAACCCCCTTTCCCTGAGCTGTTTGCTCAATAACGACAAGACTGCACTGTTCTTGTGAGTTTTAAAAATTTGCAACTTAATATGGTCATCAGACCAAATTTCTATGTTTTCTAAATTTCGCATGTGTAGTAAATTCCAGCACTCAAAATAAACAACATTACATATTAATCTCACTCTGACTTGATTCACACTGAGCAACATCTGTGGTTTTGACTGCATGAAAACCACACAAAACATTCACAAGGTGTTCTGTGTATGTACAGCTGTGTGTATACGCACTTTATTCAGAGCAGCTAGTTGAAAGCCAGCAAACTCCTTGGTGCTTGCCTCCATTGGCAGAGCTGGCCCATCTCCCATTATACTGTGCAGCAGCTGCGTGAAATCCTTCCTGTGTGCCAGAGAGAGGGCGGAGCTCCTGCAGCGAAGTTTAATCCCACCATCTAACACAGTTTTTTTCCCTACTGATGCACAAACTCGGTCCGCCTCGATTTTTGCCTGTAATATACACAATACAAAATATAACTTCATGAAGCAAGCATAAAAATTAAGGCTATTAAAACAAGCTGTGTTGGAACGTACCTGCTGACTAAGCTTTTTAAGATAAGACACAACGCTATAGCTCAGACCGTACTCCATGTTGTCAGCTAACAGGTTTGGAGCTCCCATCATTCTTAGTGCTTTCCGCAGGGCCTGTTGAATCAGAAGAAAAAAAAAATGGAAAAAAAAAACTTAAAAGCAATCCAAATGATGCCATCAAAATGTTGTAGTGACAAAATGACTGAACTCAATACTTACAGTGATATAGTAGGGCGGGACTGTTTTAAGATAGTTCTCAAAAGATTGTCTCCACTTCGCTGGAGGTTTAAACTTATGCACAGTAATCAAATCATCTATAAAAGATAAACCGAGTTGTATAAGATCATGCTCAAAGAAAAATGGTGGCTAGTTTTAATCTAGTTTAGTGGAATAAAATACCAAACTAATCGCAAAGATTTTAAAGACACGACAGAACTAGAAACAAAACTTCATTCTTCATACGAATTACCACTTTCAAACCTCCATATGATAAATTAGACGGTACTAATGAAGCTTACCAAGCAAAGGTAGCACCACAGGGTAGTTATAGGGCATGACAAACAGGTTGACACAGTTAAGAGCTGTGCTGGCCTTCAGATAGCCAAACGGCTGCCCGAGTTCTCCGTATTTAGCACTGTTACACACAAAAACCTGAGAACGTATAAAACAGCAATTAACATTCAGCTATAGCAGGAGTGCAAGTTAGTGCAGTCTGACAGAACAAACAGCCTATATATGCATCCTGACTATGTATCCTAACTGTAAAGATTGATACAAGCAGTACCTGCCAGCAGGTGTGTGGTGATTTCCTCTCCAGTATGTACTGAGTGAGCGGAGAAGGCTCTAGCTCGTACTTGTCAAAGGGCACTTTATCCACCACCATGGGCTCTGAATCAGTACATGAGAACTTCACCTGCGGGTGAGCTGCACGTGGAGGCTGTAGAGGGACAGAGTCAAATGAGCAGACCGTACACTTGCATGGCTTAGAAGTTTTCATTACACTAGAAACCAACAGAGCACATACATATTACATTAGACATAAAACAGACTAAACAGATGGATAGGGCGTACTGAAAGAAGTTTCTTCATACCAAAGTAGGAGAGTTCTGGTCAGGCCAAAAAGACTCCGGAATTGGCCAATGACCAACAGGAACACCCGTTTTAGGGTTGGGTCTGACATAGATCATCTTATGACAGCTGTGCCATGATTGAGGTCCATACTTCATTTCTATTGGGCCATCTGGGTAAAAAAAAAAAAAAAAGCAGCGTCATTATTAAAGGTTTTTGTAATGCATAAACAACCATTCAAATGAACATTCATTATAATATTGATTAAACATGACAAAGACTTTAAAATTGTTACAAAAAAGTAGAAAACCTAAGATTTGAAATTTTATAATTTTAATTTCTCAATTGTAGCGCTTTTACTGTATTCTTACTGTGTAAATTACATAAAAGTCTGTTATTGAATAGTATTCATGTTTGAATACTAAAATAGCTATTTGCGCCATTGGATTCATCTATATCCACCCACCTATATTGTCACAACCAAAATTGATAAATAGCAGTTAGTTTTATTAATAGGCACTTTACTGAAATACTACTGAAAATAACTACAAAAACCAGGACCTCCTTTACCTTCTGTAGGTGGGGGATCAGGTCCAGTCTTCTCAAAATTAATGACCACACCACTCTGGATTTTCTGCACTAGTGACTCCAGACACTGGTTCAGCGTTCTCTGGGAAAATACGCTGTATGAACGGCCTAAACACAGCAGGGGAAAAAAAAGCCTTAAGTGCTCACAAGTAAATCTTATCCACAACTATTCATATTTAAGTAACTTATCAATCTTGTAAATAACTAACTTGCAACAAATTACTGTGTGGTTCTCTTTTTTTTTTCTGTCCAGCTCATTGGCAGGCCACATCTATTCACATATGCACGTGCGCATACACACAACACAGCAGCCACTCTATTGTGTTTAGTATTTTATCAGCATGAGAGGACAGACGTTGTTCCTCTCTCTATAGTGAAGTTCAGCTTGTCTCTATTACACAGCTGTATTAGTCAGCACACACAGCCCAGCAGAATCTGCCCTTAACCACAAATCAGCAATTCTCTTCAATTCACAATTCAAACACTATTTCAAAGCACTTAAACACCACACGACAGGTACGACCTGACCTGACATTTACTCAGCAGGACACGTAGAGCTTTTTAAAGAACAAACTAAATTTACTCCGTAGCCTCAAACCTATAAATATCCCATTCAAAATCTTATTTTTAACAAAAAAGATGGTAAAAATATCCTTGTGATCTTAAACATACTTGCTCATGAACAATACACATTAAACCAAATCATTTTGACTTTAATGGAGGTCTCATGATTCTCAATCCAGAGGGTCTATATACAGGGCTTGAAATTGCAACCATCGCATATGTTCCCGAAATTTCATCAATGCAACCTCAAAATATATTTGAGAGCATTGGTGCAAGTGCATATAGTTGTTTTAATTTCTCTACTAAACGTATTTTTTTTTCAGCGCCCATGTTAACGGATGACAGCTTTCACACCGCACGCAGGTGTGTTCTTGATCAAATCTGACCCGATTAACACATTTTCCATAAAATCATGTAACTGATGTGTTTCACACTCACCATATAAAAAAAATGAAATGCACAAAAACAAATGAGTTTTTGCCCAAACTTCAAAGGCCTGTTAAATTAATAAAACTAGAGGCATTTGTTTGCTTAAGATTAGTTTTTCAAATTCAATTATTCAAACCAAATAGACTTTATTGTTGGAATTCTTCCTGAAATTTGTCTTTAATTTTAAAGCATAACCCATTCAATCTAGCACCTGCATGGAAGCCTTCTGTCACATGGTAAAATGTAATATTTCTTATACAAATTGTGAGAAGGGTCAGACATCAGGCAACTTAACACCGCATACACCAACACCAAAGAGCAGCTCGCCTTGACTAAATTTGTTTTCAAATTAAAGAAATCTGTTAATATACCATTTGTAGTTGTGGAGCTCATTCATTTTTGGTGGGTGCTCCTAAATTTTTGCTAGTGCTCCTAACTTTTTGAAGTTGGGCACACCAGTGCTACCAAATAATAATAAAAAAAAGTTAATTTCGAGCCCTGTATATAGTACAGATATTAATTCTTAGTGTTAACATTCTTTTGGATAGTTTGTCATTGCATGATAATGTGAACATTACACATACACAACTATTACTAAAGCACACAATAATAGTTTGAAATGCATGCCTAAAACAAGTTTATTACTGTTGACTCTAAATTGCTGCTAACAGACTACTTTATGAAGCTTCATGTTACACATTTTGTTTCTTATACTTTACGCAACTAATCAAAAGAAAAAAATTACCCATGTTTTAAAAACTTTAACAGAAGATAATATTTTCAACTTAAGTTCCAGACATCACTACTACACAGCATCTAGCATTAGAACCACTAAACACAAGACCAGCATGCTTCATTTGAGTTCATGGAATTCATTAATGTTTCTACTCCATATGTATGTTTATGTTGACAAGACTTAAGTAGTTGAAATGCATACTCACCCCCAGTGACCTCACACATGGGCGTAATAGGGGATGGGTCAAGTGGAACTCCACCTATTGGTTCAGGGTCAGGAGAGGCGTGGCCTGGAATGCGAAGCACTAAAGAGAAGAGTCGCTGGTCCCATCGGAAGGGCTCTTTGGTCAGCTCACTGCCGGGCAATGGTGTTGTCAGAGGCAAATGTAACTGGGGCAGAGAAAAAGAAGGGATTAATTCACATGTCATATAAATGGAAGAATATCTGGGAGGAAACATTCTGTGGGAGACATTGACTAGTGCTCATTTTGTCAGCTACTTTTACAGATCTGCGAGTCATTCTGTCGAAGAGAACAATGGATGTTAGATATGGAAAGGAAGCCGTGAACTAAATCAAGAGAAAAAGTGTAAGGGGAAAGAACAAGCAGGAAATAGCAAGTACAAAATTCATGACTGGACAGGATGGCCATCACAGAGGAAATCTTTAATGTCCAGCCCATTCTGACAAATAACCCACCTCATCTTGTACACCAGAACTGCTGGTCAGCTTGCTGCCATCAGTTATGGCCACAATGATTGCAGGCTCCAAGAAGAAAGGGTTCCTACCCTGCAAAAGACAAGACAATATAATCATTATAAAACAATAATCATAAAAAACTGAGCACCAGCAGTGGAGCTCATTAGAGGAAGTCATAGCTTGAAATACTCCCACTGTTTTTGTTGCTAACTATATAATAGATACCCTGCTTTTATTACACAAACCAAAAATATGGTATGATAAAAATAATGCATAATCATTTAAATGCCGTTTTTGTGTGATCTAATGCAGCTTCATTAGATGCCTATAATAAACCTAGGAACAGATAGAGAGATATATA
>JAUMHP010000057.1:10421556-10452381 GCA_032361065.1 Enteromius trimaculatus
TAAAGTTTGAAACTGTTTTGTATATTTTTGCTTAACTGCTAGTAGCTTATTACTTTTATAAGTTTTGTTTGTTTTTCCATATAAAAACTTGGAATTGCTAATTACATTGGCATTCCTTATTTTTCTTTTCAATTTGCTTTAATGTCCAGGTTGATGTAATTGTAAATACAATTGCAGAGAGCTGTGATTTGTCCTTTGGGCTGGTTTCAAAAGCAATTTTGAAGAAGGCTGGCAGCAGGATTCAAGATGAGATTAAAAAAAAGAAAGTCTCCTATTCCTCAAATATCTATGTGACAAAGGGATATAATCTGGACTGTCAATCAGTTTATCATGCTGTATGCAACATATCGTCTGATCCCAAGGCCTCAAAGGTAGATTGGATTTTTTACTAGTAATTCAGGCAATTCCTGTCACTCTCTACTCATTATCTGTCCTGTTGTCTGTAGATTCTTTACACAGTGGTCTTGGAATGTTTGAAGAAAGCTGCCTTTGAATACAAGTCTATCTCCTTCCCAGCTATTGGTACTGGTAATCTTGGCTTTAAGAAATGGGATGTTGCCAGAATCATGACGGATGCTGTAGAAGAATTTGCCAGAGATAACAAGAACAAACTGGATGTGAACTTTGTTGTGTTTCCTAAGGACAAGGAAATGATGGAGGTGACATATACTAATAATGCACTAAGCTTTTCAGTTATTCAGCATTAGACATCACATTTTATTTTTATGCCCCTTTCACATTCATTTGTTAGTCAGCATTGGTATGCGAAAATATGATTAAGTGAATGCATATAAATTATGTGCAGCACAGTTAAAATGAATCAAGTGCAAAAGCAGTTCAGTAGAAAATCAACATTTTTCACATGTTGGATTTCAATGTAATGTTTAGGCTTTTGAACACGAGATGAAAATGAGGAAGGGAGCTGCAAAGTCCCCAGAAGTACGCAATGACATGAAAAGTGAGCAAAATAATTTACATCTTTTTTATTTTGAAAATGTTTCTAATTTTACAGTGTCATGCCTTTACTCGTATTGTTATAAAAGAGATACTTATATAAACTGCTGAGATAAATGTTCATCACTCTCAAATGCACTTTGCTTTTGCAGTCAAAGAAATGCCAGCTGTTGAGTTCGACAGTGCTTCCACTGAAGCTCTGAGAGAAGCAAAAGTGTGGACAGTGAATATGCTAATGCCATCAATAAATAAAAGCATAAACAATAATCATGTCATATATTTTGGACAAGACGACCATGAATATCTTCTCTCTCTCCAAACAATGCTGAATGTTCACATTGATGAGTTCTTCAGGAATGGTAAAGGTGGGATAACCATCACTGGAAGCTCTTCAGATGTCAGTTGTGCAGCAATTGAGGTGGAGTCCATGCTTTGTAAGGCCCAGGAGGACTTTGTCCGAGCAGAAGAATGTGACATGCTGTATTCTGTGGTTCGCTGGAGCTGTAAAGATGTCCCTTGGATACAAACACCTGAAATCAGTGCAGTTTTGGAGAAAGCTTATCTGGCAGGGAATAAAAACGTTGAGTTCAAAAACCACAGTGTCAACTTGATAACCAAAACTTTGCTTGATGCCAGTGGAAAAACCAGAAGAGTGGAAAGAACATGTATGTTAAAATAATTGAAATGCAAATAAACAGTTTGAATATTTATTTTCATTTTCGTGCTGATGTTAAGTTTATGACCAGATTCAATCTTTACAACACAGGCCTGATTGCTCCTTTCATATCTCTTGACAAATTTTATACAAGAACACCTGTGACCAAGAATGATTATGCTGGAAAAGATGCAAAAAAAGCTGTTAGTGCTTGTGGGCTCCATATCGTAAAGGTGAGTAAGCTGCCATCCCAGTCACAATAGATAGACAATAATAGACAATAATAGACAATTTTTTCACTTAATGTAGTCCGTGTCATTTTTATTTGCTCTTTGTCTTCCTCTTTGTTCAACTGTAACACACAAAGGCAGCATTAAGGAAGCTTAGAACAAGGCTGTGGTACTAAAAGAATGTAACGTATGTGGTTGCACTGATTGTTACAGATGGAGATACTAGAGAACATTGCGCTGAAGCAGCTTTTTGAAAAAAATATGCAGAGACTGAAAGACAAACCAAAGCATCTCTACCAGTGTGTTTCTGCTCAGTTCTGTGAGCTTGTCTGCAGAGTAGGCTTTCAGAAAGAGTTTGCACCTCCTGCAGGTAACAAATGTGGACATACAGAACAATAATTAGGTTTTTGAGTTCTTTTCTGAAGGCATTTCTTGCTAAAATATTTTGATTATTTTTTGAAGACTTTTTTTTAGATTATCCTCATTCAAAATAGTTTTCTTCATTTCTAGAGCAAAGGTATGGCAGTGGAATATACTTCAGTGGCACAGTCGATGGAGCAATGAAGCTGTGGAAGGAGCAAGAAAATGAGGAGTACATCTACATCATTCAAGGCCAGGTCCTGACTGGGAAATCCACAATTGGTTCTGCAGATATGATCTTGCCCCCTCTCTTAGGTGGGGACCCTCTGAATCGTTTTGATAGCTTGTCTGACATGGGGCAGACATATGTCATCTTCAGCAGTCAGCAAGCTCTTCCTGAATACCTGATTATATGTGCCAAATCAACCCATGTGTAGCTGCACAGAGCAATATGCAAAAACAAAGGGCGTTAAAATAAATGATTCTGTGGCTAAAAATTGCATGTACATTTTAAAACACTAATTTCAACCAAACTTTTTTAAAAGCCATCAGACAGTTAATACTGTGCAAAAATGAAAATAAGTGATAAAGATCTTGTAATAATTAGTCTAATTCACATTTTTGTGATGTATCAGACCTAAATCCTTTGACTAGGACTGCTCCTTCTTTTTTCAGATTGTTCCTCACTGGGACTTGCTTTAATTGCTGTACAGTCTTTACTCTTAACATAGTTACATGACATTTAGTTTTTAATATATAGACATTTATAAACATTGGTGTTAGATGAAAATAATATTTTCCAAAAAAAAAAAAAAAGCTTTTTATTTTAAACTTGTTTAATGCAAATGAGAATAAATGGGTTTTCTTCTAAGTTTGTGATTTCATACTACGTTTTCATTTATTCATTAATTAATGCAGTACAAATGAACTGTTTTATTGTATCAGTAACAGAGGCTTTCCTATTCATGTGGTGTGATTTGTAGAACTGAATTATATTGAATACTTTGACTAAAATAAATAAATGCCAACATTCAACCAAAAATTCAGTCATGATGAAATTTATAGAATATTATGATAATAATAAAAATATTTATTACAGAAATATGAACATAACAAGACATATTTAACATTTGTTATTTAAGATTTGAAAATACATCTCATGCCGTTATTCTAATACTTCGGTTATACTTGTATATACACACACACACACAGACTCCTTTATAAGTATTGGGACAGTAATTAAAAAGTTTTGCTGTGTAGTCAAGACATCTGCAAATATTAAAAGATTAATATGAGACAACAACAGAATAGTCGTTTAAACACATACATGTTTTACCTAATATAAAAAGGACGGCACTTTTAGAGTTTAATCACAGCAGTGAGTCTGCGTCTCCCTATACATTACCAGACTCTTTGTCTTATCCTTGGAAAATCTTTTACCAGCCTTTAATGCAACCATTTCCAGCTGTTGCTTGTTTTGAGGAGTTTCTGCCTTACGTTTGTTTTGTTCATTTGGTGAAATTCATGTTCAAATGGATTAAAATCTAGAGATTAATTGGACCAATCTAGGAATTTTCCAATTATTAGCCCTGATAAACTCCTTGCCTGAACTAGCAGGGTGTTTTGGGTAATTTGTCCTTATCAAAATCAAATGTTTTCCCATGACACCACCTCTATCATGCATTACAGATGAGACTGTATGCTTAGGATCATTTAAAGTTTCCTTTATTTCACCACACTTTTACTTTCCTATCACTTAGATAAAGGTTCATCTTTGTCCATGTAAGTTAACTACTGTAAGTTCTAAAACTCTACTGACTCACCTTTGTGCTTTTCGGCAAACTCTAATCTTGACTTTTTATTTTTGGTTCTGGTCAGAGGTTTGCATTTTGTTTGTGTGTGTTGCCATCGTATGCAAGACTCAGAATGTGACATTCTGTAATCTTTACTGCCGCAATACTTAAGGAGGGCACTGTAGAGCATTTAAATACAAAACTATTTTTTATTCTACCCGGGAAAAACGAATAAAATTTGAAAAAAGGAAATACAGCTTAATTCATATTTAGATACTGTTCATTTTTCATTTCAATCTCAACATAAGATCATTTTCAGAAGGAAGCTGATGCCAACTGGTGACTATTGTGTCACGTCATCTTGCATTCAACAGACACACGAAGCTTGAATGGCAGGAATGAGTAACTTTGCTTGTCCCTGGGGCCTTAAACCATAGTGTCTCAAAACACAAAGTCGCTGAATTGAAAACATATTGTACATCCTATTGAACGTTATTGCTGTAGTCTGACCCTATTTATGAGTCAGTGGCTGGTCAGATTAGATCCGATTCTGGACCAAATATTTTAAACAATTACATGTTCACACTTAATTCACATTTAGACCATTAGACCACAATGCTTTAAAAAGATGATTATGCTACCTCACAAAGAATAAAAATATTATCATCATATCAAACTACCCAGTAAAGATTCAGGGATCCTCACATCTTTCGGTGTCACAGATAACTCTACTGATGATAGTAAACAAACTGACATGAAATTGAGAAATTGATTATTTATAGAGTAAAAAAAAAACGTATTCATTGATGTTATGTGAGGTATGTAGCAATGAAAGTACACTGTGTTTGTCTCTCATGCCTCAAAATGGTTCTTTACTGAACCAGCGCATGCTGATCAGTGGTCATACTTGAGAACATGATATCCCAGCATCCATATATACACTCTTCTCGTGAGAATGGATTGAAGAAACACTCACACACTCATTCACACAGATCACTCTGACTCTGAGATTTCCATGCCATCCACTAACAGCGTGTGAATGATGCCATCTCGTCTCTTGCCGCTGCTCACAGCCTTGATGCAGCAGTCGTGGTCACCCAGAGTGAAGTGCGTCTCTGTGCCGTCCTCAACAAACTCACCCTGTGGAAGAAAGACAAGAGAGATAAATATGTTCTCGTGAATGAATGGTAGTTATGGTAGTCTCATATGTTGTAGAACCAGTATGTTCAGCAGGGCTGTGACCAGATCTACTTTGACAGTGTCACATACGAGTCATTGTTAAAAATAAGTAATCCAAACTATCCACATTTTTGTTTTTTTCTTTGCCTTCCTTTTTTTTGATTTTGTTGGGTCACTTAATGAAGGCCTAATTAGATGGTAGATTAAGGCCCGGTTTCACAAACAGGGCTTAGTTTAAGCCAGGACTAGGCCTTAAATTAAGACATTTACGCAACTTTTACAAAAATGCCTTGTAAAAAAAAAAAAAAAAAACAGGTGTGCATCTTAACACAGAACAATGACATTGACATGTTTTAAGATATGTCAAAGCAAGATATTTTCATCTGAGACAGCTCAAACATTTCTTTTTTTAAATTTAGTCTGGGACTAGCTTAAGATTTGCCTGTGAAACTGGGGGTTAGAGTTTTATTTTGCTTATTTTATTACAAGTAAAATGCACAAGCAAGTAATTACAGTCTGATGGAATTGTTTTTTCCTCCACAGTGAACCAAGACCTAAAACTTAATCAAAGACTGATCAGCTGTTTACTGTATTCATACTCAAAGAACAAGACCTGCTACAGATTGTGGTGACCTAAGCTATTAGCTAAAACTACTGTAACAACTAGGTGGGGATAGCTATAAGTTGTAACATAAGATAATACATAATACTAATAAAAAACAAAAAAACAGACTTGACATTAAAATTTGTTAACATTATTTGATGCTATAGGAGTCTTAAAATAATAATGAACAAATTTGCTATATTTATAATTTTAGGTTCATATTAGTTTTTAAACGTTTAAAAAAGTTTTAAACAATTAACAAATGTTAATGTATACAACTTGAGCTGTTAAAAATTATAAGATAAACAAGAAATTAAAAAGGAAATGGGAAATCAGCATAATCTACATTAATAAATGCAAAAAAGAATATTTTTCATTGTTAGTTCTTGACTAGTTCTTAATGCACTAATGTATGGCAACAAATAGCAGTATTACAAATAAAAAAAAAAGAAAATGAATGCAAATGTATAATAGTGCAAATAGTGACTGCTGGACTTACAGCTGTTTCCATTTTTTGTCCATTGCACCATATATCCATGGTATCTTTCTCTGTTGAGGATGAAAGAGTTTATAAGTGATCAATTAGCAGGTTGCAGGAAGAGCGATAAAGATAAAAAAAAACATTAATATAAATCCTACTTCTTTATACTAGTCTCACTGACTCACCTTAAGTGCTCTATTCCTGTAAATCTAGAATATCAGAATTATCTGCGTTTGCCATTGTGATTAAATTCTTGTGTCTTGTGCTGAGCTATTCTAGTTGGTACTGGACTTGACTCCATATTAATGATCAGCTAAAAGTATACTTCACTCTTGTAGAAAAGCATTAAAATCATAAGCCAAATTACCACAGGTAATGGTTAACCTGTGTGAAAGATTCCCAAACTGGTTCACAAAAAGAGGTTTTAATTTAAATTATCCATGATGCTATCATATTAAAATTACATATAAAACATGCAACTGGGAGAAAATGCATAATACAGAATTCATTTAAAAAATAAAAAGTTTTCTATATCAGCCTGTTGTCCCGTTCTACATTAACTGACATTCCCTATTAAAGAGAAAGTTGTCTGATATTTTAGTCTGATATGTTCAGGACCTATGATTGATAGTGGCTAGTTTTTAAATATGTTTACTAGTGCATTACTTGTTGCTACACCCCTGCTATATAAGCCATTTAAACACATAAATCAAAGGTCTGGAAAGTCCCTGGAAGTTTCTCTTTTACAGTTAAAAGTGTTATCTAACTAGTTATTAGATCAATATGCTTCTCTGGCATTAGTTGATTGACAAGTACTAATGTTTACTAAAGCTTGATATCCATCTGCTCATAAGGGCCCTCGTGAGGTAAACAACTATTAAAAAATATTTATGTTTTATTGTTAAAGAAGCTCCTCCTATTGTTAAGCAATAATTACTTAAAGGGATTTGTAATCCTTTTTTAGCTGTGATTTAACCTAGAGTTAATCACTGCTGCTGTGTAGGGGGTCACAGGGGTTAAGTGAGGAAAGGCTTTCAGCATTTAAAAAGAACAGCTGTACTGCATGGGCAAAATAACAGACTGTTATTTATTGTGTTCATTGTTATCCATTTATATCAATGAACAAAAAATGTTAATCCTTGCTTTTGTATTCTACATTCTAGTAAAATGCAGAAATCAGTATTGTCGGGAGAATAAGAGGGAAAACTTCATCAGTCACAAATCAAATCACACATTTATTTGAGGTACCTGAGAACAGGTTTTTCTTACCCAGAACCACTCTGCAGTCTATGCCATCAAGGTTGAGGAGCCATGTGCTGGTAACTTTGGAGCGATTTTCCATGTATTTCTTCAGACTCTGTCCATTAATCTCGAGAGTGTATTCATATGCAAAGCCACTCACTGCATCTATGTTAATAGTGGCCTTTGTATTTGTACCACCCACATGGAAAGTCTCCTTTCCAACCAGTTTGAACATCCAGTCTCTCCTTGTGACTTCCTGGAAAAGATATAAATAAACCTGTAAGGCATCAGCACTTATTTTCCCATCATTATATTGAAAATACTCATGTCCACATTTTTCTAAAAACCGCAAAACTGACAGTTGGCCCTGGCCCTGGATTTTCTTCAGTAAATTCATCTACATACAGGTGAATCTCAACATTTTTTAATATTGTGTCATTTTTATGTATCTCGTTTCAAAAAGAGAAACTTGCATATATATTTTAGATTCATTAAATATAAAGTAAAACATTTCAGAAGTTATTTTGATGATTATAACTTACAGATCATGAAATTAAAAACTCAGTATCTCAAAATATGAGATGTACATTTGAGATGCTGATTTCCTTTTTTTCAGCAGTACTTAGCACCTACCCACAGAGACAAAACCACTTCTAAGAGGTTTGCTGTCTGACCATGATATTACTGTGCTTGAGTAAGCCAACTTACTTCCAAGCCACTCCTCACTGACGCTGGAGTTTGTGTTAGGCGCACTGACCAAGTATCGAGTGCAGAAATGAACATACTTTTAAACATAACTATACATTACTTGAACGTCTCTGTTTCGCTTTTTAATTGATCTTAGAAAATATTTTACTGATACTGGATTTTAAAGTTGTATGAGCTGTCAAAATTAAAAAGAAACTCGTTTAAATGAGTTACAATTTTTTCCACAACATTACATTTTTCTTTAGATTATATAATTGGCATTAGATTCTAGAAGTATTTTCCTGAGTGCACCAAAAATGTTTACCTTTCCGTCGATGTAAATGACCCGTTTTCCTGTGGTTGTGCCATGTTCAAATTCAATCCTGTGCACACCATCACTCAAAGCCACATCCCACACAGCTACAAGATCTCCTGACATCCTCTGTCCTGCAGTGGAAAAAAAAATCTACATAGATAAATATGACTGAATTGCCTTTAATGACTAGTAAACATGAGAATAGGCAAAAATGTTTTATGTGCAGAGAAGATGAGTACAGTGTCTACAAACAGAGAAACATGTAAGAGAAAGCATATGTGTGTGTGTATAAGAAATTACATTATATATTTAGATGTAACGTTAGACATCTGTAATTAAATAATGTAAATATTTTATTTAACGTTAATTTACTGTTGTGAATATTTTGAATGACATCTGTGGTCTGATTGATCTGTCTAAATTACAATAAAAATGTAAAACGCCTGTCTTGTTTCATAACCAATAATGTTAACTTAAATGCTAAACATTACCTATCATAATAAATAGTAAAAGTCTGATATAGGTGTCAAGCGCCTTGCGTAGAGAAGGGAAATAATTGTGCCCTGAAAATCATTGGTATCACGATTTTCTATGGTAAGAATACTTTAAACAATCTTGATAAAGCAGGCGGTTGGCGATGTGTCAAAGCCATTAAATCTGTGAAGCTCAGTAAGCTGTCGGTCATTCAAAACACAAGAGTCAGAGCATTAAAGACAATAATAAATACATGTAGTTACCGATTCAAACGAGAGAAGAAATAACGCGTTTGTGTGTAACGTTATTTGTTTAGCTTTTCCTCAAGGTAGAAAATAGTAACAAAGCTGAGGCCAGCAGCATCAACACAACTAGCTCCAAATTTAGCCAACAACAAATCTGCCCCAGCTAACAACAGTTACTATGACAACATCTTATTCTTCTTCTGCCCGCGTTTATGTAGGTTTGAACGCCACAATACGTTCTACTGACATCTGCTGGCAGTAAAAAAAAAAGAAAAACAGACCCTGCTTATTTATTTATAAACAAGAGAACTGCATAAGCCTACTTGGAATTTAAAATGCAGTTTCAACCAACTTAATGAAAGACTTTAACTTACTTAAAATAAAGATACAAGGAAATTAATAAACCTATTCACGCAATCAGTCATTTTAAAGGTTTAGGTTTAGAAAAAAATGTTTTTAGGCGATAGATTAAAAGATTAGGCGATATGTTAAATATATATTCTAGAGTTATAGAGTTAAAGTTTGGAATGAAAGCTGGTCAACCAGAGGCTTCACTACACTGAATAAACTGCTTATATTTGAAAAATGTCCTATAACTAACTACAGAACAAAGATACAAATAATAAACATCACATGCATTACATAAAAGCCAGAGGAGTGAAATTTAATTTTTCTTTAAATATCATTTTAAGATTACAATAAATGTTGTTAACGAATGTTAATGCTAATATTTTGGGTAAATGCATCAGTTTATAAATGTATTAAATGGTGTCGTAGATGGGTTTTAACCTCAAGCTTATGGGGGCCCATGGTCACTGCTTGTGCATAGGGCCCAGAGTTTGGTACTACGCCCCTGACTCACAAGCTAGATGAAGATATGTCCAATGAAATGTTTGCCTTGTTTTTATTCAGTAAAGGGGTAACATATATTTATCTCGCTTGTGATTTCTTCGATGTTTGAGAGTGTGGGATCTTTCTAAAACCTCATAATTTTTTGGCAACTATTTTGTTCTACGCACCTCATTTGGACTATTTTGAAGGTGGTGGAAGACTTTACAAAACAGTCATACAACACGCAATAAAATAACATATAATTGAACATAGAAATGCAATAACCAGCTCCAACACGTTTATAAGAATTAATGTATTTAACATATAATACGACTTCAGTTCTTTTTCATTTTTATTTTCACCGGGGCTTTGTCATATGTTGTTGTTTTGTTATTTTTTTGATGGAGGGGAGGGGGGCTTTTATCATATGAAGTAACCACATGACGCGACGATGACGCAAAACAACTGCGACGCGACGCAGAGCTCCTTCGGCGACATTGAGGATCGTCAGACTCACCGGAGTTTGTGAAGTTTCACGATGGCGTTGCGGTTTTTTCGGGTGGTTGTGCCCTCGGGTACAGCAGCTTGGAAAGCAGTATCGCCCGTCGCGACGGTAAGATTGATAAACAGCCTCTACACCCGAGACGAAAGATTACTCTGTTCTGTCGGGCCTCATGTAGTCCAGACTGAAGGACAACAGCAAAACTTCAGCTTTGAAAACCACTTCGTACTGTCACATTAACGCATCTGTTCATATGTTTGTCTAATCAATTTCACATTTATATGAACGTGCATTCACGGTGGTTCACACATTACCAATATTACTATATAACAATAAAAACTCCGTGTGCAGCTAAGTTAGTTCTGTCAAAACAAACAGTTTTGTTGTTTTGCATTGAAAAACATTATTAATCGCTTGACACTACATGGAGAGGTATATATATATAACTATGTACATGCTATCAAACTGCCCTATTTGATTTGAAATAAAATAACAGGATGTTTTATACCCATTAGGCTCAAATTCACACAAGCGCTGTCAGTAACCTGCGGTATGGATGGTGGGCTTATGCTCTGGGGGAGAGGACCACCCCCCGCTTCAAGGAAAACAGCAAGATCATTTCTATTGATGGCAACTTGGCATCTGGAAAAGGAGCACTTGCTCAAAAATTGGCCGATAAACTGGGTAAGACAGTATCTGGCTCCATACATTTTAAAAATGTATGGTAAGTGCCTGTGTGTTTGTATGTGCATGTAAAACAAAATTAAATGTTTCTCTCATCAGGAATGCTGTACATGCCAGAGCCAGACACACACTATATGGACATAATGACAAAGGAGAAAGTTCCTCTAGATAAGGCTTTTAGTGGAAACTGCTGTCTGGAGAAGTTTTACTTGGATCCTAAAGCCAGTGACGGTAACTCTTACCGCCTGCAGTCTTGGATGTATCTCATGAGACTGCTGCAGTACTCTAATGCTGTCGAACACCTGCTCTCTACAGGTAACCAAACCTGTTTGATACTCCATAGCTGTTCGCTTGTACAACACACAGTTAGATGTTGTGATTGAAAATCAGAACCTTACAGCACAAGTGTATTTTCTCTGTTTCCCTTTCTCAGGACAGGGAGTTGTTCTGGAACGCTCTCCATTTAGTGACATTGTATTTTTGGAGGCCATGTCAAAAGAAGGCTTCATCAGAAAGCAGTGTGAGTAGTTATGTCCGCAATTCATAACGTAATTAATATAATGGTGCTAAAATGGTTGGCGGTCATACTACAGCAGATAGTATGTCAAAGATGTTTTTTGTATGTTGAAATGAAAAGGAAGTGTGATATGTTGCTATTCTGCAGGTGTGGACCACTATAATGAGGTTAAGGGTATCACCATCTGTGAGTTTCTGCCCCCTCATCTGGTCATCTATGTGGACTTACCTGCTGAAGAGGTTCAGAAAAATCTCAAGGCATCAGGAAAGGTTTGTGTGAGGAGGCAAACACACTTATCAGACTGTATGTTGGTCTAAATAATTAATCCTATGATTTTAATGTACAAAAAAAGAACAAAAAAAAAAACTTGACTTGTTCTCAACATGGGAGTTTTTATATATGAATATTTTGGGAAATTAGTCAAGCAAGTTGAAGCTTGTGAATCTGTTTTTATATTTCGGCTTTAATGCTAAAACTATCTGAGATTTCTAACTAATAACTTAAGGCTTCTGAGTAAATAATTCAATATTTTACAAGATTATTCAAGAGGTGAATGCAGGAAGTGTAAATTGGTGACTTGAATGACTAACAGCACTTGAGTAAATAAAATATATATATATATAATATTTTATTATTACCTTACACAGTCATACCTCCAGAATGTTCCTTTAAGCTACTTGAAGAACATTGAGACCGCATACAAGAAGAACTTCCTTCCTAAAATCAGGTCAGTATCTAATCCATTGTTTGTTTGTTTGTTTTTTTTTGTTTTGTTTTTTTTGCAAGTGCAATTTACTTTAAAATGTTTTTTTTAGATTTGTAATTATGTATACATATGTTAGAATTAATTAATGTACTATTTATATCGGGCTTCCTCAATTCTTACCCAGGAGGTCCAATGCACTGCAGAGTTTAGCTCCAACCCTGATAAAAACTCCCCTACCTGTGAGTTTCTAATGATCCTTATACACTGATTAACATGCTCATGTGAGTTAGATTAGGGTTAGAGCCTAACTCTGCAGTGCACTGGACCTCCAGGGTAAGATTTGATGAAGCCCGGTTTATATTGTTCTAAAACATATTCAATAGTTAAAAAATAGGTAAATGTTAACACACTTGTTAATACAAGTGTGTGTGTATATATATTCCTCTATTCTGATTGGTCAGTAGCTGTTTTATTCACTGAGTAGCAAACAAGTTTTCGGTTTTATTTTTAAATACTTGTATCTTATTTTCAGGCAAGAGTCAGAAGTTCTTTCATATGACGCAACCCAAGCCCAGGACATTGAGAAGGTAAGGATTGAACCTGTATATGGAGGACATTGAGGCCAGCAAATGTCATTGCTCTGACTCTATTTTTCCTTTTTCAGGTTGTGGAGGATATCGAGTACCTCAAATTTGAGAAGGGCCCTTGGCTGGAGCAAGATGACGTCACTTTCCACCATATGAGAATGTTGTGAGTAGTTGATTTATTTAAAGGGTGCGTGATAATCATCGCACATTTCGGTAATTCACATCTTGTCAGTAAAGCTGGTGCTATAATCAGTGGTAAATGCCATCAGGTGAGTGATTTCTAGGGGTGGCACAGTTCATAAAAAAAAAACATACCGTTCGGTACGCTTGTCTCGGTTCGGTGTATGCATGCGTCGCATGGTTCGACGGATCATGACATGCGCAATGTAGCCTCATGCCCCGTTTGTGACGTCAACGTGTTTCCCTTTCGTGCGAAAGAATTGAGGTGTTTACGGTGTGGAGTGAGTGCTGCAGGTCACAATACTGTACGTGTAGAAATGGCAAGTGTAAGAGAAAAGGAAGGCTTCCCGTAGTGGAAGGATGCGCCAGCGTCGTATAAATCTGGTGTGTGGGAACATTTCATGTTACCTGTTAGAGGATGGATACAGTTCGGACAGATATTTAGAAAGGATTCTCGGCCTCGGTCACATCAACGCGAATGCGTGCCTGTGTTATAACGCCGCTTTTTGCCCCATGTACGCTGATGCTCACATCCGCTGACATTTCCGAACGCCTTCTTACAGTTGCTTAATAAAAGCGGGCTTTCCACACAAAAAAAGTGCATGTGTCATTAGTAAAAAAATTCGGTTACAGCTCTTTCGGATGCGGCCCGATCCGCACTCTATTAACTTACCTATGATGACAGCGGAAATAAAACAACAGATAGAACTGTATGCAAGTATTGTGCCACACACATCCAATTCAGTTTATGAGTGATTACATGATATAACTGTTTTTAATACTGTATCCTAAATTGTGGATAATTAAGGTATATATCATATGCTGGAGTGTTAAAGATTAAAAGGAAAAAATAACAAGAACCCTGCCAAACTGAAAACCGTGATGCAAACCGAACAGTGGGTTTTGTGAACCGTGCCACCTTTAGTGATTTCACATTGAGCAGCTTTTATTTCACCAAGCCATTGTTCACTGACGAGCTGCACAAATCTGCGTTCATTATCAGCGTGGTTTTGCGCAGCTCATCAGTGATGTCAACATGAAATGGATTGAGATTTGTTTTTAAGATTGGTCTTGTTTCAATGATTCAGAGTCTACTCTTTCTTTTTGTAAGTTTGTGTCATCTAGTGGTGCAAAGAAAATGTGCCTTCTCTCTTATTTTTCCTCATTCGCTAGTGTGGAAGACAAACAAAGAGTTGCCAACATGGCCTGTATCCCCAGATACCTTCCAGAAATCACAGTCGGTGCTCATGAGTATGATGCTGCCTACTATGCTTTCAGATCGGTATGTGCCTTAACAAAATTTCACAAAATGTAAAAGTCACAAGATAATGAACAAAATATAATGGGATGCTTATGCTTAATACCTAATATTGGTCAGGTGTAACTGTGTCTGAACTCTCTTAGCTAGTTCTCTTATTTTATCAGTGTTGACAGGTGATATTTATTAAAGAGAATAAAGATGCTTTTGCCGTCTCAGTGTGATAGAGCCACCTTAAATTATATTTTTGCCAGATAGGTTTGTGTACAAGTTACTGAGTGTTCAGGAGCCCAAACAATGTCTCAACAAGTGCCTGCATGATGATTAAGTGTTTTTGCAGCACAGGAGTGTCACCTGAGGACATTCAGTGATATCAGTGGCATTTTAAAATCAGGAGACAGATAGACTTCTGGAGCGGCTGACAGAAGCACTTTGTATGGCCATTAATGATTCCTGGCAGTCTTCTATTGATCTCAGGGAGTGATGAGCTCCTTGTCGTGTTCAGCCATCAGATTTTTCATCTGCTCATCTGATCGCCAGCTTGTCAGTCCTTGCACTAAAACATCGGGAGCTTTCCTGAGCCGCGAGAACATGTAGAAGTGGAGATCATGAATATATATTACGTGTCTAGACTTTTACTTTTATTTTATTTTCAATGCATTTCTTTAAAGATCACTGTAAAATGTTGGCATTGCACACCGGGGCTTTAAAAAAATCAAACATGTGACTTGAAAATCTCTCCTTAGCTCCCAGGAAAGAGGTACGCTGAAGGTTATAATGAAGACGTTGGGGACAAAGGCATCTGGCTGAAGTGAAAAACGCTGTTGTCGCTGAAGGGAAGGACATCTAAAAGACAGATTCCTTGTGGTATTTCAACCATTTGTCCATGTCTTGTGGGGAAAGATATATTCTGCTCTTATACAGCTGAAGATATCATTGTACATTGCTATTAAACACATTTATTGTATGTTAAAAATAACTTGTTTCCTTTTATTTTCGAGTCAGCGTTGTTCTTGGGTGGGATCATCTTGTTGAGGTCAACTTAAACTCTGTTTCTAAGGTAATGGTCTCACAAGGCCCCTGGACACATCTTTGAGAACATTTTTGATTGCCATCTTTTGGCAGTGACAAAGGGGTTCGAGTCAGAGGCCCTTAATTCAGCCATGACTGACTCTACAGGTTTTGGAATAAATCACTTAAAAAACTATTATTGTTACTGCATATTGAAAATTGTGCAACAATTCATCTGCCCACCAATATTTTGTGACTAAACACCCCAGTTAAAATAATTAAAATATGTGCATATTTTTTGAGATATGCACAGTGTGAACTGGCCACAGCTCATTAGACATCCGAAACCAGTCATTTCCCGTCACTCAGAGATGAGAGGAGATGATATGTGTCTGCGGCGGGTTCATGCTGCCGCTGCCGGTAAAGAAGCGGCCTGCGGATCCAGGAATAGCGCTGCCTCACGCCGCTGCTCATTTGTTCCTGAGTGCCTCTCATATTACCACCGTTTCTCATATTCTGGCCTTTATGGGTGATTATTCACCAAAATCTCCAGTGACGCTGAAATAAAAGTGGCTGTTTAAACAACGCCAGCCTTCATTCCCTCAGCTTTCATCTATATTTACAAACCTCTGAGTCCCTCTGTAAAATTGAACGCGATTCCATAAATTTCCATTCCTTTAAAATTCTGAGAATCTGTAAAAACTTTCAGTGGAGAAAATGAAGATAAAGGCCAAAAAAAAAGTGTTGGTTCACAATTAGGAAATCCAGCACCACTGTAAGTACAAGTTTATTTTCATTTAAAATGACTACTAATATCACGGAGGTGGTTGTGTTCGCTGCTGTTGTTCTTTACTGTTTTTGTAGTTAACCTTGTCAGTTTGGGATGAAAGCCATCAGAGGGCGCTGTACATCCTGTTTATCCGGCTCATGGCCCTTATTGCTAGGAATAGTTCATCCAGATATGAAGGTTCTGTCGTTATTTATTAACCCCCATGTCATAGACTATGATTTTCTTTATACTGTGGAACACAAAGGAGACAGTCTCATTAACAATCCACTTTTATTGTGTGGGAAAGATGCACTGAGCGTGAATTATCAAGCTGCTAAACATCTGTTGTATTTCTCAGAATTTTTTTTTTTTATGGCTTTGAAAATGAAGTAAATGATCATAGAACATTAATTAATGGATGACCATCCGTTTACTTTCTACATATCTTGCTTTACTCAGAGGAGGGCACTGTTGTACCTTCAATCTTAAAGAAACCATCCTTGTAGTCTCTTATGGATTCATGTCTCACAGAGCGCTTTACTTTTCTCCTTCACTTGTTTCTTGTTTATCTGTCTTTATGAGGCTTTTATTTTGACAGCGCTCTTTTAAATGCATAAATATTTCATGCCCATAGATCCTTTCACAGCTGTCGTTATATGTGCTCTTTTAGTAGATGCTGCAGTGCAGGTCTGGTAATGACTTGGCAAGGCAAAAAGGGTTCTAAAATTAAAGTGGTTAGAAAAGTGCACAACATTCTACATTTGAATTAAACTACATTAATGCATTTTCGAAAAGGGTTTAAAGAGGCTGATTACCAACAGTTAATTGCAGTGAAGCCGCTGGATCTGCTGTGGATGAAGAGCTATGAGTTGTCTGTTATTGGTGCTGTTATCAGGCAGCTTGGAGGGGCAGTCTGCTAAATGAGGAGGATGGAAAGATAAATAAAGCTATTGTAGCAGTGCTGACAGACAATGGACACACAGCAGTGGCCTGAAGCAACATGAATGGATGTAAAATGAACTCTGAATAACATCAATGGCAAAGCAAAATAAACAGAACCAGGGAGATAATAGTTACTGCTTTGACTTTATGATTGTACTCCACTTCAGATGCGTGTGTTTTGTATACTACGGTGTATACTAAGATTACTTTGTTACAAAACTTTACCATGGGTGCATTACATTGATTAGAAGCCTGTCTTTTAATGTCTTTACTATATGAAAGTAAATGATGTTCTTTTCAATTTAGCCTACTATTCATTCATCAATCCTAAAATAATATATCACTGTTTCCACAAAGATATTAAACTGCACAACTGTTTTCAACTTTAATAATAAGAAATGTTTCTTGAGCAGCAAATCGCCATTTATTTTCTGGATCATGTACACTGAAGGTACTTTGCCATCACATGAATGTTACATTTTGAATTAAGTTGAAACAAAAGCTTATTAATTATAATATTTCACAGTAATTAATGTATATTTTAGAGAAAATAAACGTACAAAAGTCGAATGAAAATAAAAATGCTATATTATGTTTTAAAATATGTTTTAAGAATTTAAGGAAGATCTAAATCTAGTTACATATCCAGCAGTGCTGTGTCCCTATCCAAATATTCTCTGTAATTATATTTTTGCTAGTATGAATTAGCTGGAAGATATGATAATAGCCTGATATGATAATCTCTGGCTGGGATCTGCCACACCTGAAAGTTCAAGACCTTTTGTGTGTCTCTAAAGAGAAGCTTTCACACTGTTTGAAAACCTGGGGCCACAATTTCACAGTCGGACCATCATGAGTGGGTCTCCTTTTGACAAGTCTGTTTTGCCTCATGTGACAATCAGATTTCACGCATCGTATTAAATGAATCATTAACATGCGAGGAGAGAACATGATTTTCTTTTAATATAACTCATGTACTCTTGTCAAAGTGATCGTTTTTTTCTGTCACACTCTCACTCTGAGACAAATTCAGAACTTTTTTTTATATTATGTTTTAACAAAAGTTTTTTTTTTTCTTTTTATTACAACCGAACCTGTGTAGAAATTGTAGCCATGCTGCCACAGTATTTAATGAACGTTTAGAGAAACCGTAATGCAACCAAGGCTGTTGCTAAACTTCTCTGAGCCCTAGATCAATTTTTCTTCCCACAAGGATAGTAAACCACACCGTTTCTGTGAGCGTTACCCTGGTTCTGTACAAAAACAATAGTTTAATGGTAAATAATCTTGTGTGTGTGTGTAATACTCAATTTTTTTAAATGATCTATACTAAATATGGCAAAAACTCACATTTAATGATGTAAGTGGGAGAAAGTTCTTCTAAAACATGTTAATTCGAATTAGTAACTCGTGACAACATACCAACTAGCCTCTCAGTAATTGCTTTAATGGTCAATCTACTTATAGGTTATGCCATCACCTCTGAGAACGCTGTCAGAGTCTAGCATCAGAAAACTCACTTTGATGTCTCTCAGCGTCCATCCTTCATGTTAGGAGTCAGACTTATTCTTGATATTTTCTACAGTGTTACCTGGGTGCTAAGCTGCCATGATGAAAACAGCTTCCATTTTACGTCAGGTATTCTCACCTCATCTTTTATCAGATAAAGCATTTGTCAAAAACCGTTCACATTGAGGCGCTTTCATGTCAAATCTTCAATTAAGGTTATTATGCTGAGTTTTTTGTCTGATCTTGAAGTCACTGATATTAAAAACAAGTGCCTGTACTTCAGCTCCCGTTAACAAGTACTCTCACATACACCGTCTGGGCTTTAAATGGATGTTTTAATCATATTTCCATATGTTAAGCACACTCAATGGGAAAAAGGAGGAAGTTTCTTGAGGGAATCTCTGGAAATCCAGTTAATTTGCTCCCTGGCTAGAATTAAGCCCGGAGCCATCATAAATTACCATTTCATTAAGATTCAGAAGCCAAACAGATTTAAATATTCATGGATTCCCTCCTTTCTCTGATTAGATTTTAATTACACGATATTGTCTTAAACAAATGAGGGACGTCCGCGTAAAGGAGCTATTTGTTTTGAAGGATAATGAACACCTGAAAGGTAGAGCTGCTTCAAAGAGCAGAAGCATTTACCCACCGAGACACAAAGGGCCCCTCCGAGCCCTGTGTTTTGTCTTGTTTCTGTCAAAGAAAAAAGACTGAAGGAAAAAAAGAGTCTTATACCCCAAGCACTCTGCGTCACACCTGGTCAGAACCCTTCCAGTCTGTTCTTCAATCCATTCATTCATTTCCTCCTGCCTTTGTTGAAAATTTAACAACGTCTAGCAATTACGGAGAACGTTGCGATACGGGACTCGTGAACATAATTCTTTATTTTAATGATGCAAGTTACACCCATTAGCTTTTAGGTCCTCTTCCCCAAAGAGTATTCAGATATGCATGTAAATTTCTCCATTTTCAATTCAAGGCTAGAGGAACATGATGCAGCTGTCATGAACAAGGTCAATGAAGAGGTTGTTGTAGACACAACATTTGCAAGTGTTTACGCCTTTTACTTTCTGTTACCATACAGCGTGATTCACTCTGTTTTATTTTTTGTATAAAAATATCCGATTTTTTTTCCCCTGTCCACTGGAGCCAATTAAATATTTACAAAGCTCCGCATGACCATTAATTCCTGTAATAAAATGCCTTTTTTTTCCTGGTGTCATTTCAGCTTGTTTTTCAGCCATGATGCTCTGATTTTAAACCAAAAGCAAACTAATGAATGCTTACTGACTTTTACTGATTACTTTGGTTTGATGCCAGGCTTCACACAAGCAATATCCAAAGGTTACAAATAATTGCTGTGAAGCAGCATTTTCAACTTACTACCATGAATACCGCTCTTCACAACAGAGATGTCAGCTCTTCGCTGTAATGGCCTCATTAAATTCACTTGCAGGTGAGCAAAGCATGCAATGCTGTGAAGACATATCAAAGCCGCAGCATGTTTGCCACAATAACGCTGTCCAAAAACAAGAACGAGCACTTAAACGAGCATGTAGCTTGTTTAGAGCAATATTTATGAAATATTCACACAGAGCTGAATGTCCAGGGCGGCCACATCCACCCATTACAGATACAGTACCACTTTTCCAATAAACAAACAAATCGCCTGCTCTTTTCCATAAGGCGGCTGTCTTGCCCGGCCGGCACTCTTGGTTTCAAGGAATAATAGGCTGTGATGAGCGGAGATAAATCAGCTCATTCAGGTAATTGTGCCTTATGGGGATTTGCAGGCCCTGTGTAATGGCCCTCTTAAACACACCGCATAAGATGACCATGGCTGACTCATCAGGTTTGTGCCAACTGCACACATTTTCTTTCTCAGGATTTATCCTCTGCTTGAAACTGTAAGATAGTTTTACTGCACATTGTGAGCTTGGAGAAACTGTGATTCATGCAGAGCGAGTCAGAAGGTGGATTCTCTGGGTTATATGTTGAGAGGCTGAAATGGACTTTAGTACAGATGTAATTCCATCATTTAAAACAAGATTTGTATACAATTAATGTTACAAGGAACCTTTGGCTGTTAAGGCAAGACGTGAAAGCACTGCTTTTTCATGCAATGGTCAATTTTGAGATTTTGGTTTTGCGTAAAGTGTTGTTATAGACTAGTGGAAAAGAAAATACCAGAAAAACACTTTTAAGTGTTTATTTTATATGTGTGTCTGTATTTATCTTAACTGTAGTTTAGTCATGTCAAATTATTAATCGCATCCAAAAGCTTTAGTTTTTATAATTTGTTTGTGTGTTTTTTATATTCATTGTGTAATTTATTATGTATATATAAACACACACATATAAAGTATATATTTTGGAAATATTTACATGTATTTACATGTCTATACAGTATTTACATTCGTATAATATATATTATAAATTTATACATTTATACATAACTAAAAATAACTAAAAGATATACATGCATGTGTGTGTATTTATATAAATGTACACAGAACACATACATATATAATGTAAACAAAAAACTTTTAGATGCACATATACACATATATTCAAAGGTTGTTATCTCAAAATGAGTCTAATGCATTGAATGGAAATCTCCACTTTAGCAGCACTTACATTTAAACTCGACAAATTATTACCTTTACACATCTACTGTATATTCAGAGGGGTTTCATCTTTTTTTATATGTCCTGGATTTATGCAACTTTTCTTTATAAAAAAAAACCCAGTGGATTTTCAAATCCCCTTTGTAAAGTATTTTGAACCTGCCTTTAACCAATCTGGAGATTTTCTTCTGAAAATGATTGCATATTAAATAGCGTAATACTTATTGAACACACAAAATATATACATACATGTTTACGCTTCATCAGGGGCATCTCAACAGTTTGCATATGCGGTTAGCGCTGTTTTCAGTTCACTTAAATCATTATGCAAATTAGCCAATGATACAAACATGGCCAAAAAATTTGCAAAAGGCAATTTGTGATCTGAGGTTAGGAGGATAAAGCAGACTGCTGAAATCTGACATACAATAGCTGTAGAGCGTTGCATGGCCACTTGAATCAGGTTTACAAAAAAAAAGTGTGCTCAAGTACAACACACATAATTATAATGCTTCCGGTACATCATTAAATCAATTGTTGCTGCGGTGATCAACAGAAAACATACGTAAACAAGCTTCGAACCAAATAACAATATTTAAAGTGGCATTGCAATAAAAATGTGATACTGACTTAATTTAAATACAGCAAAGCACTAGTTAAGCACAATTTGTTAAGATGGTTTCCAAAATGTTTTGTGTGTGTGTTTGTGTGTTGCCTACATTTGAACCTACAAAGGGTATCTATTTACTCTTTACTTTGGACCTGGTTTTGACCACAAGTTATAGGCTATTAGATTTCTTTGCCTTAAAGGAACAGTTCACCCAAAACTGGTTATTCTGTCATCATCACTTACCCTAACCCATGTGTTTATCATCCATACAATAAAAGTAAATAGTAACCAAAAAATATCTTTGGAATGACATGAGTGCAACATGAGAGTAAATAATGAGTATACTTTACAGAATCTTCATTTCGAGTGAACTATCTCTTTAAAAAGCTTCAGTGCTTAAAGTTCTGTCTTAAAAACCTAGTTCTTAGAGCAGTGAAACCTAGCACCATTTTTCAAGAAGAAATGGCTACAGTTTTTGGGGTGGAAATCTGCTTTAGAATGTCCATTAGAGGTTTAGATCTGGTCATTGGGGAGGTCAGGAAAAGTTCTTTTCTCAACTTGGTGCTTATAAAAGCAAATTCTAAATTCTTAAAAACATTTAGCGGTTTTTATGGGGGTAACATCACCCTGGTATATTGGAATAGCATGAGGTAACCGTGTTAGGAACCTATCATGTACCTGATCCTATAAAAGCCTTATATTACTTGGCTGAGCAAACATCAGATATAATGACTTTGCCAAGATGACTGCCCACACTTGTACAGATCCCTCACCACATTTAACAGCTAACATCCTTTGTCCAGACGTAAACCTGTCCGGATGTAGGAAACAGCCTTGGTTACAAACGGTTTCCTTTTTCATATTGTGTTTATGCTATTTCATACATCTCCTGTACTGTCTAATGATCTGTGGTGAGCAGTTGTTTCCTCAGGAGAGTTAACACTGTCCTAGAATGCTGACTCAATATGGAAATTTCATCAGGCGTTTACAAATGGCTCAGAGCAAGTGTCCTTTAAGGACCATTGGCTATTTCTAAGTATTTTCTGTCTCAATTTGTTTCTGAAAAAATAATAAAAGACTGTCACAGGCATCATTACTGTGATTTACAGGAAATATCTGCACACTGAAGATGACTGTCATTTGCAGCAGATTGTTTGCACTTACAGGGTTCAATTGTATGACTTAAGTTGTGTATTTTTGTCATAAACATATTGTGACAGGGAACAGATGCAATAGATGATGAGGCCTGTATAGAATATTTTCACACTTTTTTGCATAATTTGACAAAATGAAGTCTTGATTGGACATGACACAAAAATGTATATCAAAAGTTTAGTTTTAGTTGACATTGTTGTCTTCTTTCTAAACTGTGAAATATATTATGTTAAAATTGTTAAACACCTTGTGATAAAACTAATATTAAGCTAATTACACTTTCATTGTTATTGTAATGCTTATTTTTATATGGTTTTGTTGTTGAGCTTAAAATTCAAAATCAACAACACTTTAGTTTATGGACCAATATATAACTATATAATTATAAAATACAACTATTCAGTTTAATTATTATATAGATGGTCCCACTTTATATTAAGTGTCCCTAATACCTGTGTACTTCCATAGTGTGTATGTAGTATATTACCACATGACATTAATTATGAATTTGTCAGTCTTTTGCATGCCATTTAAGTAAAAAAAAATAATATGCAAGTGAAAGGTCCAGTTTACTATCCCGGATTCTGCATGTATGGCTTTTCCTGCTCTCCTGTAAAACACTACATTTCTTCTAACTTCAATTTCTAATTTACTTTTTTACTTTTACCTCGTTTGAATCTGACTCCGATTTTACGTTCTCTAAGATTAAATTTAAATTATAAATTTGGATGCTGATCTTGACTTTAGTATCTTAATTTAGAGACCTGACCCTATGGACTAGCTATATTTTCGAATGTCCGTTCATTGGGGACCTGGTGTGTCGGAGTTGGGCATCCCATCTCAGAAACATAACCTTGCCAGTCTGATAATTGCTCAGCGGTCGGAGGTGGCTCTGCCATACCTTCTCTGCCAGCCACCAACTGCTTGCTTATTGCAAATAAAATAGTTTACATAGCCTTTAACCATACCCGACGTGTCAACTTCATTGATAAGCATTAATCAAAAGGTCTTATTGAACGCGCCAACTGCTTTCGTTCAGTCCCAAGCCTTCCGTGTGTCATTATTCTTCATAAAATTATGCGCACCAGCGTCCTTTCAATCTACTGGTCACAATGTGGATTTCAGCAGTCTAAAATGAATCAAGAAATAATGTTTATTTTATTCGTCAGGGAAAATTATATCAAGCCAATTACACAATAAAACAATAAGAATCCAATTCAATTTAAATCTAGAAAATACGTAACCTCAATGAATCAAAAAGGCATACCTGACTTTCAAGGAGACACACTACAGAATGCAGGAGCCCTTGGAGACTCAGCTCCAAAAACTTCTACATCCACGCAGTGTGGGGGTTTCTGACTACAGAGTCCCCCGAACTGAATCACCTTCTCCCTTAAATACTCCAAACCAAAACACAAAATTTTCCATCAGTTGAAAAACACAAAAGGCCTTTGGTTTGTCTTGCACCTGGTTGAAGATTACCATCTGTTGCTTTAGGGAAGGACACACTCCACACACTGGGTAGTGAGCCCAATTTCTATAAAAGTGTTCAGTCTTTTTGACAATGTAAATGACTACTGTGAAATTGAGACCATTTTACCAATCGCACCAAGACCTTTAGAATGATATCATACATGTTTTGTTGCCTGTTCTTGGGCCGCAAGAAGTCACTGAGTTTTGAATTCACGAAGAGAGCAATTTCTCCAACCCTTACACAAGGGATGACACTGGCGCCTCTGTGTCCTGCAGAGCGCGTTTCAGCTTCTGTTGGACATGCGTCTAACCTTTTTGTAGCCTACTGTAGGTTACATTTAAACTGTTGTGATTCTTTTTATATCTATCTTTTTTTTTAGACAGGTCGTGAAGATTTAAGAAGCAAAATTATTAAAAAAATTGGCTGTGATCAGCTCGCTGCCTCTGGGCACAAATAAATAAATAAATCCCTCAGAAGAAATCCTCCAGATGCAGGGGTAGTGTCATGAATGAGGATGTGAAGCATGCGGGTTCATATGCAACAGTTTATTAACAACTCAGAGTGAAGCAGGACAGGGTCGATCACCGGCAAACAAACACATCAGAGGTGAAGACAGCAGAATAATCCATAAACGTAGCGTAGGTCGATAACAATAACAAACTCAGTCCAAGGGGCGAGACAAAGGCATAAATTCAAATGGGAGCAATGGTCGTCAACGATAAATCCACAAGAGAACACTTGAAAACGAAACACAGGATTGACGGCAATACACATAAACAATGATCCGTGATAAGACAGAGACAGACTGTGTTTTAAATGCACCTGATAATTAGACTGTAGGGAGAAGACAGGAATGAAACACTATGGCAACAGACAAGGTGGGCGGAGACAAGAGTTCATTGATATGAGTCCATGGATGAATAGCAGACACAAACACACACAGTTCATGGAGAGGGGCTGGCACATCCAGCTGATCGTTACAGGTAGTTTCTGAAAATCCAATCGGTAGATTTATTTCCAGAGAAAAATTCAAACGTTTTAAGTTGAGAAAAAAAAATATTTATGAAAGATTTTGTCGAATTAAATTGATGAAACTGCATTGCGTATTGCCAAAGCAGGCAAAGCACATACCATTGGAGAGACGTTAATTCTGCCGCAGCAGAATCCATGATGCTAAGAGGCCGCAGCGGTTCACACACCAGACAAGAAGCGCAGTTTAACTGATTTCCTTCATTATTCTTATTTTCAAAAAACCCATTTTAACCTACTTGTTATTACTCTGTGTTTTTTTTACGCTAGCACAAATAATGAAAAGAAGTTAACTGTCTGACATTGTTCTGTGTGTTTATGTTTGTGCGTGCGTGAGTTTTTTTTTGTTTTTTTTTTGCATAAAGCATATATTCTGCGCGATCATATTTTACATCCCTAATCCTAAACTACCATAACAACTATTAATAAGCAGCAAATTAGGACTTTATTGAGGCAAAATTTGATCACCTCTAACTTTACTAACTTAGTTTTGAAACATGCTTTAATATAATAATTAGTTTTAAATTGTTTAGAAATGATAGATGTATGAATATTGATATAGGTTTAATATTTTGTTTTGATTATGCGAGGATTGCAAATCTGCAACAATAAAATAAAATAAATAATGTCATAAAAAACATTTTACATTTAACATTTTAATGATCTAAAGAACGTCTAGGTTACGAACGTAACCCACGTTCCCTGAAGGAGGGAACAGAGACGTTACATATGGGATCTCGCATATGTAACGTCGAAGTGATTCGACTGAAAGGGTAGCCTATTTCTACGATCAAGAGCATTTAAAGTTCCATGGATGTAAAGGTCCCATAAAACATTTTTAATAGTAAAGAGTAAAATAATATGATCCGTGATGTGAAACTTGAAAAACAAGATAAAACATGTTGAGTTCAGTTGTCCTTTGATTGTCTTAATGTGAAAAACAGAACCAAAAAATATTTATTTCATTCATGTCTTATAAGCTTCTCTCCACCAACCTCAGAACGTATAAGTCCTCCGACAGAGGAGGAATCAAAGCACCTTGGCTGTGGATTTAAGTGAGTTCAGTAAACGGAGCCAGGCCACGCTCTCCTGTGGAGCTGCAGAGGGCATCATGGTTGCCCAGAGTCACAGTCATTTTCAAGATGAACAACCTTGTCCTCATGCTCTAAAAATATCTGCTGGATTTCCAGTTGTGCAGAGCAGCACCCTCAATCCACCCCACTAAGGACAGATGTCAGCCTTCTGTGCAACAGCTCTGACCCTGCCAGTGACACGCAGCTGGATGGAGCGAGCAGATCTGGAACAGTCTCTGCTGAGGCTCTGCTGTGGCTGCACATGATGCTATGTTGTTTTCAGCATTATGTCAGAGAGGAAAGAGTGTGATCCCAGAGCACCGATGGCTGAATTCAGAATGAGGGGGGAAAGTAGGTTAATGGAAATCACAGTGTACTTCACCTCTCATCTTCTCTTCCTCTCACGCTCATACTAAAGGTTTGTAAAGACATACAGAGTAGTCTATTATGGCTACATTTACTCTTACAAACCTCTCTTACTTGTTTTAGAAATTTACTTCAGATGATATGTAAAGGCGTCTGAAGCCAAACGCAGCTGTTTTGCTGCCCAGTCAGTCAGTGAGTTCACAGGCGACATGCATGAAGGAACCTAGGGAAACTGCTTCAGACTGACTCCCAAGATAAGATAACATCTAATGACCAAGAACACATTCAAGTATGAATTTGCCAACTCGTAAAACACGTACAAGTTGGTTGTGAGACTGTGTCGATTTAAATATCTGCTATGACATGTTGGATAATGGCAGCAAAGGATAAATAGTTTCTGCAGGAGTTCAATGGTTTCTCAGATAATCAAAAATATAATTTCATAATATAAGTAATAGTTTTTTAGTATTGTAATGTGTGCTATTGATAAGGTTTTTACCAATCCCAGAGGGATACAAAACACAGATATATTTTTTTAAGATGTAAAAAAAAATATTGTACAATGGTACACTTGATAAATGAAAAACAAACCTTCAATTTCATAGAAAAAAAAAGAGTACAGTTGTTCAGTTTTATATTGTTTTGCATCTTTTAATTAATAGTTCTTCATCCCTCTGTGTTGTGTTTGTTTATCTTTTTATTAGGAAGATAACTGACCGTTTAAATCTCCTTTGTACATTTAGATATGCTTATAAATCATATTGGAACAATGCTTTATAAAGGATGAACTGACTACTTACTAATGCTTAACTAATGATTCATAGCGTGTAGTTATTATAAAGTGTTACAGTTTTTACTGTCACTTTTGATCATTTACTGCTTATCTACTCCAAACCTAAGTGCCCTTGTGGTAAAAAAAAAAAAAAAGAGAAGGAAAAAATAAAGAAGCAAACTTTGCAAACTTTTGAAAAAGATGAATTTGGAAAGCAGCTGTTAATAGCAAAAGCCTCTGTATTGAAGCTGTCACTTTGATATTCAGCACTTGTGAATTTAACAGCCTGTCAAGCTTTAAACTCAGCTGGGGACAGTCTTGCGACTTTATTCCCCTCCAATGTTATTTTAGTAAAATCAAAATGTTACAAAAGCAATTTGTGCTTGGCGAGAGCTACTGTACTTTATGTGAAGAGAGATTCTGAATACTCAATCATCAGAAATGTCACAGAGGAGCGTTCTGCTTGAAAAGTGGAAAACTGATGTGCTGATGGCTTCTTTGTGTTCATTCGACATAGTTTCTGTTCACTTTTGTATTGTATTGTTGACAAATCCCTGTCTTATTTCAAGTCTGCTTGACTTCTGCACAGCTGAAAAAAAGCTGCATTATTGACGTACTGCTCATACCAATAAATCATTTCTGTCTCGTCTGAAATATTCTATGTTAATGTTACAAGGTTTTTAGTCTAATACTGGGGAGAAAAACACCCTTAAAATATATCTACACAGAAAACTGCTGCTCTGACTTTTCATGGCAGGTTTAAAGAAAAATGACAGCCAGGTGACAGAATATTATATACTGTATATATCTATATCTATTTGTAGATATATACAGTATATAGATATGCATTTAAGAATTAACCTCAAAATTAAAATTGGAAAGAAAGATCATCCAAGATGATGTTTCTTCTTGGTTCCTTTTTTATCTGGGTGAAATATGACTCGTATATTCATATTATTGCTTTTCCAAGTGAAAATGTGTCTTATCTGAATAAGGAGAGAATATGTACAGTGAAAAGAGTATAAAATTTTTCATTGTTTTATCAGCTGTTTGGACTCATTGTAACGGCAACCATTGACTTTCATAGGATCTATTGGTTAGGATTTGATGTAACGCTACATTTCTCTAAATCTGTTCCTATAAAAAAACAAACTCGTCTACATCTACATGAACTAAGGGTGAGGACATTTTCAGCAAATTTTCAGTTTTGGACCTCAGGCTTTCTGACAAAAGACAATAAATAGAATTCTGCAAAGCTTATTTTTTTTTTTTATCCTCATAGTTCGCCAATTGTCAGAACTCTGGGAAAATGTTTTCAGAGGCAGTTAAGAAATGATGTGAAGTGATATGACTGTACCAAAACAAACATTTGAGTTGGCGGATTGTGGGAGATGATAATTGTGTACTCAACCACTTCACTCCTGTTTGTGGATGATTAATCATAGAGGTGTCAGTGTTGATTATCAAAATATAAGTGATGACAGGCAGTCTAGCTATTACACAAAACTGTCCCTTCAGATGTTAAATTTACAAAAAAAATTTATATAAAAAATAAAAAACGCTGCACAAACCTTTAGTGGTGAGGTGTCATTAATCAAGAGTGTTGGACGTAAGAAGAGGGGGGTGAGAAGGTGAGATGAGATTTGGTGCTCAGGGCTTATTTTCAGCCTCCATCCTTGAAGCCAAGAATTAATCAAAAGAAAAATATCTCTCACTCGTGTCGGATTCTCGCGGTGTAGCTCACCTCCAAAGTGTCTGGCATTTTCATTTTGTTGCATCAGCACCTGTGCTGGCCTTTGAATAATGTGTACATTTTTTGGCAAAAATCTTTCAGAAGAGATCTCATTGAGAAATGATTTATCACGGTAAGCATCAATTCAAATCATATTTATAGCACTTCGAATCCCACTGCCATATACAAACTGTTTGCGTGAGATAATATGTCAGTATATGCACAGTTTCCCAGGAGTAAAAAAATGCAACACCTGTACTAATTACTCCCCCTTGAAGAGGAGCTGAAACTATCAGTGGCCCGAGGCCTGGTTGTTTGATCCAAAAATCCCTAAACTGAGCACAGCATGAGCTCTCTTTATTGCCAGTTACTGTGAGCTTAAAGGAAATATTTCACGCAAAAATGAAAATTCTGTCATCATTTACTCACCCTCATGTCATTCCAAACCTGAATGACTATGTTTTCTCTGTGGATAACAAAAGAAGATTTTTGCAAAAACAGCACTATAAAAGCCTCATAAAAGGAAAAATGACTCATGCTCACAATTTAACTAAAAATGTTGCTTGACAGCTGTTTACGTTTACTTTATAGTAAAAAAAGCTCAGACAATAAGCTATAAATAAGACTGTTTAAAAGTCTTTAAAAGTTTTATTAAGTTAACTTTAAGTCCACTTAACAGTAAGCAACTTTGAAACTACATGTCAATAGCAGTCATTAGAGCATTTTTAGACTGTCTTAATATCTTCTAGCACTTCATTTTGATGGTTCCACAACATACTATGACTTTGAGAAACTTTGCAAGTATATGTTAACTTATCCTATTAACTGTAAACTCTCTGAGAGGTAGAAGACATGCAGTTGCAAATGAATGAGAATTAGTTGGCCTGCAGTTGCAAAGGTGCTTTACATTTGGATGTGGACTATCAAAATAAAGACTTTTTATTATGCTTTTTTACTTAACAATACTAAAAAAACAGGCAACAGTAACAACAACAAGTGATAAAATTCATTTTATTTGTTGCCAAAGCATGACTATAGATGAAATTAAAATGTTAAGGCATCTGAAGCAGATATTTTCTCATTTATTTATTCCACTGAATATCTCTAATACTGCTTCTAATTAAATTGCAACATTTCATTAGATCAGTCTAACAATTAAATCTTAGACATTCATACAAAATAATAAAAAACAAAAAAATAATTCCCACAAGCAGAAAAATGGAAAAAAACAGAAAGAAAAAATATATTGAGTTGATCGGATAGTCTTA